>SNVD02010010.1:0-415650 GCA_013180625.2 Boswellia sacra
CCACCACCACTTGATGGGATGGTTAAAACTGGTGCAGAAACAAGTCTCTTTTTAAGCTCCTTGAAACTTTCCTCACATTCATCATTCCATACAAATTTTTCATTCTTCTTAGTTAAACGAGTTAATGGAGCCGCCAAATTGGAGAATCCTCCAACAAAACGTCTATAATACCCAGCTAAACCCAAGAAACTCCTAACCTCTGTTACATTACTAGGTCTTTGCCAACTTACAATAGCCTCAACTTTCATGGGATCAACGGATATTCCACCTTTAGAAACTACATGGCCTAAAAACACTACTTGATCAAGCCAAAACTCGCACTTCTTAAATTTAGCATAGAGTTTCTTATCTCGAAGAGTTTGAAGCACTATTCTCAAATGCTCCTCATGATCCTCTTTACTCTTAGAGTAAATCAATATATCATCGATGAAGACAACGACAAATTGATCAAGATAAGGTTGAAACACCCTATTCATCAGGTCCATAAAAGTAGCAGGGGCATTAGTTAATCCAAAGGGCATAACTAAAAATTCATAATGCCCATAGCGAGTGCGAAAAGCTGTCTTGGGTATATCATCACTTTTAATCTTCAGTTGATGATATCCTGATCTCAAATCAATTTTGGAAAACACGGCTGCACCTTGCAATTGATCAAAAAGATCATCAATCCGCGGAAGAGGGTACTTATTCTTAATAGTGACCATATTCAATTGCCTATAGTCGATACATAACCTCATCGACCCATCCTTCTTCTTCACAAACAACACAGAAGCGCCCCAAGGCGATACACTAGGACGAATAAATCCTTTACCAAGCAATTCTTCCAACTGAACTTTCAATTCCTTTAGCTCTAAAGGGGCCATTCGATATGGAGCCTTAGAAATAGGAGTAGTGCCTGGTACCAAATCAATTGCAAACTCTATTTCTCGATTAGGGGGTAAACCAAGTAAATCCTCAGGAAATACATCATTAAACTCCCTAACGACAGGAATATCCTCAAGAGAAACTCCGCTTTGCTTGTTAACTGACATAGAGTTCAAAAAGCTAGTATAACCCCTCTTAAGCATCTTATTGACTTTAATGGTGGACAACTTACCATGACTATTAGTTTTCCTTGGAAATATAAACTCATCACTTCCAGGAATATGAAACTCGATTTCCTTAGTAAAACAGTTTATACTTGCATGGTAAGTTGCTAACAAATCCATGCCTAAAATAACATCAAAATCAGACATTTCTAGTGGCAACAAATCAACCAAGAAGTCCCTACCACCAAAGCTAACTACACAAGATTTATACACTCGATCAACCAACATGCAATCACCCATAGGAGTAGCAATAGACAAGGGATGCTTCAGAGATTCAGTAGGTTTCATGGCATAACAAGCGAATATATGGGAAATGAAAGAATGTGTAGCACCAGAGTCAAACAACACTTTAGCATCTCTAGAGAATAATGATATAGTACCTGACACCACATCATTAGTTGCCTCTGCATCTTGCGTTGTCATAGCAAAAACACGCCCCTCTGTCCTTGGCTTTTTCCTCTGTTCCTCACTAGTTTGTACATTAGAATAGTTGTTACGCCTTTTAGGACAATCTTTCAACCTATGATTGGGATCTCCACAACCAAAACAAACACCAGCTTTTCTCCAACATTCCCCAGGATGCTTTCTATCACAATACTGGCAAGTTGGGTACTCCCTTCGAGTCGTACCTTCACCAACCACCTTTTGAGCCGATCCCTTACTATTGCCAGATGCATTTCCATTACGAGATCCTCCTTGCTTATTCTTGTTTCGTCGATCTCGAGCCTCATGCAACTCATTCTGATACCGTTCTGCTATCATAGCTCGATCCACTAGGTCAGCATACTCATTCAACTTGAGAATTGATAATCGAGCCTTAAGAGCTGGACGCAATCTGTCAAAGAATCGTCGGCATTTCATGTCTTCCCCTAGAGTGGGCACAAATCGAGACAAGGCAGTGAACTCTCTCTCATATTCAGTCACTGACTTGTTGCCTTGAATAAGTCTAAGAAAGTCTGCCTCCATCTTATAGCGAACCCGATCTGGAAAATACTTCTCATTAAAAGCTTCCTCGAACATTCCCCAAGTGAATAGAGCCTCTCCTAAACGAGTCCTCATGAGGCGAGAAGTGGCTTCCCACCAAAAGTTAGCATCACCCTTTAGCATAAAAGCAACAAAGACCACCTTTTGCTCATTACTACAACTAATGGTTGTGAAAATCTTCTCAATCTCTTTAAGCCATGCCTCAGCAACCAATGGGTCTGCACCTCCATGAAAGGCAGGTGGTCCTAATTTCTTAAATCGTTCCATAGCTGTTCCAGATCCGCCATCACTTGATTGTCCCTCATCGTTATGCCTTCCAACGGACTTTCCTCGTGCAATTTCCTCCAACAGCTTAGCTTGTTGTTCGATAATCCTGGCCATAGTATGTGCAGAGGGATTTGCCTCCACGGTGGTGTCTTGAGAAATGTTGCCTGTCTCTTGATTCAAACGTGTTGTATTCCTTCTATCACGTGCCATCTCTTCAAGGGTGGGGTCGGATTCATTAGCATTAAGGTTCCTAAGTCCTCGAGCCATTACTCTATTTTCAAAGAAATATAATTCATACATAAGCAACACAACAATTCATAAATATTCCAAATTTTATTAAAAATAATAATAATAATAATAATACGAGTCTCAAACATCTATCATCTAATAAAATATTCAATATCATCAAAGTAATAACAAATCCAAAGCCTAATCTCTTATTATCTATAATAACACTCATTTGCCACATTCAGATACTTTGGAATAAAAAGGGATCCTCATCCTAATCGGAAAAGGTTCTATGCTTGTTTTTTCTTCATTTTGATCCTCTATAACTTCAATTGGGTCATCTTCCTCAGATTCTGGGTTCTTTGGCAAAACAGTTGCTTTTGTGAACTCTTCTGTGCTAGAAATGGTCTTATTAGGTCCACATAATGGAGGAAAATCTCTCACTGCTGAAATCTTTCTTCTAGGCGGGTAGGTCTTTTCCAAAAGCTTTTTTTGACCATTAGGGAACTTAGTATCTTCACTAGCCATGATCGCCTATTAAGGTCAAAAGGAAAATTTTAGGATCTATAATATTAGAAACAAACACATAATTAATTCTATATCTCTAAGTCATTAAGGTAAAACTTATCATTTTGATTTACGTCACTAACTCTTTTTTTTTTTTTTTTTTGTCTATAGAATCATAACCTATGCTCTGATACCACAACTGTAACACCCCGAATGAGGCACATGATATATACATACCAAAATCAGAGTGCAACTAACTTCGTTATTTAAAATATTAAACCACAAATTATCCAAATAAGTTATTAAACTCTAGGGATAAAAATGATCCCATTATTACAAACCAAAGCTAATATAATAAATCGAGTTCCAAAAAAAACTACAATGTAGCAACATTCTTATTCGCGCTAAAAGCAATGATCTCCAAAACTGCTCTAATCATTCTATCCAACAAGTCTTATATTTACGAGGCATAATCTGCAAAAATGTAGGTGACGAGGAATAAGCCGTCAACTCAATAAGTAATACGTATATTAGTATGCTAGTAAAACATAGAAATAATAATAATTTTCGTAGTATCATAATAAATTACATAAAACTTAATTATAACATAATGAAACTTATCAAAGCATATATTAAAGAAGTCTCTTAAACAGATTCATAAGAGAAAACAAACAACTTCAAAACAGCTCATGTCACGCAGTCATAACTTATCATAGGATCGAATTACGATCACACATACCATATCATATTTGTGCATAACAAAACATATATCCAGCTGGAACCATATCATATCAAACATAACATACTGAGTACCACGGACAATGAGCCAGAAATTCATAATTTATAATGTCAAATTTGCTTCAAAATCATTATAAATCATAGGATACTTAAATAAGTCTTAGAAATAATAATAATTATGGATGTGAAATTCATATTATCAGTTCAAAAACTTTAAAATGGAAGTTAAATAAATTATAAGAAATTTTAGAAAAATAACTGAGTAAAACATTCTGTATTTAGAGATAATTGCAAATAAAACGGTTTGGTAATTTGTCAATAATTTTTGTTATACAAGCATTTCTAAATAAATTATTTGTTTTATTAAATCCTATGTAAATAAATCTGAAAATATAATTGAATGCCTTAAAACATAATTATGTAACATAGTTTCAAATTTTGTAAAAGAATACATAAATCTTGCATGTCGGAATCATAAATATTTCGTATTTGTCAAAATAAGACACACTAATATAAGTATCACTTACCTCCAATCCAGATCAAATAACTCTACTTCTATCTGTTCAAATGATCGAAAAATCCTATAAAATAATTAAACCAATAATATCGTTAAATTCAGCTCTAAAATGTTCTAACGGTTGAAGCCTAAAATCTGAACAGTAATTATTCTACAAATTTTATCTCTAAATTTCTTACACCAAAGACTCTAAAAATTTACATATGTATACAAGACATGGATATGATGTTCCACGAATTTTTCTGTAGACATTTATTGGCAAAAAGTATTTTAATTAAATTAATTCTTCAGACACCATAAAACTGTCAAACTGAACAAATCTATGAGTCAGCTCACTTCGATGATTTTTATAAAATTAAATACTGGGCATAAAATTACGAAAATTTATAGAATCATTGTTAACATATAAATGAACCAGCATAAAACTTTTCAAATTTTTTAGAGACGTATTGGTCAGAAATAAAATTCATGAATTCAAGTATGACTTTTTCACAGTTTAGTTTTTCAGCATGTAAAACCAGATTCAAAAATATTTATAAAATAGTTTTATGCACAATTTTGACATAAAAAAAATTAAGATATCTATTTACATGTCTTGAAACCGTAATAAAAATATTGACTTAAAATATTTAAAGTTTCCACAGATTAAAATTCATGGAATCATCATATATACAGACTTCTAATTAAACTTCTGTTTACAATATAATATTCAATATTGTAACATAAATAGTAATCAATCACTACAACTTAATATGTTTCAACGTATATAGAATCTAATTTCTAGCATAAAATAATATCTCAAAATATAATTAAACAAAGTTATAGTGAAATTCTTACCTCTTATCAAGTGAATTACGGGAAGTTGTATTCTGATCAATACTCATAATCTTACTTTAACATGAAAATTACTTGAACACACAATAAAATTCTAATTTAGAAATATTTTCTTTAATTAATAACTCAATATAATGAGATTAAAGTTCTCACTTACCGTAAGTTGAGTACGCTGAGTTTCTCTCACAGCCGCTTACACTCAAAACCCTAATTGAACGCAAATGTAAATGATATAACGTTTAAAATTAATTTATATAGTAGCTGACTTATACCCTAGGACTGATTGGTAACAGCTATAACTGTACTCCTAAAAAAAATAATAATAAATTTACATATATATACATATATATATATATATATATATATATATATATATATATATATATATATATATATCCTTACTAGAACTTAAATAACATAAATATTAAAATTTGAATATTACATATAATGACGTATATTTTTATATTAATGGATGATTAAGATTTAACTTTACTCTCTCCTCGATATATATATATATATATATAGAGTTATTTATTTATGAATCACTAATTACATTTGTGCCAAAAAAAAAGAATAGGAAATTCTTGTCCATGTGATGTTATTTATAATGTTATTATAATAATGAATGGAGCAGTCTCTTATTTATAGAGGTGTTGTAAGCTCATATGAACATAATAGTAGGGATGGCAAAATTCAGGTGCGGGTTTGGCGTTTCCGCACCCGCATCTGACCAAAAAACTTTTTTTCGATCCCCGCAAAATTCACCTATTTTTTCGAGCTTTTTTCTGTGTGGGTATTTGCGAGCGCTGGGATGCTATACCCACACCCGAAAAAAAACCCTGAATTTTTTCTGGCTTTTTTTTTTTTAAATTTTTTCACGCTCTGAAATGAGTTAAATAGAATAATGTTGCCCACAATTTGTCAAGGACGTGACTGGCATTGGTGGCAAAGTTGGTTGGATGAGTTTTGGTACCCAGTTTCGAATCACAGCTCCTTTGATTAATTACTTTTAATTAAACATATAAAAGAGAATTGATTATATAAAATTTATCTGCAATAATTAGAGTGAAAAGTCATGTGGTTGGGTGGTTAACCACTTGAAATCTAACTCACGGGTTCAAGTCTTATTGTATGCGTTTTACACTACAAAATAAAATAGAAGGGCTAGGCTGCGCGGGTGACCATGTAGGGAAAATTGCCATCCCTACATATTATTATATAGGTCTTATCTATAATCTAAAATATCTTATTATATTTTTATTGTAAATTAGTATTTAGGGAAGTGGATAAAAAATGGACTTATTAAGGGCTAAATAAAAATGTATCAAAATTATTTTTTAATTTGAAATGAGGTCGATTTCTTTTGACCAAAAAAATCTCGAGGGTAATTGTTTTCTTGTATGAAATCTGAATAAGTCTAAATTAAATTGAAATCTGAATAAGTCTCAATATAAAACTCTAAATGATATGTTTGTTTTTTTATTTTAATATCTGAATTGAAATGTATGAAATCTAATAGTTTCACACATATACCCTATTTATATATATTATTTTCATTGGTGATTTTGTTTCACTTAATAAAAATATATGTATACCAAAATTTATTATGAAATTAAGTTATTTAAATGTGTGCAATTGGGTAAAGAAGTTTTTTGTTTTAAAGAATTTGATATATAAATAAGCTAAATGACCATAAAATAATTTTAAAAATATATAGAGAATCACAACGTAAAATTAGAAATAAATAATAATGTTTTAAAATTAAAATATTACGCTATATAAAAATTGGTCATAAATGAATTCTATAAGGACGTTTAAGAGAATTAGAGAAGTAATAAATGATTTAGATATTTGCATCCAGACAAAATCTAGAATTTTTAGTTTTTTTATTCAGATAAAAATATCTTAGATTAAGTCTTAATTTAAGAAAACAAACATTATAAAAAGATCTGAAGTCTGATAATAAGTTAATTCAGACTTTAGACAAAACAAATTAGCCCCCCAATAACATTCTCTATGCTTTTTTCTTCAATCTTGTTTTATTTTATTTTTTCTCTTTTGCATTTAATCTCTCTCTCTCTCCCTCTCTCTCTGTCTCTGCAATATGATTCACACTATGTTTCAAAAAAAAAGAAAGAGAAGAAGAAAAGAAGACGAAGGAAAGAAGAAAGCAGTGATTAGAGAGAAAAAGAAATTAAAATTAAATAAAAATGGTCAAAGAAGAAAAACAACAGTAATTTTGTTGAAAGTCAAAGTTGAGTTCATTTAAGTTAGAAAAAAACAAAAAAGGAGTTCATTTTTGTTGTAAGAGTCAGCTGGGCCAATTAATTGTGCAATTATCCTAAATTAAGAACAACACAAGATTTCAAGAAGCTCACGAAGGGCATGTTTGATGCATGTGAGGCATGCTTTCGTGGAATTTACCTTTTTTTAATATTAACTTTAAATAAGAAGACAAGAAGAAAGAGAAAAGAAGGAAAGAAAAGAAGGAAAGAATAATAGGAGTAGAGAGAGAAAAAAATAAATAGTAGTCAAGGAAGAAAAGAAAGTACACGGACAATTTTGTTAGAAAAATCAAAGTTTGAGTAGTTAAAAACTATGGCTCGGTCCATTTTTTATTTGACCCTTTGAATTAAGTCTAAATTTGTCAAAATTTTCAAATGTTTAACACTTTTATGACTACGTTAATTCATATAATAATGTCGTATTTCACGTTACAAAAATTGTATCGTTTTAAACTTAATAGAACCCTTGAACAATGCGGGATTTATCACAAACCACCTTCTTAGATTAGTTGTAATTTTTTTTTTAGTTTGAACTTAAGAAAATGCTGGCTTAACATGTCATAAATATCTTTAATGAATAGTATTGAGAATATTTATAATAAATTTAAATAATATAATCAAACAACAACATATTGAAGAAATAATAAAATATAAATTAGATTAACATAACAATACATTAAATAAATATAACAAGTAAAAAGATAGAGTAAGAAATATGTGGCATAAGCACTTGGGAGGCATGTCAAAGGCATTGTCCTAAATTCAAAGAGTCCTCACCTCGTGTGGGTCATATCGGTATTCAATGGATCCACGATACAACTTAGTCCTCACAACCTAGCTTTTTGATGAGCATGATTACCGGAAGAAAAAAACCCGTCTTCATGTTGTGGTTGCTCAAAATTATAAAAATACTCAAAGTATATTATTGTCATGTTAGAACCGTTGAGACTCCTTTATATAGTAGTCTTTTAGCAAAGTAAGTTACAAATTAAATCTCTTGTAACTTCTAAGTCATAATGTTTTTAATAAAATCATATATGTTACAAATAATAAGAATTGTAACTTATGTTTTATTTGTATTTGTAACTCTTAAAATTAATTTCATATTAAAACTTATAACTCATAATTTAAAACTAAGTTTTAAATCTTTTATCTCTAACAAATAATTATGGTTAACTATATAAGTAGAGAAAAAGAGCAATACTACATTAAAAATTATTTTATATAAACTGACGTAACATATGATATGATTCAAAAAATAAATTTAAAAAAATTAATAACATTAATTATGATTAAATCCTTACTTATAAACTCAACTTCTAGGTGAAGTGGTTTCTTAATATCCAACTTAATTTAGTATCTAATCTCTTTATTACTTTCCTCTGCAAATTGTCTCAATTAATTTTCTTTCTGATCTTAGTTTCTTCATTGATAAATGATATGCCATAATGATATGTTTCCTTAGAAAGAAAGAGACACACTACGAGCCTCATCCTTGAATTGACATATTTAAGAAAATTTTTAGTATACCAAAAAATAAAAATCATTATAATCACTATGAAATCACCATTGATTAATTTTCAGCCACCTAAAGAAGGGGAAACTTAGGGATCCCTTACTTTTGGTCAAAGTGACACTTTGCTCTCAACATTTAGATTCTCAGAGAGCGGTAACTTTGTAAGGGTATTTGGTAACATTTTAAGTAGATCCTTATTTAATTCTAAATGACCGTTTGAAACTAGGAGTCTAAATGTTACTAAATGCAAAGTAGCTGGAGCTACCAACAAAAACTTGATCTCAGTCATTTCCAAATCAAATCCATAAACAGTCCAAATCAAGTTCTTCAATTTTTCTTTTAAAGTAATAATTAATGATGATGCCAAAATTTATCCATATTAATAAGAAATAATATAAGTGGATTAAGGAATGGCATGGGAGGCATGTGCCGGCCTCGCCTGGCCACCGTTCTCTCGAGCTTCTCTCTTGAAATGGTAAATGTCTTGGATCAATTCTGATCGAGTCGGCGTTAGCTCTTCTCCTCAAGTCGATCGGTGAGCTTTAACTTTTCGTGGTGTTTAATTTGGTAATGATCTATTTGAAGGGATCTCTACAATTTATAATTTTGATATTCTATATATGTTTTTATATTTTGAAAGAAGTGTGATTCAACCTATCAAAGTGTTGACCCAGGTATGGCAACCCAAGAGGGGGGTGAATTGGGTTTTTATTTATCAAAACGGATTTATAAAACTTTTCTTGAAAGATCAAAATTAGTTCACTCTTTCTTTGAGAATAAAGGTGAAGAAGATGAAATTAGAAGTTATTAAAGATGCAATCGAGAGAATAACAATAATTAACAATCACAAGTGCAAGTAAATATAAAGAGATAGGGATAGAGAGAGTGCAAACTCAATTTACGTGATTCAGCAAACCTTGCCTACGTCCACGGGCTCCTAGCTCCACGAGCTAAGCTTTCCACTAAGTTGTAGAAATCTTTACAACTTGCTTGATGAACAACCTCACCAAGACTTTTTCCTTCAACTCTTAATAACACCACACCAAGAGTTCTTCTTGATGAACAACCTCACAAAGGCAACTTTCTTTAACCCTTGATAACACTACACCAAGAGTTCTTCTTGATGAACAACCTCACCAAGGCAACTTTCTTCAACCCTTGATAACACCACACCAAGAGTTCTTCTTGATGAACAACCTCACCAAGGCAACTTCCTTCAACTCTTGATAACACCACAACAAGAGTTCTTCTTGATGAACAACCTCACCAAGGTAACTTCCTTCAACTCTTGATAACACCACACCAAGAGTTCTTCTTGATAAACAACCTCACCAAGGAAATAGTTCTCTCAAGGATAACTTTTATCCTTTACAAGAAAATCTCAATCTCACCACAATACAAGAACAAAGATAATTTTTACAACACAAGTATAACTCTCTTCAAAGAGTAGATAAAGAATATAAAAGCTCTCTAGACTTGATATTTCTCTTGTTTTTTTTTTGCTTGATAAAATGCTTCTCTTCACTTGCTGAATGCATGGGAGAAGGGCTCCTTTTATAGGCAAATGAGATGAACTTAATCAAGTGAAGACACCATCTCCAAATTTTCTGCCCACCATAAAAACCGTAATAGTGTCTACCATTTTTGTCAATGTTTCGTTTGAAATTTGAAAATCTGCAAAACATAAAAGATTTTCACATTTGCATAAGCTTTCCAATGCATCAAGAATCAAGTCATTTGGATATCAGTAGCTCAAGATATGGCCAAAACACCATTCGGTGCTCATGTGACTTGATTTTTCTTTCTTGTGTCAGTCCACCAAATTGAATGATAATTCTGTCAGCATTTTATTTGAAATTTGAATTTCTTCAAAACAGAAAAGATCTGACTATTTGAATAAGCTTTCCAAAAAATTAAAAATCAAAGCATTTGGATATCTCTATCTTAAGATATGGCTAAAACACCATTCGGTGCTCATGTGAGTTAATTTTTCTTCTCTGTATCAGTCCACCGAATTATATGTCAATTATGTCAGCCTTCCATTAGAAATTTGAATTTCTTCAAAACATATGAAATGTTCTTCATTAAGTCATCTTTCCAATGCCATAATAATCAAGTCATTTTGATTTTTCTAGCTCAAGATATGTCCAAAGGAGTATTCGGTGCTCATGTCAGCTGCTTCTATTTGTCTTTCAATTTGCATGATGATTTGGACAACCTTTCACTTGAAATTTGAATTTCTTTAAAACATATGAAATGTTATAAATTGAGTAAGCTTTCCAAAGGATCAAGAATCACATCATTTCAATATTTGTAGAGATATATATGACTAATTGATTGAACATTGCTCATGTGTCACATTCCTTGAGTCAATCCTTGTTTTTAAACTTTGGTGCCTTTAACATGTAGTCTTCTCCTTAGCTTCAACACTTCATTTTAATAAGCCTCTTCTTGATTTTAAAATTATTTCAATGATCTTACTCTTGCACATAAATAAACATGTTAGTAAATCTCAATTAATCAATGTGTATTGTTATCATCAAATTATCATGTAGCCTTAGGGCTAACAATCTCCCCCTTTTTTATGATGACAAACCATTGATTGCTTTAAAATATAATCTAAAATCAAGAATGAAAATAAAATCAAGAATAAACAAAAAAAATGGCACTTGTTATGAATATAAGCAATCCAACTATTTCTCCCCCTTTTGTTATCATCAAAAAATGTAATCAAATTAACTACTTCCCCTAAATATATTCTCCCCCTTAACATATGCTACCATTCAAAGATTATTATATTAAAGCAAAATTAAGACATATCAAACATGCCTAATTCTTTTCTAATTATGCAAAATCTATCTTGACTAAGGGGTTTAGTAAATATATCGGCTAATTGTTTATCGGTGGGAATAAATTCTATAGAAATATTACCTTTTTGCACATGATCTCTAATAAAATGATGTCTAATCTCTATATGCTAAGTCCTAGAGTGTTGTATGGGATTTTTTGAAATGTTGATGGCACTTGTATTGTCACATTTGATGGGAATATGATCAAATACCACACCATAATCTTTTAAAATTTGTTTCATCCAAAGAGATTGTGCACAACAATTTCCTACTGCAATATACTCGGCTTCCGCGGTTGATAAAGCAACATAATTTTGTTTTCTACTAAACCATGAGACTAATGCATGTCCTAGAAAATGGTAAGAGCCACTAGTGCTCTTTCTATCAAGAAGACTTCCAGCAAAGTTCGCATCGGAATAACTAATTAGATCAAAATTATCACACTTAGGATACCAAAGACCTAGATTTATGGTACCAAGAAGATATCTAAATATCCTCTTTACAGCCTTAAGGTGAGATTCCTTTGGACAAGTTTGAAATCTAGCACACATACACACACTAAACATAATATCGGGTCTACTAGCAGTTAAATACAAAAGAGAGCTAATCATACCTCGATATTTTGTTACCTCAACATCTTTTCCTTTCTCATCTTTGTCAAGCTTGGTTAATGTACCCATAGGTGTGTTATATGTCCTTGAATTATCCATGCCAAACTTCTTGAGAAGATCTCTTGTGTATTTAGCTTGACTAATGAAGATCCCATCTATTGATTGCTTGATTTGAAGTCCAAGGAAGAAATTTAATTCTCCCATTAAGCTCATTTCAAATTCTTGTTGCATGCACTTAGAAAATTCCTCACACATAGAGACATTAATACCACCAAATATAATATCATCAACATAGATTTGAACAATTAATAAATCATCATTTTTTGTTTTAACAAAAAGAGTAGTATCAAATTTTTTCATTTCGAAACCATTATCAATGATAAATTTGCTCAATCTATCATACCATGCTCTTGGTGCTTGTTTCAAGCCATAAAGTGCCTTTTTGAGTTTGAAAACATGGTTTGGAAAATCATGATTTTGAAACCAAGAGGTTGCTCTACATATACTTCCTCCATAATGTAACCATTTAAAAATGCACTTTTGACATCCATTTGATATAATGTAAATTTTTTATAACATGCAAATGCACACAACATTCTAATTGATTCTAATCTAGCAACCGGTGCAAAGGTTTCCTCATAATCAATACCTTCTTCTTGATTGTATCCTTGAGCAACAAGTCTAGCTTTGTTTCTAATAATTGTGCCATTTTCATCTACTTTATTTCTAAAAATCCATTTAGTGCCTATAATAGAATGATTTTTAGGTCTTGGGACTAATTCCCAAACTTGATTTCTCTCAAATTGATTCAATTCTTCTTGCATAGCCAAAATTCAACTTTCGTCATTTTTGGCTTCTTTAAAAGATTTTGGTTCAAATTGAGAGACAAATGCAAAATGATTACAAAAGTTCTTAAAAGAAGATCTAGTTCTCATACCTTGTGATGGTTCACCAATAATGAGATCTTTAGGGTGAACTTTTGCATACCTCCATTCCTTTGGTAATTCTTGGAAAGACTCATTTACTTCCTCAAACTTTTCTTGTTGAAGTTGTAATTCATCTTGGCTCTTTTCATCAAGCCTTGATTCCTTGATTTGCCTTTCTACCTCAACAATATCATCATCTAAATTCTTTGAAGAAATCACATTAGTTTCATCAAATTCAACATACATAGATTCTTCAATAGCAAGAGTCTTTTTGTTAAAAACTCTATATGCTTTACTATGGTTGGAGTAGCCAACAAAAATTTCAACATAGGCTTTTGCATCAAATTTTTCAAGGTTATCCTTGGTGTTTAAAATAAACATTTACATACAAAAAATTTAAAAAAAATCCAATGTTGGGTTTTCTTCCTTTCCAAAGTTCATAAGGAGTTTTTTTTTTTTAAATTAAAGCTCTAATATGGACTCTATTAATTATAAAGAATGCGGTATTAACGGCTTCAGCCCAAAAATATTTTGGCAAATTATTTTCAAGTAACATGGTTTTAGCCATTTCTTGGATAGTCATATTTTTTCTCTCAACAACACCATTTTGTTGTGGAGTTCTAGGTGAGAAAAATTATGTTCAAAACCATTTTCATCACAAAGATTTTCAAATTGCAACATTGTCTACTTCACCACCATGATCACTCCTAATGGACACAATAGAATACCCTTTTTGATTTTAGACTCTTATTGCAAATTTTGAAAAAGCTTGTATGGCCTCATTCTTAGTTTTCAAGAATAATACCCAAGTGAATCTTGAATAATCATCCACAATAACAAAAACATAATACTTTCCACCAAGGCTTTGAGTTCTTGATGGTCCAAATAAATCCAAATGAAGTAATTGTGGAGGTTTATTAGTTGAAATAAATTTCTTTTGTTAAAAAAAATTCTCACTTGTTTTCCAAATTGACAAGCATCACAAATCTTATCCTTTTCAAATTTTATTTTTGGAAGACCATCAACTAAATCATTTTTAGAAATTTTTGAAATGGTGTCATGCTAGCATGACCTAGCCTTCCATGCCATGATCAAGCATCATGATTAACAATAAAACACTTTCTACATGATCATTAACATCAATATCAATTGTATAAATATTACCACATCTATTACCGACAAATAATGTCTTATTGTTACTAACATCCTTAATCACACATCTATTATGCTCAAAAGTAACGAAATATCCCTTATCACAAAATTAACTAATGCTAATCAAATCATTTTTCAAACCATTAACAAGCAAAATATTTTCAATAATATGTGAAGAAGGGTTACCAATATCACCATGTTCGATTACCCTTCTTTTGGCATTATCACCGAAGGTCACATATCCTCCTTTCTTCATGATTAATCTTGAGAACTTTGAGGCATCTCCGGTCATATGCCTTGAGCATCCACTATCTAAGTATCACTTGTGTTTGCTACTCCTTTGTCTCTACAATCAACATTCAAGGAGTAACTTTTTGGTACCCAAAAGTTCTTGGGTCCTTAGGGGTTAGTTATGGTACTTTTTGGAACCCATATTTGTTTCAAATTATGATTTCTCTTAATATAGCAAGAATATACTTTGTGTCCTCTTCTTCCACAATAAGTACATGAATGATTAGGATTATTCCTAGAAGATGCATGAACAAAACAGTTTTTAAAATACTTTTGATTTTTATGAGTTTTATAACCTAACCCTCTTTTATCAAAAACACATCTTTGGTTTTGTAACATAGAATTCAAATTTTTTGTGCTTTTTGTAAAACTATCAACAATATTTCTTAAATCATTATTTTCCTTTTCAAAATAACATTTTCTTTCTCTAATTTATCAAAATCCTTTTGTTTCAAAATCTCATTTTCAGTTTTTAAAAAATGTATTTGACTTTCCAAACTTTCAAAATCTTTTTGCTTAAAAATTTCATTTTCATTTTCTAAAGCTTCATTTATTTCCACCAACTCTTCTAATTGAGATAACATGATTTTTGACTTCTTTTTGAAAGCATTGATTTTTGAATTTTGTTTATCAACTTGCACATGTAAATTTTGGAATGCTTCAAGTAATTCATCATATGAAAGCTTAGGATCATGGTTTAGAATACTTATCTCATTTTCTTTAAAGCCATGAAGCACATGTTTGCCACTTTGCAATCTTCTTCTTCATTCTCCTTCAAGTGATTTCATGAGTCATGAGAGAACCCATAAGTTCTTCTAATGGTAGTTTGGTGAGGTCCTTTGCTTCTTGAATTGCCGTCACCTTTGGCTCCCAAGATTTTGGTAGACACCTAAGAATCTTTCTCACCATTTCACATTAGAATAAGATTTACCAAGAGATTTCAAACCATTGACAATATCCATAAATTAGTAAACATTTCAGAAATTGATTCATCCAGTTTCATCTTAAAAAGCTCATAACTATGAACTAGCATACTAATCTTGGATTCTTTAACTTGACTAGTTCCTTCATTAGTTACTTCAAGTGTGTGATATATTTTATGTGCCGTAGAACAAGTAGATATTCTATTAAACTCATTTCTATCTAGAGCACAATATAACACATTCATAGCTTTAGCATTCAAACTCAATTTCTTTTTATCATCTTCACTAAACTCTTTAGGTTCTTTAAGCATGCATTCCCCATTTTCAATTTTGGTAGGAAAAAAAGGTCCTTCCAAAACAATAGACCATAAATCATAATCAAAAGATTGCAAGAAAATACTCATTCTAGTTTTTCAATAAGAGTAATCACTTCCATTAAAAAATGGAGGTCTAGAGATAGAAAGTCCCTCAACATATAAAGTTGAATTAAAAGTTGCCATAGCTCAAAAATCGATTAAGATTTAAAAAATTGAGCAACCTTGCTCTGATACCACTTGTTGACCCAGGTATGGCAACCCAAGAGGGGGGTGAATTGGGTTTTTATTTATCAAAACGGATTTATAAAACTTTTCTTGAAAGATCAAAATTAGTTCACTCTTTCTTTGAGAATAAAGGTGAAGAAGATGAAATTAGAAGTTATTAAAGATGCAATCAAGAGAATAACAATAATGAACAATCACAAGTGCAAGTAAATGTAAAGAGTATAGGGATAGAGAGAGTGCAAACTCAATTTACGTGGTTCGGCAAACCTTGCCTACGTCCACGGGCTCCTAGCTCCACGAGCTAAGCTTTTCACTAAGTTGTAGAATCTTTACAACTTGCTTGATGAACAACCTCACCAAGACTTTTTCTTCCAACTCTTGATAACACCACACCAAGAGTTCTTCTTGATGAACAACCTCACCAAGGCAACTTCCTTCAACCCTTGATAACACCACACCAAGAGTTCTTCTTGATGAACAACCTCACCAAGGCAACTTCCTTCAACTCTTGATAACACCACACCAAGAGTTCTTCTTGATGAACAACCTCACCAAGGCAACTTCCTTCAACCCTTGATAACACCACACCAAGAGTTCTTCTTGATGAACAACCTCACCAAGGCAACTTCTTCAACTCTTGATAACACCACACCAAGAGTTCTTCTTGATGAACAACCTCACCAAGGAAATAGTTCTCTCAAGGATAACTTTTATCCTTTACAAGAAAATCTCACTCTCACCACAATACAAGAACAAAGATAATTTTTACAACAAAAGTATAACTCTCTTCAAAGAGTAGATAAAGAATATAAAAGCTCTCTAGACTTGATATTTCTCTTATTTTTTTTCTTGATAAAATGCTTCTCTTCCACTTGTTGAATGCATGGGAGAAGGGCTCCTTTTATAGGCAAATGAGATGAACTTAATCAAGTGAAGACACCATCTCCAAATTTTCTGCCCACCATAAAAACCGTAATAGTGTCTGCCATTTTTGTCAATGTTTCGTTTAAAATTTGAAAATATGAAAAACATAAAAGATTTTTACATTTGAATAAGCTTTCCAACGCATCAATAATCAAGTCATTTGGATATCTGTTGCTCAAGATATGGCTAAAACACCATTCGATGCTCATGTGACTTGATTTTTCTTTCTTGTGTCAGTCCACCAAATTGAATGATAATTCTGTCGGCCTTCCGTTTGAAATTTGAATTTTGTCAAAACATAAAAGATCTGAATATTTGAATAAGATTTTGAAAACATTAAGAATCAAAGCATTTGGATATCTCTATCTTAAGATATGGCCAAAAAACCATTCGGTGCTCATGTGAGTTGATTTTTCTTCTCTGTGTCAGTCCACCGAATTGCATGTCAATTATGTCAGCCTTCCATTTGAAATTTGAATTTCTTCAAAACATATGAAATGTTCTTCATTAAGTCATCTTTCCAATGCCATAAGAATCAAGTCATTTTGATTTTTCTAGCTCAAGATATGTCCAAAGGAGTATTCGGTGCTCATGTCAGCTGCTTCCATTTGTCTTTCAATTGCATGATGATTTGGATAACCTTGCACTTGAAATTTGAATTTCATTAAAACATATGAAATGTTATAAATTGAGTAAGCTTTCCAAAGGCTCAAGAATCACATCATTTGGACATTTGTAGAGATATATATGACCAATTGATTGAACATTGCTCATGTGTCACATTCCTTGAGTCAATCCTTGTTCTTAAACTTTGGTGCCTTTAACATGTAGTCTTCTCCTTAGCTTCAACACTTCATTTTAATAAGCCTCTTCTTGATTTTAAAATTATTTCAATGATCTTACTCTTGCACATAAATAAACATGTTAGTAAATCTCAATTAATCAATGTGTATTGTTATCATCAAAATTATCATGTAGCCTTAGGGCTAACACAAAGTGCCAAGTGGGCTAGTGGATGGACAGTAATCAGATCAGTTATATCACTTTTTATAGAGTAGAGACAAAATAAAATACATTACAATACTGAAGGCTGGAAATGGATCGAGTTGGAGTTGCTTTCTATCTGCAAGCTATTTATCGTGTTCGTCACATCTACAATTTTATTAATAATAAACGAAGAGGAAATTGATTAATTAAAATAAACTTATATAAGGTCGAGTCGCTTTCTAATTGAAAATGAACAATTGGAATTTTCGTCCTTGAATTTTATATTTTTGGATATGATTACTTATCTATCAACATACATTATTGATTCTTTGAAGTTGCGCAGAATGAGAGAATTTGATTAGATAGTTTAATTAAAAACAAAATCTGTTCTATGTACCTAGAATAATAGCAAAAAAAAAAAAAGTTGAGGATTTTTCCTTTATATGGAGTTGCCATATGATATATGATATAATTAATGTTTATGGAATTTATTTTTATCTTTCCTCTTTGTTTTCACACATTTGTATGCTTAGAGGTTAAAGACAATGGGAAAAAAAAAACTATCATTGAAATTAAATAAGTAATCACTATGATTGTTAGTTTATTTTGTTAATTTTATGATTTTAAATGTTCATTATTACTTGTACTTGTAGATGGTTGGAAAGTTTGATTTTATTTGATGATGTAGATTAGTACCTTTGACTTTTATTGCTACTAATTGGGTAGTTATTTATGTATCTTGAAGCCTTCAAATATATTGTTCTTGATTAAGACAGAGAAAGATGAATTAAGTTAATTAAAGGTTTTGTTTGTTGTGATTATATTAATCTTAATGAAAAAGTTTGGTAAAAAGTTTTATTATTTTATTATTTTATTAGTATTTAAAACTTTATTTATTTATTTTTTAACTTTAGCTTTTTGTAGATTTTTGTATTTATTATTATTATTATTATTTATAGCTTGATGTATATTTCCGTTTATTGTTCAATATTTGTTATGATTAAGATTTACTTTTCCTAACTTTTGTTTTCTTTTTCCTCTTTTGGGTTGTTCACTTGATTGTATTTAATCATTCTATACTAAATGAGTTTCAACCTTTTTAGATTCATTAAGAATTTTAAAATTTTTATTATACTTAATAACAAACTATTATAATTATCTAATGTCATTTCATCTGAGTAATTATTTTTTCTTGTTTGATTTTATATCATATGTATTTGCCGAGATGGAGGATTTTGAGTCTAAAGAGGTAGAAGACTTACTTCCTAAATCTGAAACTGTTGAGGTACTTTTATATTAATCTTATTTTCCATGATTTTCATGTTTTATGATTACTTTACTTCTTTTAGGTATGACTACATTATAATTTTTTGCATTATTTTGCTTTATTAATTAGGATAATGAAGAAGAAAAGGTAGATGAACTTAAGATTGGGATGGTTTTTGAGTCGGTTGACAAAATCTTAGAATATTACAAAGGCTATGGAAATAAAATGGGGTTTGAAGTAATCATTAGATCTTCAAGAAAGGGCAATGATGGTGAATTGAGAAATATAATTATATGTTGTTCCCGTAACGGTAAGGGAGAATTTGATGCTAGAAGTGCCTGGAAAATGCATTCATTTACAAAAACTGACTGTAAGGCCAGACTTGGTGCATGTATATGCCCTCATGGGAAGTGGCGAGTGTCTTTCTTTGTACTTGATCATAACCATGAGCTTAGTATGCCCAGGAAAAGCTCGATACTTTAGGACTAACAGAACACTGAAGCCACATATTCAAAGGAAACTAGAATTAAATGACAAATCTAGGATTAGGCTGAATAAGAATTTTAATTCTTTGGTGGTTGAAGCAGGTGGACATGAGAATTTGTCTTTTTTAAGATTGTAGAAATTATTTGGACAAAATAAGGCGTCTACGACATGGGGATGGTGATGCTGCTGCAATACAAAAGTATTTTTTGAAAATGCAAGGTGAGAATTCAAAATTTTTTTTATACAATGGATTTGGATGAAGAGGGTCAATTGAAGAATGTTCTATAGGCAGATGTAAGGAGTAGAGTTGCATATAAGGAGTTTGGTGACGTGGTTACATTTGATACTACGTAATTAACAAATAAAATGATATGCCATTTGCTTCCTTTATTGGGGTCAATCATCATGGATAATTTATATTGTTAGGGTGTGGGTTAATCTCCAATGAAGACACTGACAAATTTGTTGGGCTTTTTTAATCTTGGCTTACATGTATGATTGGTTGTGCTCCAAATGCCATAGCCATTGATCAAGATAAAGCTATGCAAAATGCAATTGATATTGTTTTTTCAGAAAGAAGACATAGATGGTGCTTATAGAATATAATGGAGAAATTGCTTCAGAAATTGAAGGTTACAAGCGTTATGAATCTATTAAATTTACAATCCAAAATGTGGTGTATGATTCATTAACACATGATGAGTTTGAAGAATGCTGGAATGGCTTCATTGGAAAATATAATCTTTGTAATAATAATTGGTTAGAAGGATTATATTATGAAAGGAGACGTAGGGTCCCAACATTTGTAAAGAATACTTTTTGGGCAGGCATGTCTACTCCTCAACGTAGTGAAAGTATGCATGCTTTCTTTGATGGATATGTTCATTCAAAAACTACCTTAAAGCAATTTGTGGAAAAATATGAGAATGCTCTACAAGATAAGGTAGAAAAGGAAAATTAAGCTGATTTTAGTCCCTTCAATGCACATATCCATTGTACAACTCATTATGCCCTCAAGAAGCAATTTCAAGATGCTTGTACAACGGCAAAATTCAAGGAGTTCCAGCAAGAGTTAACAGCTAAGCTCGATTGTGAAGTGTCTACGTGTAAAGAGAATGATTCCACTTTGGAGTTTGTAGTTGATGAAGATAAAATGACTAGAGCGAGTCAACGTCGTGTTTCTTTTGTGGTTTGCTTAAATGAGATTGATGTTGATGTTAAATGCAATTGTCTATTGTTTGAATTTAGAGGAATATTATGTCAGCATGCAATTGTTGTCCTTATTCGTAAAAAAATTTTCCATGTTCCATCTAAATATTTTTTAAGACGAGGGAGAAAATGTAATGCCCCAGATCTTTCACGTTTTCATTACATGGCCGATCTGGTTGCTGCGGAAATCACATCCAATTTTTTTTTAACTTGTCCAATCAATACCACATCAATTATCCAAAATAAATATTTCAAAATAATATCACGTGTATAACCATTACAATGATATTACAATACTTCATATTAACTGCCTAGTAAGCGTGCCATAGTCTAGAAGCTTTGATCCAACTTCAGTTCGAATTAAATCTAAAACCATCTCTTCACTTGATCACTTAAATCTGTAGAAACTTCAATAACTCCATATCCAATCTTTCTAACCCTGTCACTCATACCACTCTGCAAAAATGTTGGTGATGAGGGGTGAGCCGTCAACTCGGTGAGCATAAACAATCCTAACATGGTTTTATATTAAAAACCTTTTATGAATTATAGATATTTAGTAATCATAATTTTACATAATGACGTAATCTTATACTTCAAGAAATTAATCATTAGAAAATTTTATTGGAGGCCATATAAAATAATCAACATAACTATAAAGTGTCAACTTAATAAATAATACCCACATTAGTGCAAATAAAGAGAAAACATAAAAATCAGATTTGTCATAACAAAATATCATATCAATTCTCGTAAACCATACAAAATAGGATAATTAACTCAAATTATCGTAATTTAATAAAAGCATTAAATCATGATCATAAAACGTAGTTTCACAGTTACTCATAAAACATATATGCATAGTAGCTGAACTCATTATTAGAAAACACACTTTCATAGTAGCTAATATCACGCAAGCATATCATATCAGAGGATTGATTCACGATCAAACATATCATATCATATTTGTGCGCATCGTAGCATAAATCCAGTTAGAACCACAACATATCATATCATCTACATGTGACACTTTGCACTGCGTGTGGCATTTCGTGCTCCGCACACAATCTCAAGAGGTGGCCTCCATGTAGCCATATCATAATATATAAAGGTGCTACGGACAATGAGTCAAAATTCTTTTCTTATTATAACTTATAGTACGAAATATTAATTTCGAAAAATCATATAACCTCAAAACACTTAAAATAATCCTTTGCATAATAAATTCATATATGAACTTTATTTCTTAAACAAATCGTTTGCTTAGAACATGTTAAACCAAGATAATTGATTTGTAGATCTTCTTGAGAAAGATTGTAGATTAATGTTTTGTATATCTTAACTTTTCCATAAAAGTTAAATACCTAAATGAATCAAATTAACTTTCAGAAAACAACTGACTTTGTTAACAATATTTGTTTATGAAAAACTATAAAACTTAAAATTTGGGATTGTAACACTTAAAATAACCCATTACATAATAATTTCATATATAAACTTTATTTCTTAAACAAATAATTTCCTTATAAAAAATTTAAAATCAAGATAATTGATTTGGAAAGCATTTTGGAGAGACATTAAAGTATGAAGTTTTGTAGACTCTAACCTTTTGATAAATGAATTAAATAATTAAATGAAAGCAACTTTTAGAAAACAATTTACTTTGTTAAATATTTAATTTAATAAAACCAAAAATATCTTTGTTATAGAAGCCAGATTTATAGAATATTAGTTTCCATTTACGAAAAACTATAAAACTTAATTTTTTGAAATTGTAATAGTTTTCATATATATATATATATGTCAAATAAAGCATACTAATGTGAATATCACTTATTTAAATACTAATTTCAAAACACTAATAAGGACATGTATTTTTTATGAAAGCTATACTTTATATGCGAACAAAAGTGTCCATATTCATAGAATAACTGTAAGCATGAAACATTTATTTGAAACTATGAAAGACTTTTACGAACCACTACTGAAAGCACCATAATTTTATTTTAGGAAGAACAACTTTGTTTATAATAATAAATTGTTAAAAACATATAATAAGCTTTGAACTTGTAGTTTTTGACACTTATAACAAAATGCATACCTTATCAAACATACTTACATAGACAGTATACATAACTTAAGAATCATTTCTACTTCCAAACAATTCATAAATAATAACCTTTCATAACAAAACATATTTTTAATTATACATGTAAACTAATCATATTAAGAATGATTATATATACTTACCTCATACTTGCAGACCATATATCATATATCTTTTAGTCAGCCATCCAACATCTCTCAATCTTCCAACAAAAATGAAACATAATTTGATCATGTCAATATCCAAGACAATTTCTTATCAAATACAAAAACTTCCATTCCAACTCAAAACCTGATTCAGTCTCTTCGATAACAACATAAACAAATTCTTTCTTATATAACTGAAGAGTCATCATCTCCATACCAAATGAACCAAAGATCATATAATTAATATGCTCGAATCAGCACAATAAGAAACCAAAATTTATCTCATATAATCTCTTAAGTTTAAAATCTCCAAACTGTCATTGCCAATTACAATACTTCCACCTTTAAACCAAAACAACAAAAATTCTCTCATTTTTAATAAATTATCTAACCTCCAAAGTTTCCAATATCTTACAGAGATATAGTAGACATTTTAATCTTGGAATACAAAAGTATCAAAACATTTTGGATTCAAAAAATCCTTTAAAGAAATCATAATTTAAGAAATATCAATTTTGGTCGTTAGATTACAAGATTGACATCTGTTACTTGGTAAATACGAAATAATTTTCCATTAATTTGTAAAATCATGAAAACATCCAGAATGAAACTTAACCTGCCAAACAATAATTATTTAAAAGCTCATAACTTTATGAAAATTATAACCAACTCAAAATCAAATTTGTACTTTTAACATTCGATTGAAAATAGTAAATTCCAAAATTTTATAGTGTCATTTTAAAAATAATTAAAAATAAATTACTCAATCTTTTTCAATGAAATTAATTTTAAAAGTACTATTTTCATGTCTACTGTAATATATAAAAATTTAGAACAAAAATCAATTTCAAGCCATACTTATAATTTTCAAAAATTTAGAGAGTTTATTTAGAATAAATATTTTCAGAATTTTTTTGCCAAATTTAAAAATTCATGAAAAATCATATCTTTCATATCCTTGGTCGAAAATAAATTTTAAAATAATCCTTGATACATATATTTGAATGTATGAAAAATGGAATTCAAAATCAAATTGTAAATAAGCTTATACACTTGATAATAGTCTAATATTTCATGTAAGTTCTGTAAATCGAGTTCTTCGATCTCAAACTCCAACCACTTTCCAAAACCCACAAATCTAATACAATTGAATATTAAATCATTAAAATGTCAACCCTTAGATAACGTATAAATCATCATGTCACCTACATCAGAATTAACCCGATGAATCCAATGAAATATAAATTCTTGAACTTAGTTATAATCTTGGCAGTTCAAACCAGAACAACACCTAATCTCAGATTTTTATTTCACAAAATCAAAATCAAAATCATCTCAGATTTTACAATAGTGTTCCACACATATGTAGGCTATTTATAAATTTTCTTATGAAGTTTTTCTATTAAAAACATTTTCGGTGAGATTTTTATTTTGGGCACAAAAATTCTACCAAACAGTACTTGGCAATGAGTCAAGCTATTTTGACAATTTTTATAAATTTTTATACCAATTAAAACCACACCAAAATTTATAGAAAGACTATATACATATAAAATATTAAGATTAATTAATTTCACAATTTTTGAACAACGTTTGGATGGGTAAAGAAATTACCCAATTCGGTTTATCAAACAGAACAGTTTAAATTCAAGTTTAACAGTGTTGTTTCGAAAATCTACAAAAAATTGAAATCATAATCATTTTAGTTGAAACAAAATTCATATGAAACTTGAGGATCTATAGTTTCTCTGATTAAAATCATGAGTTTAAAATCATAAATTAAATAAACACAAAACATCGTGAACAACCTACTATCTTGATAACTTAGTCAATGATCACCAATCACTATGAAACCCTAACCTTCTTATCATATAAATCTATTACAAGCACCCACTTCTAAATCCATCAAGATTTTGATTATATGTCTTAGCATACAGGCCACATCAAACTAAACCTCAGTTCACTTCGTAATAAATAATGAGTGGTAGATAATAAACTTACCGTGACTAAGATCCAACATTGTTGATTTTCTCTTTGATCCAAGCTATTCATTTTCAAGCTCCCATATGTTTGCTTTAATTTAGAAATCCTATTTTTCCTCTTGGTTCTCATGTTAAACGGATTGAAGCCCACAACATAATTAAATGGAAAAATACGTATAAGAAGGAAAAATAGTTTATTTATTTATAGTTAAGTGATATATATAACCACCATAATCTTCTCTTAAATAATTACATATATTAATTTCCACTCATAAGGCAACTTCTTAAATAAAATCAATCATTTAAGTCTCCAATTTATTTCCAATAAATGCTAAAACTTGATTTTCTCCTTAAATAATTATCCAAAACAACTCTCCTAATCAAATCGATAAGTATTCTAATCAATTTTGAATTACCATTAATATATCAGTCTTCCAGAAATCAACTAAATCTACTCCTCTTATAAAACCAATAATAATTTTCCTTACTTGCAACCATAAATTGTATTCATATTCCATTCAAATTAACCCATAAAATTTTCTTCAAATTTTAATGGACCAAAATTTTGGGTGTTCCAGAAAAGATGTGAAAAGATGTCATACCAGGGTGAAAATAAGTTATAATAATTGGAGCATTAAACTTGAAGGGTGTCGATTCAATAAGATGTGTAACTTGTTTTATGATGTGGCAGGCTTAGCATCTGAAAGTGAGGATAAATGCAAGTTGGTTATAAATGGAATTAAAGAAATCAAAGATAAATTGAGGTCGACTGAGAGTTGTGGTGGTGGTGGTAGGGAATGCAACATCAAAATAGTTGATGATAAAATAGATGTTAAGGAACTTGATGGTACTTCAAACAAAAATTATAAAATTCTTTCTCCACGGGCAATTCTAAGTAAGGGTTGTCCTCCATTTAAAAGGAAGCAATCTAAGGTTGAGCAAATTATTTGAAAAACTAAAGAGAAAACAAAGAGACAAAAGTCGAATGACCCAAAAGAATTGAAGGTATGAAATATTAAATTTATAATCTTGTTAATTTCTTTTTTTACTTCAGTTTTATTATTCTGTTACTATCACTAACAATTTTCTTTTTCTTTTTTTTTTTAAATTCTAAAGGATCAGACATGAATCAAAGGTGGTGAATCTTCAAAAATTAACAATCCACATAATGCTTGTCACAATAGAGATATAATTTATTCACAGGAAAACATTGTTATTGAGATATATATATATATATATATATATATATATATATATATTTGAGGTATATATATGTTATATACTCTTATGTTGTTTAATTCTATTATTGATTTCATTTAATAATACACATTTCATTTACAGGCTCATCTAAACTCGCGACAAGATAATAAAGGCAATGAAGGGGACAAATGCTTATGATTTCCTAGTTTACTTATTTGTTAATATTTCAGTTCCCAATGATCATGGAGTTTTTTTATTTTATTCAATATATATTATTTAATTTGCATTGCCTTCTATTTATTTTTTTAATTAAATTTTGTATTTTGTATAGATTTTTGTTGACAGGTGAGGCTTATTATGTCCTCCCGTTAGTAGGTGTTCCCATCAATTTTTTGTTTTAATAAATAATTCCTAATACTATTGAGGTTTGCCTAAAATAAATAACAACGATACAATTTCCATGTGCCTATATTTATATTTTTCGCTTTATATTTTAAGATTTCTTCGCAAATTGAGTATTGGAATTTCTCTTAAATGTCAATATGTCCTGGATCTCATCTCTCAATTACGCAGCAAGATAAAAATAATGTAGAGCTGGAACAATTGGTTAACTATTTTTGTTATTTGCTAATTAACTAATTCGGTTTTGTCAGTTGTGTCATGTACAGTATTAATGCATGGTCAAGCATCACTATGTTCTATCCAAGGTATTGTTTGGAAAACATTTTTAATAATAAGCAATTGTACACTACACTAAGACAGTAATATTACAAGTATAGTATATGATCCAAACTAGAGTTTGTTAAAAAGAAAGGACAAGGAGGGATTTAAATATTGACGATTTCTCAAGATTTCTCAGACAATTACATTCCCAAAGAATTTAGTATTGCATAAGAATAGTTGTAGTTTGTGGAAAGTTAATTACATATCTACAACAGCCATGTCATTTACATACGTCTCAAGTACATTATAATTCCTTTTATTTCTTAATTTGGTTGAACAATGGACTCTGTCAAATGTTAGATGCTAATGTACTTCACAAGAAGACAATAATTCAATTCCAATCACCCAAAAGGTTTCATTTGAAAACTTCAAAACATGAATCAAATCTCATAAGCTAGAACTCCAAACTTTTATAGTAAGATTACAAAGAAGAACCATCTTACAAACATTGACAAGCAGCATCTGTAAGAGTGCCACATTTATTACAACTTAAACCTAATACTATTTAGCAAACAAAAAAACTTGTAAAATATTTCCTTGTGTTTTTATCATGAAGTTTGGACCTTCTCAATTTCGTCTCCTGATCTTCCATGAATATGTTGATAAGCTCATGTCTTGCAAGCATAAAATAATAAATTAGCAACAATCTCAAAATAAGATCAGGTGGTGATGCCGGATGAAATGCACACAAAAGTTACGTTCCACATTGGAAAAACTAGCGAACAAATAGGAGTTTAAAATAGGGCTCAAGTCTAGCCATGCAGTCTCTTAATATTCAATTGGCAATTTCTAATCGCTTTGTGAAACTCTACCAGAAAGGATAATACCCGAATAATTGATCCTGTAACCAAAAACATTCTTACAATGGTACTTTTTTTAAAAACAAAATTAAGTGCATTTCAAATCAAAATCAAGTAATCGAATCACAACATTTGAACACCCTATTTCAATTAGTGCTACTGTGTTATCATGAGAGTACATGTACTTTACCACACATCATTCTAGAGTACTGGAAATTTTGTGGCAGGTGAACAAAATTAGCAATACTAGATGTTTGACACATTACGATCTCAGTGATGTATTGATATGTTCAAGAAATCTAGCTAACAAAAACAGAATTGCCAAAAGCTTCGTGAACTCACATTTGACAGTCCTCCTCAAACAAGTGCAAAGGAAAAATCCACTTGCTGATTAATAAGTTGACATCTCAAATTACATTTACTTGTCTTTGCATAATTTCAACTGGAATAATTTGCCTACTTGTGTGATAATAGAAACATCCAACGTCATGTTCATCCTAGTTGGTAATCAAATTTTTTTCTAAAAACACACCTAAATGTTGCATACCTTCATTGGGGCTGAGCACATACATGGTGTCTATTCTCACGAGTCATTTACATCAGTGTTTAAAGTCCTGGGAAAAACAAAATAAGTTTACTGCTATCTGAAAAACTGCAGGAAAAAAAATCCTAGTTTGTGTTGTTACAAAAACACTACAATTTTGACATACTATAGTTATGAGAAAATTAGCTGATTGAAATATTTGTTCTTGTAAAATGTCCTGTTAATAAATTTTGTTTCATGTAATTGATTTATCCCTGTCCCTAGTAGGATAGAAGGACATTACTCAAATTTTGTAGCCAAAAATACTCCAACCCTATCATGTTCTGACGGAGCAGGGGAAACAACATTCACGGTCACCCATTCAAACAACATTCACGGTTATCCTCCCTTATAGTCATATGAGATCAGAACACAAATCAACTTTGTATTTCGAAAGATTGAGAAGAGCAATAAAATTGGTAGGTTAGCGATGGTTTAAAAAATTATATATCATTATATTACTTAAATTCCCTAAATAGATGGCACGTCTAATGAAGAGATAAGGTTTGCTACTGGGACCTATCCCTCTGCAACTCTACCATGAAAATGTGATGACGTCTCAGTGGACTCATTTCTGTTATGGAATCTATGGCGAACTAGGAAATATAGCTTTGCCACTTTTGGTGAGAAAATAAGATACCAATACATTCCAATCAACAAATTTGGTAGTGGAAGTCCAAACAAATGAACGAAAAGCTGAATAACTTTTGATAATAAATTACCTTCCCATAGCATCATAAGTTGCTGCAAGATTGCTATATAATCCAAGAGTATTTTGGTGACATAGTCCACACTCTTGTTCCAATATGACCCTTGCTTCTTCAAACAACTCGGCAGCCTCATGTATCTTGAACAACTATACACAAGCCAATCCCATCTGGTTCAATACAATTCCAAAGAAGGCCAACTTTCTCTCTCCACTTAATCTAAGTTTTGCTACAACACTCTTGAAAGAGTTCCTAGCTTCTTCATACCTCCCAATTCCATGTAAAACATCACTCCCATCCGAGCTTCAATTTCGGGTATAGCGAAGTCAAAAAATCAACTTTAGCTTATCCGTGAATTGAAATTAACAAAAAAAAAAAAAACTAGCAAGCCTTTGATTTTGATTGTGGTAGTACAAAAGCTTGACAGGTTAGAGACGGCTACAAGAAGAAAAATAAAATTTTAACAACAAAAAGACCAGACGAAAAAAACCTAAACTCCCCCACAGTTCTAGCGAATAATATAAAATTCAAGGAGGAACGATTCTAGTCGTTCATTCTCAATTGGAAAGCAAATCGATCTCATGTAAATTTAATTTAATTAATTAACTTCCTCTTCTTTTATAATTAATAATATTATAGATGTGACGAACATGATTACAAAGAAGAGCTAACGCCGGCGCGATCAGAATTGATCTAAGACATTTACTATTTCAGGAGAGAAGTTATAGAGAAAGGTGCCCAGGTGAGGCATGAATGAAGCTACGCAGGTTTGAGAGAAGCTGAGAGAGTGGCGTCTGTTTTGTCTCCGTGAAATTATGCGTGAGTAAAGTGAACGTTAATTAGTTTCGTATTTAGTAAGATGATGTGGCAATGTCATGTAGGCGGTCACATAATATTGTATACTTAGAGTTGTATAAATGTAGTAAGCGTAGCATTACTGAATTCACTGGGTGGGTAAAAATAAAAAACAAATTAAATAAATTTTACTAACTAAATTCACTGGGTGGGTAAAAATGAAAAATAAATTAAATAAATTTTAGTAAATAAAGTGGAACTCAACCATCCAATAACTTTGTATCAAGTTAGGTTGTATATGTTAGGTTATACAATTTGGTTGTATATCTATCATTACTCTTTCTGTAGGGGTAATGGATTTTTCCAGATTGTTGTGCAGAAAAAGTTGTTTAATGTGTAGTAAATTTGATTTTAATAAACCTAGCAATTTTATAAAGTTGTACATGTGATTCGTGAATTCAATATTCAGTATACTGTTATCAACATCAAGACGATAAATATTATTTTGTAAAATTTTTTATAACAATAAGAAGAAACTAATATTAATCTAATGAATGTATATTTAAAATTACAATGTTAAAGGTAACTAAAATAAAAATATTCATATCTATGATAATTATTTTATAAATAAATTAATAAATATATAAATTTATGTTTATACAATTTTTTAATACTAGAAATTATTTATCAAATTTTTAATATGGGATGAAATTGTGACAAAAGCTTATCCTTCCAAAAATAAGCAAGTAGCCATATGGAAACAATCGGACAGCTTAATATAATCCGCAAGAAGATTTGATTGACAAATGCTTACAGCTTGAAATTGATGGCAAAACATATCAGCTACTTTGAGTCCGGACAATTGAATTTAAGAGGAGTTGCTGAGACATTACGAGCAGGGTGAGGAACACAGATCATTTTCTGAGTGAGAGAGAAGAAATAAGAGAGTCCTTTGTAATATTTATTCTACAGAAAATGTGTTGCGAAATCTTTTAATTACCTTCATAAAAATATTTATTAACATGTATTATCATTAACTAAAGGTTGTAAATAATTTGTTATTAAATACTTTAGTAGATATTGAGATAAGGCTTTTATTTATCATGTGTTGTAGGATATAAAGAAATTAAGACAATCATTCTCGTATATTATTGAATGAATAATGTTACATATACAACTCATTTACAATCATTTTTTTATAATACTTTATGTTGATAAAATATTATTGGATGGATAATTTAACTTCTTTAATTTATTTTTAAATTTTTACCCATCCAGTGATATTTTACCAACTCCGGTTGTATAAAAGGTGATTGTAGATGAGTTGTGGACGTAGATGAGTAGAAGATTCTAATTCTACTCATTATTAAATATATAAAGTTAATTGTTAGATTAATATAATCGGTCCATATAACACACGTTCACAAAGTGCACCAATTTGATTTTATACAGGGACGGAGCCAGCTTTTTACTTGAGTGGGCGCAAATTAAGGCATTAAAAAAAATTATTCACAAAAAATAAAAATAAAAAAAATCATATTTATTATTAATTTATATATTTTCTTATATTAAAAAGATTGTATAATTAAGAGCCTAAAAGAAAAATATTTATAAACTATAAAAAGTATTCGTTCAAAAGCTATTTTATATTTATTTGTAGAGTTAAATTAATATCAATAAAAATACTTAAAAAGAATATTTGATATATAGGTTCTTTGTGTAGAAATAAAAAGAATATTTGATATATAGATTCTTTGTGTAGAAAATATTTTTTACTTATAAGTACTTTTTTGAAACATATTATATAAAAAAACTTGATAGAAGGTTAGTTTATTGTAATTTAATTCTTAACTTGAATGTTTCATAATTGATAAAATTAATATGGGATATTGTGGATTAAAAATATATTATGATATTAATTAATCATATATTAAAGTTTAATTGCATAATATAGATAACTATTGTTGAAGTAAAAATGATTATAAGATAGATTAGAAATTTAAATTACTTAAACTAGAAAAAAAAAGGTTTATTGTGTTAAAATATAAACTGTAAGGGAAATAAATGAATTTTGTAAATTTAGTGGGGGCAATTGCCCCCACTCGTCGCTATGTGGCTCTGTCCCTGATTTTATATCTGATTACTTTATAAGTAATCCTATACTAAAACAGTCAACTTTATAAATAATTACATAAAATACATCTTCTGCTGTCATATATAAATGATATGCTTTATGATTTAACCTGAACTGTTGGATTAAATTATGTGAAATTCATAAATATTTCATTTAACATTTGATTTGCGGTTTAGTACCATGGAATATAATAATTAAAGATTAACTATAAGTAAGGAAATTGAAAACAAATTATTCATCGTTAACATGTCCAAAATATTGTAGAAATAAATGGTGAAATGGCCCAACATGACATAAATTTGGATATGCTGATATGACTCAGCAGGGAACAGTTGCGAATCCATATTGGATGGAAAAGCAGGGTCCTGGAATATATAGAGTTTGAACACTCCATCTGTAAGGTTAGCATTTTGGGTTAGGCACCTGAATAGCCTCTACAAGGCCTATCATAGCTAGAGACCTCAATGCCCAATGTGAGAGACGAACTTGGGAAGATGTGGTGTGTCGAACATATTTCAACTTTCTCTTCCTCTCTATCAGAGTTGAAAATTCTAGCAGATTTTTAATTTTGTTCCTCAACACCAAAGACGAACTTGGGAAGGTGCGTGTGTTGAATGAATGCATAAGTTTCGTCTTCCTCCTCATCAGAGTTACAACTTCTGCGGGATATTTCTGTTGAATTCCCACAGTCTTGAGAGCTGAAGGAGAAACAAACAAGATAGTTGCTTTGAGTGAGTTTCATGACAATAGAAAGAAGATTTGAGAAAAGAAGAGACAGTGAAACCAAAAATTTGCACTAAGAGTTTCTTAGTTGTGTTTGGATTGGAAAGAATTCTCAAGAAAATTTTCAATAAGATTTGTCAAGTTGCTCTATGCCCAAATTAAATTTTTGTTTTTGATCGGATCAATCATAGCGGGAAGCATCAGTTATATTATTTGTCGAAGCGAAAACTTGAACTAAGTCTTACTTTGGCTAATTGCTTAGTTAGCATACAAATTACTGTACTAACAGACTTGTAGCTCATATACTAATTAAGCCTCAGCTTCCTCACTTCACCGTCAGTCAACGTGTCCCGACAAAATTTTCATCTTGATCAACAATTCACTTGGCTCCATCCAAAATTAATACTTCAACATGATGATATATCTTCTACCAAATCAAGTCCTTGAAAAACAGTAGCCCCAGATAATTTATTTTAAATGTTATTAATCAATATATTGGAGGAATATGAAGAAGCAAGTCTATTTATAACAAAATAATTATTGTCCTAGCTAACAGAAATTTAGAACACAAAAATTAATGAAAATTGACAAAAACATACAGAATCCTAACTAAAGATGAAACAAATATGACTAATAAGGAAATTTGTGCTACACATATGTCCCAACGTTCAAAAAGGGAAAAAGTACTTTTGAAATTTATGATTTGAATATTTAGAAACAAATGAATTATCTTTGATATTCCGTCCAAAAAGATGTATCACTACTAGAACATGATCTCAGTTATATTTAACATACATAGAATATAGAAATACAGAAACAAACCCAGCAAAATGAGATTTAAAAGATACATATTGTTATAGATAAGAGAGAGGGAAAAAAAAGGCAGTTTACGAGTTACCCAGCAGAGCAGGATTCGCCGTCCAAGCACTTGAAAATTTGCAGTTTATAAATTATAATGGCGTGTTGTTCAATCTTCTCGGGCATCAGTTCATTATATCAAACCATAATATGGATGTAGAATTTGATGAACACTACATTATTCCTCATTCAATCTCCTCCTCATACCATAAGCAAACCCAGGAATCTTAAATCTTTTTAAACATTTTATCCTACAAGAATGATAGAATTCGAAAATTAAAAGTTAAGTATATTTGAAATATTTATATAATTCCTTTTATCATATTCATGCACACTTTAGGTCTTCATATAACATTATTTTTTAAAATACCATCTTAACTCCGAGATTGAGAGAATATGTGGAATGAAAAAAATTAACTAACTTGAAAAAATGGAAGCAATTCTTAGAGAAAATACAGGTAGACACAGAAGCTATAGTTAATTTAAACTTTTAAAAGTAGAGAAATTTAATAAATATTAAATTTAGAAATAAAGCAGGTCTAATTTAAAATAATTAAATGGGACTTAGTTCAAGAAGCGCCAAAGCCAAATGCCTTCATGACCATACCCAATAGTAGCTCTATGCTAAATGTTATATATTTAAAACAAAAATTAAAAGTTAATGCCTTTTGACTCACCATGTTTCTTCTCAATATTTGTAGATCGCATTTGCCACAAATGACGTTCGTTATTGTTGGGATTCTTGAGAACTTGTTGCGGAAAAATATCCATACCCATCTCTTGATTCAAATCATGCATTATTATGATGAAGTTGTCTGATATAATTATGAGCCATAAGATTTCTTAATCCATTTTGCGCAGAAAAACCTTTGGAATTGAAGATGCTTTTCACAACAAATTTATACCAACACTTAGAAAGCAGGGCAGTATCTAAAAATATACTCCTTGCTTCATCATTTAGTCTATCATAACCTACCCATCTTAGATCAATTAGGACCTTATCTTTAGCTTTATGCAAAATATCCATTGCATGACCCTATTCTTGTTTTGTTTCGTCAAATAGACTAGAACCTAAAATTTTAAGAGTTAGCGGATGACCAAACGCATAATTTGTTGAGTGTGGCTCATATGCAAGTGGGAGAGAGATCCCACATTGGTTAAATTACAAAGCATAAGTCTCATATGGGCTTATAAAAGGAGGCCATATGGGAGAAGTTATGTGTCCCATTGAAAATTCTTCTCCACCCCCTCTATTTGTAAGGTCTCACATATAAGACCTCATAGTTTAAGGACCTTTCATTAAGGACCTTAAAGTTTGTAACATTTATTTTTGCCCCTTTTGTTTTGGGTATTTGTAGTATTGCCCAATTGTTTGGGTAATTACAGTTTGGCCCAGCTATTCGGGTAATTGCAGTTTGGCCCAATAGTTGTGGTATTTGTATTGTGACCCAAAAGTTTGTAATTCTCTTTGAAGATAGTGGAAAGTTTCTTCAGCGGCGCCCGAGGACCTAAGTATTTATACCGAATCTTGTTAAATCTTGGTGTTCTTTCTATTTTTGCATTGTTGGTTGATTGGTTGCCTCTTTAGTTGTTATTATATTCAATTATCTGGCATAGTTGTGGTTGTGCATTTGGTTGTTCTATTGGTTATCGCTTCCGCCGTGCATAACAATTGGTATCAGAGCCGAAGGTTTTGGGTAGTTAGTGGCTATTTCTTTGAAGCACTTGCTACTATTCTGGGCTGTTGATTTTGGATTGCTAGTTATTGAATATAATAGTTTGTTTGGAGCTTGGTTATTGGTGATTTGTGTATCGAGCTTATTTGTGAGAGGTAGTTATGGCTTCATCGTCTACTGTATCTGAGAAGGCAGTGACTGTGACAAATACAAAAATAGATGTTGAAAAATTTGATGGCCGAAATAATTTCGGCTTATGGCAGAGTGAGGTGTTGGACGGGTTGTATCAGCAAGATTTGGATATTGTTCTGGAAGAAACAAAACCAGAAGATATCAGTGCAAGAGATTGGGACAGGCTGAATATAAAAGCTTGTGGGTTGATTCGCTCTTGCTTGTGTAGAGAACAAAAGTATCCGTTCACTAAGGAGACATCTGCAAACAAATTGTGGAAGGCGCTGGAGAACAAATATATGAAGAAAAGCAACGAGAATCGGCTGTACCTATTGAAGAGATTGTTCCGTCTCCAGTTGAAACCAGGTACGAGCATCAGTTCTCATATTGATGAGTTTAATAAGTTAATTGTTGATTTGTTAAACTTAGATGAAACCTTCAAAGATGAAATTAAGGCTATGCTATTGATTGGCTCACTTCCGGATGAATTAGATCATTTGTGCATTACTCTTATCCATGGGAAAGATAAACTGTCTTTTGAATAAGTTTGTTCTGCTTTGTTGAATTATGAAATTCGTAAGAAAGATCAAAGGGAACATAGGGATGAGTCAGTAGATGCATTGACAGTGAGAGGACGTAGTCAAAGTAGGAAACCAGGAAAAAGGGGAAAATCTTGGTCGAGGGGTAGATTAGAAAAAGATGAGTGTGCCTTTTGTCGTGAGAAAGGACATTGGAAGAAAGATTGTCCTAAGTTGAAAAAGAAAGATAAGGGCAAGGCTGTTTCTGATGCATGTGTTGTTGAGCGTGAGGATGATAGTAATTCAGATATATGTCTAGTTGGTCATCCATCCACTTCTGTTTCTGATGAGTGGATTATGGATTCGGGTTGTACTTATCATATGTGTCCACATCGAGATTGGTTCTTTCAGTTTGAAGAGCTTGATTGTGGAGTTGTGTATATGGGCAATGATGATATTTGCCATACTACTGGGATAGGTTCGATCCGATTGAGGAATCATGATGGACTGACTAGAGTTCTGACAGATGTTCGGTATGTACCGAAGTTGAAGAAGAATTTCATCTCTTTGGGAGCCTTAGAATCTAAAGGCTGTGGTATATCTATTCGAGATGGTATTCTGAAGGTCACTTCAGGCGCTCTTGTGGTATTGAAAGGCACTAGGAGGAAAAACTTGTATTACTATAATGGTAATACGGGTAATATTATTGGATCAGCTGCTATGGTTTTTGATAATGATGCAGATTCAGAGATCACGAGACTGTGGCATATGCGTTTGGGACATGCAGGTGAGAAAGCCTTATTTAGTTTGGCGAAACGAGGCTTATTGAAAGGTGCAAAGACCTGCAAGCTGGATTTCTGTGAGCATTGTGTTCTGGGAAAGCAGAAGAGAGTGAAATTTGGCACCGTTATTCATAATACTAAGGGTATTCTTGATTATGTTTACTCAGATGTGTGGGGACCTACTAAATCCGCATCTATGGAAGGTAGGCACTACTTTGTTACTTTTGTTGATGACTTTTCCAGAAGAACTTGGGTGTACTGTTTGAAATCAAAAGATGATGTACTTGGTGTTTTCCTTAAATGGAAAAAGATGATTGAGACACAAACTGGCAAGAAGATCAAGCATCTCAGAACAGATAATGGTGGTGAGTATTGCAGTGATCAGTTTTTGAAATTGTGTCGTGATGAAGGTATTGTACGTCATTTTACTGTTAGAGGTACACCGCAGCAGAATGGGGTGGCAGAACGCATGAACCGGACATTGCTGGAGAAAGTTCGGTGTATGTTGTCCAATGCTGGGTTGGGCAAGGAATTTTGGGCTGAGGCTGTGACTTATGCGTGTCATCTCATTAATCGTCTACCTTCAGCTGCTATTGGTGATAGAACTCCATTGGAGGTATGGTCTGGACAACCTGTTTCTGATTATGATTCTTTACATGTTTTTGGTTCTCCTACATATTATCATGTGAAAGAATCTAAGCTGGATCCTAGAGCCAAGAAAGCCATTTTCTTGGGATTTGCTTCAGGAGTAAAAGGATATCGTCTATGGTGTCCTAGTTCAAGGAAGATTATATCCAGCAGAGATGTGACATTTGATGAGTCTTCAATGTTGAAGAAATCAGAAAACCAGACAAAGGTGAATGGTACTCCACAGCAGGTGGAGTTTGAAACAACGACATTGAACCCAGTTAGATCTGTTGAGACAGATGATGGTACTCCTATGACAAAGGAGGATTTGGAAGATGATGGAGAGGGTTCTACTCAGGAACCTCAATAGCAGCAAGAATCTATTGCAATTGATAGGCCAAGACGTGAGATTCGCAGACCTGCTCGATTTGCTGATATGGTGGCCTATGCACTTCCAATTGTAGATGCTGATGTTCCTTCCACTTATAGAGAGGCAGTCAGATGTTCTGAAGTTGATCAGTGGAAGACAGCTATGAGCGAAGAGATGCAGTCTCTTCAGAAGAATGAAACTTGGGAGCTAGCTCAACTACCGCAAGATAAAAAGGCAATGGGGTGCAAATGGGTATATGCAAAGAAAGATGGATTTCCTGACAAGAATGGCGTCCGCTACAAGGCAAGGTTGGTGGCTAAAGGCTACGCTCAGAGGGAAGGAATTGACTACAATGAGGTATTTTCTCCAGTTGTGAAACATTCTTCCATTAGAATTTTGTTGGACTTGATAGCTCAGGTGAATATGGAACTAGTTCAACTTGATGTAAAAACTGTATTTTTACATGGTGATTTGGAAGAGGAAATCTATATGACTCAGCCAGAGGGATTCAAAGTTGCTGGTAAGGAAAATTTGGTTTGCAAACTGAAAAGATCGCTTTATGGTTTGAAGCAATATCCCAGACAGTGGTATAAGCGATTTGATCGGTTTATGATAGGTCAGAGGTACACAAGAAGCAAATTTGATAATTGCGTGTATTTTCAGAGGCTACGTGATGGTTCTTTCATTTATCTACTCTTGTATGTTGATGACATGTTGATAGCTTCGACGAATGTTGAAGAAATTGCAAAGTTGAAGACTCAGTTGAATCGAGAGTTTGAGATGAAAGATTTGGGAGAAGCTAAGAAGATATTAGGCATGAGATTAGTAGAGATAGAGGGAGAAGCAAGATTTGTTTGACTCAGAAGCAATATCTGAAGAAGGTATTACAGCGGTTTGGCATTACAGAGCAGTCAAAACCTGTAAGTATCCCACTTGCTCCTCATATGAAGCTCAATGTATCTTTATCTCCTAGTACAGATGAGGAACGAGAGTATATGTCTCGAGTTCCATATGCTAATGCAGTTGGTAGCCTGATGTATGCTATGGTGTGTACAAGACCCGACATTTCACATGCAGTTGGTGTTGTGAGCAGGTATATGCATGATCCTGGTAAAGGACATTGGCAAGCAGTGAAATGGATTCTACGGTATTTGTTGAAAACCGTGGATGTTGGCTTAGTCTTTGAGAGAGATGATACATGTGGTCAGTATGCTATTGGTTATGTTGATTCAGATTATGCTGATGATTTGGATAAACGTCGGTCGACAACTGGTTATGTGTTTACTCTTGCAAGAGCACCAGTGAGTTGGAAGTCTACTTTACAGTCTACAGTGGCTTTGTCTACTACAGAGGCAGAGTATATGGCAACGACAGAGGCTGTGAAGGAAGCTATTTGGTTACAGGGATTGCTGGATGAATTGGGAATTGGGCAGAAGAAGATCAGTCTTTATTCTGACAGTCAGAGTGCTATCCATTTAGCGAAGAATCCAGTGTTCCATGTTCGTACGAAGCATATTGATGTTCAGTATCATTTTGTACGAGAGATCATTGAGGAAGGGAGAATCTCACTTCAGAAGATTGGGACCGCCGAGAATCCCGCAGATATGTTGACTAAGATTGTGACAGCGATCAAGTTCAGTCATTGTTTGGACTTGATCAATATTGTGCGAATTTGACTGCGCCAGTGGGCGCATTTGGAGGCGTTGCAGTTGTGATAGAGAATGTGGGAAAAAGAAGAAATTTGTGGTGGGTCGGCATATTCGCCAAGGTGGAGATTTGTTGAGTGTGGCTCATATGCAAGTGGGAGAGAGATCTCACATTGGTTAAATTACAAAGCATAAGTCTCATATGGGCTTATAAAAGGAGGCCATATGGGAGAAGTTATGTGTCCCATTGAAAATTCTTCTCCACCCCCTCTATTTGTAAGGTCTCACATATAAGACCTCATAGTTTAAGGGCCTTTCACTAAGGACCTTAAAGTTTGTAATATTTATTTTTTTTCCCTTTTGTTTTGGGTATTTGTAGTATTGCCCAATTGTTTGGGTAATTACAGTTTGGCCCAACTATTCGGGTAATTGCAGTTTGGCCCAATAGTTGTGGTATTTATATTGTGACCCAAAAGTTTGTAATTCTCTTTGAAGATAGTGGAAAGTTTCTTCAGCGGCGCCCGAGGACCTAGGTATTTATACCGAACCTCGTTAAATCTTGGTGTTCTTTCTATTTTTGCATTGTTGGTTGATTGGTTGCCTCTTTAGTTGTTATTATATTCAATTATCTGGCATAGTTGTGGTTGTGCATTTGGTTGTTCTATTGGTTATCGCTTCCGCCGTGCATAACATAATTTACTATCATTTGGATAGCTCCACAAATTCTGCAGTGGGATGATCTTGTCTAAAGACATACCTATTAAAAAGTTGAAGAGAATTGTCACAACATAATAACTTGAACTTATATTTATAATCCACTCGATATGAAATAAGTAAGCCTTCACTTCTTGTTGTTATGATGATTCGACTTCCTGAGCAAAAACAATCCCGATCTCCATTTAACTCTTTTAAACCTTCACTTCTTGTTGTTATGATGATTCGACTTCCTGAGCAAAAACAATCCCGATCTCCATTTAACTCTTGTAATTCTTTTAAATCCCTGCATCATCAATAATGAAAAGTACTCTCTTATGTCTCAGCCAACGTACAGTGTTAATATGTCCACCATCTAATTTTTTGGAGAGCAGTTCATTTTTTAGGTGTGTTAATCCACTTTCCCAAATATTTTGAGCAAGATTTTGTCAAACAATAGTTGAGTAATTGTTGTCTTGCCTCCACCTCCCATACCCCAAATTCTTATCATGCGAACTCCATCAGATCCAATGCGCAATAAAGATTCAATTTGTTGGATGGGAGATTCTACTCCAACTATGTCCTGGTTAGTACTTAGACACAATTTATTGAATTCTCTCGAAATATTCTTAACCGTTCCCTCTATATGTACAAATTCGGGCCTACAAAGTAAGAAAAAGATAAACAGTAATTAGTCAATTAGTAAACAAATAAAATGATGCAAACAAAATCAAAATACGCATTTTAAAGATAAATCATAGATATATATCAATCACATCATTAATTTATTCCAGCTTCTCTTAAACAGAACTCACCAAATAAGATAAGAGATCTAAAAGAGTGACAAGAATAGAATTTATTGATGCAAATACTAATAATAAACAAAAGGCAACTGAGTCACCTAGAGCTGGAGTGCTGTTCATCTTCGGCTTCCTTATTAGAGATCCTAAACTGCTAAAATCGTCATAGCCGTACAGAAAATGAACCCCACACTTTTTAACCTCAAAACCACTGCAAGCATAGAATGAGATCAACACTACCATTATACTCGCATGCCTCATTCTGTGGGGCCCAGACTCGAATGGTTTTGCTCATACCGTCAACGAAGCCCTTTACGAATACATGATCTGACCCAATACAAATTGGGTCCAGGCACACTATAAGGAGTCCAAGCACCTAAGGAGCACGAGTAAACTTCAGTCTCATGATTTTTGCTTTGATGGTGCAGAAGCAAGAAACTTGGCAATCTTCTTCAACTTCGTAGCCTGCTGGAAATGCCACAACAGCGCACATATTAAATCCAAGCAAGTTTTCATTCATCCAATCTGATGGAAGCTCCGGACTGATGGAAGATCCGCTATTTTGAAATTGAAACCATTTCGGAATTTCATTTCCAGGGTAACAGACACCATTACAAAATTCTCGACGAGATTCCTGAAAATAGAAATCATCACTTGTAACATAATTTTAACATCAGTTGTTAAACAAATAATAATAAAAATAAAATAATTAATCTCACATGAAATAAAGAGAGTTGAAAGAGAGACCTTATGAAGATTTTGTGAAAAATTTAGTTTGTAACAGTTGGAAAAATTTACTCTTTGAGGCCTCAAAATACAGGAGAGAATAGAAGTGATGAATCTGATATTGATTCCAATTATGAGCAATTATCTGCAGCCAAATTTATGCCCCTTGGAATCTCTGATAAAAAAATAAGCCTCTCACAATTGCTTATATTCAGAATATGTAAATTAGTAAGGTGTTTGATGCTTGCTGGCATGCTCTCAAAATTAATTCCTGATAGATTTATCTCTTTTAGAAAGGATAATTGGCCAAGATCTTCAGGTAACTTCATGATTTTTACCTGATGATTTTCCTGTCAGCTCACCCGGGATGCATACCGAAACTTGATAAAGAATTCACTTCCCAGTTAACCAATTCTTAATATATAATTCTTGGTCGTTTGGCCAAGTGTACAGTGGATGATATTGCTTTCCTTTTGACATTACTGACACTTGTGAGTGTCTTCGAAGCTTTCGAATTCCCAACCTTCATCTGATAATCTTCTAAGTCTTGAGGAACGCTTGAGAGAAAGATATTCACCCTTAAAAAAGCTGCTTACAAGTATCTCAAGCCTTGGACAGTTTGAAAGATTCAGTGTAACTAGTTTTGATGGCTGCTCAATGAGGGGCAATTCCCTAACTGTAGTTCCAATTAAATGTAAATATTCCACTTTAGATGAGATCTTTGGAACCATCATGAGATTTGTGCAGCCCTGAAGAGTAATGAATTTTGATTGAATGCCATCTGGAAGACTAATAAGACTTTTGCATTCTTTTAGAATCAACTCTTCAAGATTCTGTGGGGAAATATAATCAAATTTCCTTTATAGTAATCGAATTAACGAGAGTGATAGTGTGAAGTAAAAGCGGAAAAATAACACACACAATTTATGTGGTTCACTCAAATGGGCCACGTTCACGAACTCCAAAACAATCATGTCTACGGACTGTTGCAGATCTTTCACCATGGGAGATAAATAATACAAGTGTTTACAACACTCAACTCACACACCCAAATCCTAAAAACACCCAAAGAATAATGATTACAATTATTCTTTTACACAAGAATGAATTTCCCTCACATTCTCTCTCTCTCTATCTAGGAGGTGTTTCACTCACTTCTCACTTGGGACTTCTCTCGGATGTTCTTCTTACAAATGAGGAGGAGGGGAGCTCAAGTTGTAGGAGAGCTCTGTTGGAAGTTTAAACAAAGCTTAAGAGTTTATTTAGAATTTAAAGTCTAAATTAAAATAAGATTAAGAGTCCTAATTAGATTAGAAGACATGTTATGGAAGGATTAATAATCCTAGTAAATTATGGATAATGATTAATTATTTAGTTATTTTAGAATTATTAGTATTTATGGTTTGAGTAGGATTAGGATTGAGTCTACTATATAAGTCTTTGTAATTTGTCAATTTTATTAAGAAGAAGTAATAAAGAGTTGAGAAGTTTTCAAGAGTCAATATCTTCTTCTTCATTATGTTCTTGTGTTGCTTGATTGGTTGAGTAATTATTCTCCAACAAAGTGATATAAGAGTAAGCCAAATTTCAACAAAGTGGTATCAGAGCTAGGTTGGAAGAATCTGAGAGGAGCCATCAAATTTGTTTTGAAGCTAGGTAGTAAGCTCCAGGGAAAACCTATCAGAGCTAGTTTGGAAGGTTCTAAGAGGAGCAATCTCAGAGCTAGGCACAACGTAAAGATCCAAGGAAAACCTGTGAGAGAAGCAGGCACAAAGAAAGAGCTAGATAGAGCCGAGCCAGGAAGGTCTCAGAGTCTATCAAAGCAAAGTTGGTAGAGCTAGGAAGAGCCTATCAGAGTTGACAGAGCCAGTTAGAGTCTGTCAAAGTTGCCAGGAAGGCAGAGTTAAGGAAATAAATCAAGATGGAAAAAGAACTTCCCAGATTTGATAGAAACAAGCACAACTTTGAGTATTGGATAACTCTAATGCAAGCCAAGTTTGAGCACAGAGGCATGTGGGAAGTTGTAAATGAAGGTTTTGAAGTACCAGCAAATCAAGCAACATTAACACAAGAACAAAAGGAAATTATATTAAAGATTTTGTTTATGAAGGCTTATGGAGTAAATTTTTGCATAAAGATAAAACAAAGTTTGGGTATGATCATGGAGACGTATGTGAAGAAAAGAAAGAAGACAAACAATTATGGTCATGGTTGATAAATTTTGCAAGAAAACCATATGAGGATGTATGGGAAAACATGAAGGTCAGGTTGATTGATAACTTACTAAATAGTCTTATTAAAGATCTTGTGTTTACTTGATTAATTAGAGAGCATAATAATTATAAAGTTATTCAAGAGGTATATGAAGATGCTCGTGAAGACAAGAAAGGTTGTTCAAGAGAATGTTCAAGAAAAAGTTTCAAGTCATTGTTTAGTTAAGCTTGGTTTAAGGGGGGGTGTTGGAAGTTTAAACAAAGCTTAATAGTTTATTTAGAATTTAAAGTCTAAATTAAAATAGGATTAGAGTTCTAATTAGATTAGAAGACATGTTATGGAAGGATTAATAGTCCTAGTAAATTATGGATAATGATTAATTATTTAGTTAATTATTTTAGAATTATTAGTATTTATGGTTTGAGTAGGATTAGGATTGAGTCTACTATATAAGTCTTTGTAATTTGTCAATTTTATTAAGAAGAAGTAATAAAGAGTTGAGAAGTTTTCAAGAGTCAATATCTTCTTCTTCATTATGTTCTTGTGTTGCTTGATTGGTTGAGTAATTATTCTCCAACCAAGTGGTATCAGAGTAAGCCAAATTCCAACAAGCTTCCCCTCTCATTATTCAATTTTTAAATCCACGGCAGGAAGCACTCAAATACAAAAATTATTTCACCACAAGTATCACCTGCTATTATTGCACCACCAATTCAACTTCTAATAAATTAATAAAATGAAGTGCTTCTCATTTCCCATGTTGGCTACCGCCACAAGAACTTCCATTTTATTAATAAAAAAGAAATGCACTACCATTTGTTTAGCCGAAAAAGAAACACTCAAATTAATTTATCGATCCATGCGCCTCAATTGCTTCAATTTATCCAACCAAGAAGAAAAAGGCACTTGTTGGCAAATTCTGCCCATGTGGGCACGTCGGCCATTTCTTCAACAGATTCACGGCTTTAGAACGATTTGGAATGTTTGTTAGATGTCTAGAGTCACTGAGATAAATATGTTTCAGTTTTACAAGATTCTGTTAGAAAAGAAACAAAAACCAACTCAAATTACCATCTTCTATATTTATAATTTGTAATACAAAGATTGTATAAAAAAAGTCAAGATATATATATATTCCTGGACGCCATTCCAAAGCTGTTCAATTTTGCTGCAAGGCACATGAATTGTAATTACAAGATTGTCTGCATGAAAATTTGAAGGCAATGATTTGAATGGTTATCTTTCCTAGCTGAAGAATGTCAGCTCCCTGGAAAAAGAATCAAGGGTTTCAAAACGAAACAACTTATTTTGATAATCATCTTGGTCACGTGAGTTATATATTATGGAAAGCCTCAGGTTATACATTTTTACAAATGCATGGCGCTTAAAGTTTATGCCACTCATTTTATATATATCAAAAGATATGCTTTCTACGGCTTCAGTCCACTAAAAACCAACAAGAAATGATAATTTAACATCACACATTTGAAAGATTTAATTAATTTTTAGTGTTAAATAACTCCTAAACATTGATATATATATATATATATATATATATATATATATATTATTTTAACCGAATTTCTTTTTGTAGTATTTAATTGAATATAAAAGATCTGATGGTTCTATTTAATTTTTTCTCTTGAGCTATTATGCTTTAACCCATGTAATGATATTCTATATGATCAGCTAACTTCTTACTAACCCGAAAAGCTGTATCAATCAAATTTTAAGCTCGTAGTAATATCTTTGATTAGGTTTTCTTGAAATTAAGAAAATATTAGTGAAATTTTCAGTAAACATATTGGTATTAAAATAATTGAAATAAATTACAAGCAAATAGTTTAAATAATTCTTCGAGACAACAAATATAATTAAGGAATTTGGATTCAAATTGGTAAAAAGCTGGCAACTGTAATATATATTTTTAGAGTATAATGTAAGAAAACATAAAATTCTCGAAAATAAATATGTAAAATATAGAAGGTTCAATTTTGAGAAGTAAAGAATATTTAAATATTATTGATGATAAGCAATATATATCCAATTAAACTATAAAGGAAAAATTTAATATCTTTGTCTCTTACCGAATTTTTTCTCAATACACTATAGATATTTTCATAATCCCACAATCGATTATTATTTGCCTGGATCATCACAACTTGTTCCGACAATTGTACTACCCATTTCTTGTAGCATATCATGCTTTTTTATTTTGTTTTTTGATATAGTTATGAGAATACACTTATCAATTAGATTACTTAATCCAATCGTTGTGAAGAAGTCACTTGCATCCAAGATGTCTTCAACGAGATCACTTTTCCAGCCTTCAAAGAAACATACAATATCTAGAAAGATCTTTCTATCATCTTTATCTAATCCATCATAACTAATCTTTGACAAATCTTGGACATCCGTATGAAGACGTTTATCTAACTTCTTCATTGCACTTTCCCAATGTTCTCTATTTTGCCACATAGAAATAGGCCTAAAACTGTAATTAGGGTGAATGGAACACCTTTAGCATAGAATATAATTCTATTTGATAGCTTCACATAATCTTTAGGGGGATACATTTCTCCAAAGGCATGCTTAGCAAAAAGTTGAAGAGCATGACCACCGCATAATCTCTCAGCCTTATATATAGCAGTGTCATTCATTTCACAACTTTTAAGGCCACATGCCTATCTCTTGTTGTTATGATAATTTGACTTCTGAAGCCCAAGTAATTAGGACTTTCGATTAACTTCTCCATTTGTTCAAAATGATTCACATCATAAAAAACCTATTAGGACCGTCTTCCGGCCAAAACTTTCTTATGTGAATGATGACAATCTTATATCGGAACGGTCATTATCTAATACAGCAGAAAACAGTTATCTTGCAAGTAAGTAAATTCAGTGCTTCTCTCTGATTTTTCCCGAACATCTTTAGCAAAGTAATAGCTATCAAACTGCTTCCGAATTTTGTTAAATATAGCTTTACAAATTTTTATTTTCCCTATACCACCGATGGCCCAAATTCCTAATACATGTACACCATTCAACTCAATTTGCAATTTAGATACAATTTCATCGATAGTAGATCCTACTCCTACCAGATCCTCACGACAACTTGAAGATAAATCATCTAGTTAATTTATTCAGAATATCACGACGATATTCTGAATAAGTACACTTCCAGACCTAACAAGTAGAAACAAACATTCTTTAGTATAAATAAGAGACAAATCAAAGACATCATAATTTCATGCCAATAGCAGATTAATGATGTTGTTACTAATAATTTATCAAAGAAATAGGTCGACGCGTTCCACCATACTTAACCATTGGAACTTCTCCAACTAAAAAATTTCTTTGATTCGGTAATGGCACTTAGCCCGGTCAATATTGTTATGATCTTTCTGTATGGAGAGAAGAACAAGATTAATCAAATGATCTTGATGGATTATTATTTCTTATTTAATATTAGATGAAAAACAAGCAATAGAAAATTCTTGCAATCAATAAAACAAATTACCTCATGTAATTTATTAATTTTGCGAAGAGTAAAGCATTATGAAAGCGTTGAAAATTCTACCAGAATTAAAATTTACGTTTCGTCATTTATGACGTGTCCCGCCAGATTGGCTGCTTCCTCCAAAGCAGCCTTCCGTCTCTGCAGCTCATTTATTCTCTCTTTAAAACGATCATGAAGATCTGCAAAAGCATCTCCAAAGCTTCCAGTCTGCTTCCTTACATGTGATGGATGAACGTGATGGAAAAATGGTATTACACTCGGTCCGTATATTTCCCCGCAATCAATGATCTTTTCTAGTTCCTGGAGGCGGCATAATTTTCTGAGAAGATGACAACAGAAATCTTTGCAGTTTTTGTTATGCACATCGGAAGTGATAGCCAACAGATCAACCAAATGCACAACCACAAACTATGCTAGATAATTGAATATAATAGCTACTAAAGAGGCAACCAATCAACCATAATGCAGAAATAGAAAGAACACCAAGATTTAACGAGGTTCGGTATAAATACCTACGTCCTCGGATGCCGCTGAAGAAACTTTCCACTATCTTTAAAGAGAATTACAAACTTTTAGGTCACAATACAAATATCACAACTATTGGGTCAAACTGCAATTACCCAAATAGTTGGGTCAAACTGTAATTACCCAAACACTTGAGAAATACTACAAATACCCAAATAAAAAGGGAGAAAAACAAATATTACAAACTTTAAGGTCCTTAATGAAAGCCCTTCAACTATGAGGTCTTATATGTGAGACCTTACAAATAGAGGAGGTGGAGGAGAATTTTCAATGGGACAACTAAGTGAGAAGACTTGGCTTTTAATTTATAAGCCCAAGTCTCTCCAACACAAAGACTCTCACTCCATGTGGGATCTTTGCACATACAAGTAATTGGCTAAAGAGCCAATACTCCAACAGCTTTAATTGTATCCGAAAGAGAGAACATAATTTCGTCTCCTTTGGGAAGTTGGTGATCAAGGAAAGTTTCAATCCCTTTCCCATTCAATGCTGCGTAGAAGTGGCTGGCAAAATTGTTGCGCGCGTCTTCACCTCTAAAACTAAGGAAAACATTGTACTTAACTTGAGAAGTAGTGGAAGAAGAAGAAGAAGAAGCCATGAACATCCACTAATGAGAGACCTTTCAGATGAGTAAAGTTACTCTAAAGCAAGACCAACACTAGTCAAAGTTATTAGACAAAATATGCAAGAACATTCCACTTGTTAATTTACCGCTAAGACAGCATTATAAGATCATCAATCAGAAAACGCTCCATTAGAAAAATAAATGAAAAAGAGATCAGAGAAAACATGAATAAGCAATTAATTAGGCTGAGAGATAGCCCTGATGGCTGAGGAGAAACTGAAGATCCACGCCAATTTTGAGTGACTCTTCGGATGATAGCCCTGATGGCTGAGGAGAAACTGAAGATCCACGCCAATTTTGAGAGACTCTTCGGATGATCAGTAGTGTCAACAACAGCACTAGCTAGATCAACAAACTCTTGTTGACTTCACAAAATAGAGTCACCAATTCTTTCGATACGTTTGTTAGAGCTCTGCCTTCGATGATTACCTTGCTGCGTTGGAGGAATGTTATTTTAATCTAAATGACAATTAAAAATGATCATGGGTGCTTGTCTCTTTTTCACCATCGACGAAATCATAAATAATTTGCCCATTTCCTGGAAGATTCATCTAGGGGCAGCTTTGTTGAATTAATTAAAGATATGAGGGCCGTCTCTCTTGCTTAATTTCCATCTATCCCTAAAAAATGTCCCGTTTTCCTAAGCATTTCCTGAAATATTAACTCATCATCGACCAACTACTCGGATGCGTTACACAAACTACATTATTATTGTTATATAGTTTTAGTGGCTGTTTATAAACTGTCAGGCTGTATAATCAATGGCGGCTTAACCCCTAGGCGGATGAGGCAACCGCCTAAGGCCCCAGATTTTGGGGAGGCCTTGTATAAATTTTATTTTATTTTAAAATTTTAAATTATTTAAAATGTCTCATATAATTATTTTTAAGTCATTTAAAAATTATTTTAAAAATTTAATATAATTAAAAGGCCCACATAATTAAAATTATCTCAAATAGTTAGGCCCAATCTAAAAGACATTAATCACTATGACCCCATCTAATTAGAAAAATTAATTAAATCGAAAAAAGGAGCTATTGATAATTTTGTTAAAATCAATAAAAATAATGTTGATGAAAATTCAATAATTGAAGAAGAATCTATTAAAGAAAGTGATATTGTTGAAGATAATGATAATCAAATATGTACCACCACTTTTCTAACTAAGAAAATGAAAAAAAATATATATATATTGAAGAATGAAACAAATGAAGAAATTCAAAATCTTAATGAAATGTCTAATTCAAATAATATATATGATTTGGGTAAATGAGGAAATATTGATAAATAAATGAGAGATTTATTAATACAAAAAGGCCCCATTAGAGAAAATAATATAATTTTTCTAAAAGATAAGAATTTTAAACATTTCTCTCCTACACATTATACTAAAAAATTATCAAATGGAGAAATACATGATAGAAAATGTTTGGTATATTCAAAATATTTTGATAAAGTATATTGTTTTTGTTGCAAATTGTTTTATACAAATTGATAAAATCATATTTAAGATCAATAATGTCACAACAAATATTAAATGTATTAGTTTTATTGTCTATTAAAATAAGAAATATTAGAATAATTTGAATATAAAGAATTGGTTAATAATTTTGAGCCTCAAAAGGCAAGAAAAATTGATTTTAGTTAAAATATATTTAAAAAAATTAAATTTGTAATTATTTTAATTAAATATAAAAATTCCTGTTTTTAAATGTCGCCTTAGGCCCAAAAAATCCTTGAGCCAGCCCTGTGTATAATGATCAAATAATATCAATCTTTGAATTTCATATTTAAAGAACTGATTTTTTTGGCATTAATTAACAATTATAAATTTACTAGGGGTGAAAATTTTCGACACAACCCACGAACCGACACGACACGACACGGAAATTAGCGGGTTTGGGTTTGTCTTAATCGTGTTTGGGTCGTGTTATTTTCAACCCGTTTAATAATTGGGTCATGTTTGGGTTGAGAGATTACACTTGTGAGTGACACAAACCCATTTATAACGCAAACCCGTTTATGATAGGAAACCATTTATGACATGATTAACACTAATAAAACATGACAACACAACTAACACAGATTGACACAATTATAAATACAAATTAATTTTAGAATTTATTAGATATTTAAATTCAAGTTTGTATTTTTATTAATTTAATATTATAATATTATTAATTTTGATATGATCTTGAACTACCATTAAGTTTTTTTACATATTTTTTTTATGGTTACTTAAGAGTTAAAAAGATGCAATGGATTTTTTTTAAGCTAAATTGCATTTTAAGTTTGGATGGAACTTGATATTTAGTGGACTTTTTATTGTATTGTGGATAAATTTTGAATATTTTCTTATTATTAGTTTTTTAATTTAAAAATACTAAAATATGTTGGAAATTAAAATGCTTAATTGTATCATAATTATGTTAATCATTTAAACGTGTTGTAATCATGCCTGTAAAACGTGTCATAAACGTGTCAAATATTTAAATATGTCATAATCATGTTAAACGGGTCATAATCGTGTCTAACACGAAAATGACCTGTTTATTATTCGTGTTCGCGTATCATGTCGTGTAATCCGTGGGTTACCCGTTTAATAATTAGGTCGTGTTCGGGTTGAGTCTCCTTGATACGAATAACAAATAGGTCGGGTTTGGGTTGGATTAATCTTTATCGTGTCATAGCTCGACAAGATAAGAATACAACCCACGAACCCAAATTCCCGCCCCTAAATTTACCAATATACTTTACTCACAAACCCTAAATGGGAAAACGAGGGGCATAATTTTCTTAGTATTTTCTCAAATCTATGAAGACCATAATTATCCCAAATCCTACGGCCTTTAAGAGCCATATATAAACTCAAGCCCAATCTGATGTGCATCAAGTATCTCAACTACTAAAGATATTAAGGGCTTCATAATTCTGATCTCAACTGTAGTAATAAGCAATGCAAAAATCTTTGTGAGATTGAGATGAAAATTTGTCAAACACGAAGATTTACTTTCATATGTACTCACTTGGTGGCATCTTATACGGCCACATGCAAGGGCCAATCCAAACTGAAAAAAATTATAAAATAGGGGGACCATTAAGAATAAATATAAATTTTAGACCAAAATTAATTAAATTAATATAAAACTTAGAACTTTTTAATAATTTTGCATGGTCCATGGCCACCCTTGGCCATTATATAAATCCGCCCCTGGCCACATTGAAATGGATAGTTCAATGTTCTCAATAAATTCGAGTATCCACTTTGTTGGTAGAGAGTTTTGCTGCTTAAATATCTAATACATCGAATTAATAGCTATATTTAAAATAGTTCAATTACTTTTGACAATTTGCAAATTACATGAGTAGCAAAAAGAAACAGAAGAGACATTGTGAAATGGTATGCTTTATATGTGTAACATTTCTCTCACATAATTATGGGGAAATATTTAATAAAAATTTATCTAACTTAAAACCACGTAGAGAAATAAATATATATTTGGATATTCATCATAAATATGAGAAGTTGTTAATGATCCACGCATAATTATAGGTAATATACTTTTCATCTATGATCATAAGAAATGAAATTATTTCAAATATAAACTTCTTTGGTACATCTATTATCTTTGCTAACTTTAAGTTCTGGAAGAATGCAGTTATAAGAAAAATAACAGTAAACTGTAATGTAGATCGGCATAGGAGGATTTACGTGGTTCAGTTATAAAATCTATATCCACGGACAGCTTTAGAACTGCAATTCACTAAATTCTTGTTTGTATAATCTTTAGGATCGTTTACAGTACTGACTCACTCTTACACACTGACCTAATCTTTGTAAAAGAAAATCCTACCAAGATCTTAAACACTAGTGACATTGCTCACTCTCTGTCGCAGATAACTTAACAACGCACTGTTAAGTTTATCATAACCATGACGTCTGACACTGAATTACATAAACACTTAACTCGCAAGTTCTTTCAAGTGTCTACTAACTCAAACAGACCTAAGCAAAGATTCATGCACGATTACAACCTCTCATACATGAATAAAACACTCATAAAATCAAATCAAAGAAGCATTCTGATTTGCGTTGAAGCTATCCTCTTAATTCTTGGAATGTCGTGACATAGACCTCACACAACCTAGCAATTATATGTTATGTAAGTATAACAATATATATAGTGGGAAGTCTGAACGAAATCTCCTTGAATTCCTGTAAAAATCTTAATCAAACTCTTATTATGATAAACACAAATATAATAGGAAATGATATAAATATAACTCTTAAAGGAATTAGGACTAGGGGTGGCAATTTGGGTCATAACATGCGAACACAACATGAACACGACACGAACACGATACACGATCAATAAATGGACCGGATTCGTGTTGAAGGTGTTCAACACGTCAACCCGTTTAATGACACGAATAGTTAAACATATTTTGTCTATCTTTAACATGTAAACTCATTTAATGATATAAATTGTTTACCTACTTACAACATATATATTATAAAATTGAAAATTTTATATTATAAAGTAAATTAATTTATAAAATAATAAATTATGAAGATTTTAACAATATTTTATACTAACAATGATTTTTATTCTAAAAATAATTTTAATTGATATAAATATATAGCATATAATATATTATGTATAACTAGGCTAAACAGTTAAATAAATTATGTAAATTAAATATGACACTATTATAACACGTGGGTAACACGTTTAATAATCGTGTCGGATCCGTGTTTTATGTCTTAACACGAATAATTAAATGGGTCGACACGAATGACACGAATTGTCACCCTTAATTAGGACACAAATAAATGTTCTCCTATTTGTACTAGGATACATTAAATAATGTCCTATTCTAATAAGATATTGATTATAAATCAAATACTTCCTAAAATATACTTCTAGAAATAGTAAAATAATAAACAATATAATATTCTTATTTTATCACAAGTTGTATAAAAATAACATGTGCATAGCACATGCACGTTGACACCAACACTAACTCTTTTCATGTGTTTACTATTGTTGTTTGTTCACATACTCTAATTATACTCTAATTGAAGGTGAAAGATATTATACTTAAACGTGAAAATTATCTCTTTCCATGAAGATACACGCTAATTTCTCTCTTGGTAATTTCTTGCCGCGTTGGAGAATGACGATTGTTTTGACTGAATAGTGCTATACCGTGTCTTTTGCTTGTACTAATTCCCAATGTCCTTGGGAAGAATTGATGACAGTAGTTGAATTAACATATCGTGGACGACCATCTAACTTGTTTTATTTCCACGTTCCGACACTCCAATTTCTTCATTTCTACTTGACATGTAGTGAATTAAGATGTGTGCATAGGTATAGAAGGTTGACCAGCAGTTGGTTTGTCAAGTCACCTGTATATAAGTGATAATTAAGTTTAGCTTGGAAGTGATAATGCGATTAATAAGTGGGGAGGAGTCCTCTTTGCTCGAGGAAAATAATAATGCTACATGTATCAAATTTGCGTGTCAAATTTTTTTATATCCTAAATAAGTGATCAATGTGAAATTGATTAATGATTATTAAGCATATTATGAGATGATATAATGACTAATATAATAACTGATAAATTAATACATCACTTAAGATATATAATTTTGGATCGTGACTTCTTAATTTTCTTGGATCCAGTTTCACATTCAAATTAGTCATTGGTGCATTTCTCTTTTCATCTTTATAAGAAAATCCAAAGTTTCGTCTTTCATTGTAACTCTCATTCACTTTTCTAAGGGTAATAATCTGAGGCATTATGAGATCACTGTTGAATCTCTTGCTTTCCATTCACTTGCTCTTCTCTTTTGTCTTGCATCTGCATGTCATATGCTTTGTTTCTTCAACGCAGCCATTGTGTCACGATGATGAAAGCTATGCCTTGTTGCAATTCAAGGAAAGCTTTATCATTAGCAAGAATGCTTCGTCTGAACCTTTTGCATATCCGAAAGTTTCTTTGTGGACATTCCATGGAGAAACTGGTGACTGCTGCTCATGGGATGGAGTGAAGTGCGATGAGGAAACTGGTCACGTAATTGGCCTTAACCTCAGTAGCAGTTGTCTGTATGGTTCTATCAACTCTAACAGCAGCCTTTTCAAACTTTTTCACCTTCAGACCCTTAATTTTTCTGACAATGATTTCAATCAGTCTGAAATCCCGTCTGCTTTCAGCAACCTTACAGAGTTAGCCTATCTTGATCTCTCAGGGTCAGGCTTTTCTGGTCAAATCCCGTCAGAGATATCCCAGTTGTCCAATTTGGTGCACTTGTCTCTGAGAAGCAATCCACTAGTGAAGCTCCAAGACCCAGATCTCAAAAGTTTAGTTCATAACTTAACCCATCTGCAAGAACTTGATCTCAGTCATGTCCTGATCAATTCCATAGTCCCTGATGTCCTTGCTAATATGACTTCTTTGATATCTCTTGCTCTTGATTATTGTTCATTAAATGGGGAATTTCCAACAGGCATTTTCCATTTACCAAATATCAGGATCCTTCGCATGTACTATAATCAAGATCTGAGGGGTAAGCTACCAGAATTTCACCATAGCAGTCCTCTACGGGAATTGGATCTTGGAGACACAAGCTTCTACGGTGAGCTACCTTCCTCAATTGGAAACCTTAATTCTTTGCAGACATTTAATATTTGGGGCTGTGATAATTTCAGTGGATTCATTCCATCTTCATTTGGAAACCTTACTCAGCTCAAGTACTTGGAACTTTCATACAACAATTTTAGTGTTCAAACTCTCTCTTCCTTGCCTTTGTTCGGCAAGCTTACCAATCTCACTCATTTGGGCCTTGATGCAATCAACTTACAAGGTGAAATTCCATCTTGCATTGCTAGCCTAACCAACCTTATTTTTCTAAGCTTGCATTCTAATAAATTAGTCGGTCAAATTCCATCTAAGCTTATGAACCTTGTCCGCTTGCAGTTTTTGGACCTCTCATCCAACAAGTTGGAAGGCACTATTCCGAGCACAATCTCTAAACTCAAGAATATGACATATCTTAGCTTTCATAACAATAACTTGAGTGGCCCAGTGAAGCTAGAAAAGTTTTTATTGCTAAACAATTTAACCACATTGCTATTGTCGTTTAACAATTTGAAAGTCCTCCCTTCGAACAGTAGTCCTGTTTCTTTTGAACAGTTAGGATTGGCTTCATGTAACTTGCATGAGTTCCCAAATTTCCTGAACAACCAACACAATTTAGAGTGGATAGACCTTTCTCAAAACCATATTCAGGGTCAGATACCTGAGTGGATTTGCAATACCGGCATAAATACTCTCAAGTTTATGAACCTTTCTCACAACATCTTAACAGGCTTTGACCGACAATGTTCTGCTGTTCTTCCATGGAAAATTCTACGCACTTTGGACCTCAGGTTTAACATATTGCAAGGATCACTCCCGATTCCACCAGCTGCATCTACCAACTTCTACTTGGCCTCAGACAACAAATTAGATGGGGAAATCTCGCCATTGATTTGCAGTCTCAGTTCTCTTGTAGTCCTGGATCTATCTAATAACCGTTTGAGTGGAGTTCTTCCTCAATGTTTTGGCAACTTTAGCAATTCTTTGCTAATACTGAATCTTCGCAACAATTCCTTTCACGGTGACATTCCTCCAACATACACGAATAGATGCAAGCTGACGATGGTTGATTTTAGTTATAATCAATTACACGGGCAAGTACCAAGATCATTGGTTAATTGTAAAATGCTCGAGTTTCTTGATTTGGGGAAAAACCATATACATGGTATTTTCCCATCCTGGTTAGGAAATCTTTCAGAGTTAAAAGTTCTCAGTTTGAGCTCTAATGAATTCCACGGAGCTCTCCCAGATCCTCCAGCTGGGTTTGAGTTTTCCAACATTCACATTGTTGACCTCTCTTACAATAACTTTACAGGCAAGTTGCCATCAAGGTACTTTGAATCCTGGAAAGCCTTAAAATTCATTGATACAGACCAGGCAACATATATGCAAGAAAGGATAATTCCAGGCGCGTACTTTTTAAGATTTTATTATGGTGACTATCACTATTCATTTACGATTCGCAACAAAGGGATGGAAAGGCTATATCCAAAGATTTTAAGGGCCTTGAAGGGCGTTGATTTCTCGCATAACAATTTTGAGGGAGAGATTCCATCATCCATTGGGAACTTAAAGGGGCTTCATCTGCTCGACCTATCCAACAATTGTCTTCATGGTCACATCCCATCGACCTTGGGAGATTTGAAGGAGCTCGAATCGTTAGATCTGTCCTCCAACGAACTTTCAGGAGATATTCCTCAGGAACTGATTCATCTCAACTTCCTGGGGTTCTTTAATGTCTCTCATAACCATATTACAGGATCTATACCACGAGGGGGACAGTTTAATACATTTCAGAACAATTCATACGAGGGCAACTTGGGATTGTGTGGAGTTCCTCTTCCCAAGCAATGTGGGAATCCTGAGATCTCATCAACAACAACTTCAACTTTTATAAAGGATCAAGACTCAAGCTCTCCAGATGAATTTATATGGCAGATGGTTGCTGCAATTGGATATGGCAGTGGATTAGTCATCGGGGTGATCAGTGAACGGAATAAAGTTTCCATTAAAAAATGGTTTCTGAAGACATTCAGAAGGAGGCAACCACGAGCACAAGGAGTAAACATCAGAATTTACATATATTTGCCTTCTGCCGTGCATACATAGACATCGATTTATCTGGTTAGTAGGAGTTTCGAGCAAAATGTTTATCATGCTTTTGTTTTCTAATTCTCTATCATGTTACTTGGATCTTTCATTTATGCAATCAGAGCTAGCAACTTAGAGTAAAATATTTTCTAATAATAAGAAGAAATTTATATTAATTTAATGAATATATGTTTCAATTATGGGGTAAAAGGTAATTAAAACATAAATATTAATATATTTGGTATTATTTAATAAATTAGTAAATATATTTAAATAACAAGATTGAATAATTAATAAAAGAAAAAAATAATTATCAAACTTCAACAATCATCGGTGGTTCAAGAGTGCAAGTATTTGACGACAACATATACATTAGTTGATTTATCTAACTAATTTAATATTATATTACAATGTTTAGCTTTAGGGGAAAGGTAAAAGATCCGAGTTCGACTAACTAATCCTTGTTCTCCCTTTATATATATACATATATCTAAGAAATATGATTTCATTAATACGATCAGAGATGTCTCAAATGCCCCATTTTGTTTTAATATTATCCATATTTAAGAGAGAATTCATGGCAGCTCCAAGGCCTCTGATATGAAAAGTTTGCTTCGTAACTTAACCAACATACAAAAATTAACTTGATTTCACTTATGTATACATAAAATTTAAAATAATTCTAGACATACAAACAATTTACACAACCAAACTCATACAACCAGATGTAACATAAATTATTGGAGTGTAGTTATGACATCATTTATTAACAAATCTTTCATTTATTTCTCATTTTTGTCCATCTTGTGAATTTATATAATGTCAGATTGTATAAATTTGATTATATAACTTGTTGTACATGTAGAATTAGTCTAAAATTTAATTGTTTGTGCAATCTTGGCTAATAATTTTAACCTCTTTGACATCTCTAGCTTGCTCTTGATAATTGTCAATTAGAGGGGCTGATGATAGCAAGTTTCAAAACAAATCACAAAAGTCCTTGTCACTACGTTTCTCTAGCTATAGCTGTCTAAGAAAATACTGAAATGTGAATAAGCAAGCAGAAGTGCAGTTCGCATTCTATCACTTGCCAAGGCAGAAACGATTAACCTATAGAAGTGCAAATAAGCCCACAAAACAGAAGTGGGCTGATAATGAAAGTTGAGATAAAGAGTTGCTGAGATTACATTAAAATTACCAAGGGAGAAGGAGGAATTAATTGACTATGAAATTAACCGTCTTGAGAAAGACTAATTAATAGGGCTCGGAATTAAGAGTTAAAAGACAGTTTCACGAATCTTAGAATTGGGGAAACTTTTAATAATTGTTATTATTTTTTGGATTATTAAACTATCGCTTCCGGTCAGCCATTTGGGTTTCTTGTGGTGGGTTTTTCTTCCATTCCAGATTTTTTTTTTTTCCTGTTTTCTGGTTATTCGCAAATGAAAATCCAGAAAACATACTGGCATGAGATTGTTCACTACTTGTATTTGCAGGTCAAGTTAGTGAAAATCTCAACTTATCACCAATAGAATAGTACCTAGTGATTTATGTTATTTTTCTACATTACCTGCAACAGGATCCTTGCTAGAAATCATTTGTTCTTGTATTTTAAGTAATATTGTCAATAGTGTTTGGGAATTGAAATTTTGAGATATGAGAATATTTATAAATGTATAATATCATTGAAAGAGCAAGAAATTGTATGTCTGTCTGGGTTGAATATCACGTTCAATCTTAGCTCTAATACAAGCACAATAGCTCACACAAAACCTTCCACGGCTCCTTTGAAAGCTTCTCCAACAAAGCAATGGAGAGGATAGGCACCTGCAAAGGCACCCCAATGCCAAAGTCAGGTCCCAATTTACGATAATAAGCCAGATTGGTAAACAAAAATTGAAGGTAAAGTTGAGAATTTATAAAAGAACAAAAATTTGTGATGAAGAGGGGAGAGGTCTGAGAGTTTTTTGTGTGTATACTGGTTTGTTCTTGGCTAAACCCTCGAGAAGTTGGTTTCCCCCTCTTTCTTAATCACCAACCTCCATTCCTTCCCTCAAAGCCACTCTAGGCCACTCTCAACCAACGACCATTGATAGACCCCCACAGCCCCACCTGCGCACCAACCTCCATTCCTTCCCTCAAAGCCACTCTAGGCCACTCTCAACCAACGACCATTGACAGACCCCCATCCCCCCCCCGGCGAGTTATTTCTGAGATAAAATCTCCGATCAAAATATTTTCTATCCAAATTTGCTATTGTCTTCATCTAGATAATTATTAATAGGGATACATCCCATCATATCAAATAATTTACCTTTCTTCGTCTTGTAATTATCAAAAAATTATTCTTTATTCTTTATTCGGAATAGTGATCTATAAATATACGTATCTTTCTTACATTTCTTTTGTCAACATGCTCTTACTACACTCATAGTATCTAAAGGATAAGAACCAACTTTGTAGTACCTACCTAAAAAATTTAAGTATTGTATATGTCATTAGCCTACTTCTTTATCGAAACTACCTGTTATAGTAAGCTTGTAAAATTTCTTTATTGTCCTGGTTTCTCCTCTTCAAAATTTGAAGCCCTTTCCTTTCTTTCTCTCCCCCACGTGAAGCCACCAGCCCCTCATAAAGGATGCTAGACTTTGTCCTCTCCCATTAGCTTTTCTATTAGTTTTGTCTTTTTTCCAGCAAATAGGGTAAGTGAATGGCCTGGACTTTGGGCTTTGTCAAGTTTAAATCTAATTGGCCTCATACAATGCTTGTATTCTATGTTGTGTTGGGTCCTTCCTTGGACTGTAAATGGCCTTGGGCCTTGAGACTATTTTATTCTCTTTCAATCATCAATCTTAAGTTTTACACGCCAGTATGTACACGTATAAAAAAAAGAAAAAATTAAAAAAATGAACATAATTAAGGGTTTTTGATAAAATTTGATCCTGAAAAATTTTCATGCCATAGACACTTTCTTGACAAAAAGACTCAATTACCCTTACTCTTATGTAATTGAATTTAGAAAAAAAAATAAGTAAACGAAACAAAGAAACCAGTCACTCCTTCATACACATCACTGTCCGAAACAATCTTCAACAACTGAACGTATGAGGGTTACTGCCAAAGTGTATGAGCCATAGACACTTTCTTGAAAAAATGACTAAAATATCATTTGAAACTCAAACTTAAAAAAAAAAAAAGAAAAAGACGTGTTTCATCGTGACGAAGAGGACACTCGACATGTCGAGTCATGTTGGATATTTCAACCGACACTCGACATCATCGTCGGTGTTCACTCGACACTAGACATAACGTATCAAGTCTTGGCGGATGCACGGAACGACACTCGAGTGTCGGTTGAAACATCTGACAGGACTTGACACGACGAGTGTCTTCTTCATCACGATGAAACGCGTCGATTTTCACCATTTTTACACACATCAAACCAAAAAATGAACCAAATAACACTTCATTTAGCCCCACAAACACAGAAAAAATACAAAATACAAACCCAAACTCAAATCCTCAAATTTAAAATCTCTAAAATCTACCCCAAATCTCCAAACACAGAATAAGTTTCTCGTTCCTCTTGCTGCGTTTTGGACTGTGTTTTCGATGGTGTTGAGGGATATTGAAAGCTGGACAATAACAGATGGTTATGAAAATAGAACACGGTTATGGAAATAGGAAAAGGTAAGTGAAGGAAAGAGGGAAATAAAGAGTTTAGGAATAAATTGAATTTCAAATGGTATTTGAGTCTTTTTGTCAAGAAAGTGTCATGGTATAAAAATTTTTTAGAATGTGTCCAAATTTCATTAAGAACCCCTAATTGTGTCTATTCTTTCAATTTTCACTAAAAACATCCATAACTATTACAAAGACAATTATTACTTGATAACTCTGCAACTGTAGTTCTATATTGAGTAGGGGGTCATGGCATGACAATCTATATTGAGTTGAGGGTTATGACATGAAAACTTTTGAAATTCGGATTATTTCTTAAAATAAATTTGAAATAAGATTTTTTAATAAAAAAATTTCCTAACGTTTATGATATATATATATATATATATATATATATCACACATAAATTTTCAATTGAGCGTAAAAATGAAACAAGATTAAAAAGAAAATCATAATAGAGATATAATGAGAAAAGGAGGGGTATAGAATAACTCATTTTTAAAACCTGAATCTTCAATATCGATCTAGAAGTTCAGATTAACTCCTATATAGTCAAAATTATATCAATCTATATAATCACAGTTATGACACCTATCTATATATCCTATAAAATTTGACATTATATTAATAATTTTCATTTTTCAAAATATTAATGCCCGAACATTGTTGCCTATAGCAAAATATTTCTTAAAAAAAAAAATTGTTATAACCTAAAGAGATACAATAATACCAAATGTTTTCTAAACGATATTGCTCCTATTTCAGGTTGAATTTCTTCTTCATTGTTGGATGTTCTAGAAGTTAAACTAACAAAAATCAACTAGTACATAAATTGATACTCTCATGAGCTAAACCTACAAGTACAATCTAGTGCACAAACTAGGAAAACGCTAAGGTACTTGAATGACACAAACTGCATTCCGCTATATTTCAATGTAAAAATTTCTTCTCAAAATTAAATTACTCAAACTCTAATCGTTATAACAACCATAAAAAAACCATAGATGTGAATTAAACCATTCTGCACTGGGAATAAAAAATCAAATCCAATAATGGTTCAATTCTCCAACCAAAATGAAAAAAAAAAAAAATTACAAGATCCCGTCTTGGTTTCCATCAACCAAAATGACAAATTAGAAAAACAATCCTCAAAAGCAAAATCAAAGACCACCTCTACTATTATCATAATTCAGATTCATGAAAGTAAAATTATTCTTTCTCAAACCGATCAATCACGTACTCAATTAATTCCTTCTTCTCCTTTAGGAATTTCAATGTAATCTCAGCAATCTTAATCTCAACTTCATTATCAGCCTTCATCTTTCCAAATCTTTCCTTCTCAGATTTGCATCCTTCATCATGATCGTCAACAACAACCTTTCCACGATCATCCACGACGTTCAGGTTTCTCCTTTTGACTTTCTTTTCCGCCTTTTCCTCTCCTTCGTGCTTCGAAGCACCACGATCGTCGACCTTGACACGATGATCTGCAGCGTGCATGTCCCTGTTGGTCCTAATTTTCACTCTTGTGGGTGCTTTCTGCTCTCCTTTTCGTTTCAAGCTCAGTCCCTGAGCGCTAGTTTGATCAATCCCATCCAGGGCAAGTGGATTATCTTTAGATTTTTCGGAAATATTAGAGCGATTACAAGAGAAAGGGTTGTACTCAGTCGAGAAATTAGGTTTGTATGATGGAGATGTAGGGGAGAATGAAGGCGATGTAGGGGAGAATGAAGGAGATGTAAGATTGTAACCATACTCATCATCATCTTGATCCCTAGATTTGAAAGAGCGAGGCTCTTCGGCAATCACCATATTCAAATTTATGAGATCGAGCTCAAACCAAGTGATCGAACTTCTGTAGTTGTGAAAAAGATTACAGTTACGTTGTAGGACAGATTGAGTTCGGTCTAGTTTTAATTAGGGTTCTCGTTATTTTAGAAAGTCAAATATTATTTTCTTGTTTAATTAGGATTTTTAGTATTCTAGGATTTATAATATTTGTAGGATTTTATTTTGTTAATATAGTTTTTATATGTTTTATAAGTATTAGAAGTCTTTGTCTATAAATAAGCTTGTTATCTCTCAATATAATAATCAATTAATAAAAAATATTTGAAAAATTCCCCCGATTTGACATGTCTAAAAAGAAACGCTTGTCAATTACTCTAATAAATTAGGGTTATGGCTTATATTATGGATATTACTGATCGAGGAGTATTGTTACACAACCCTAAATCCTTTGCTCTTATTTTGATTTTTATTGACTGATCATTATCTTCTTAATTTTTATAATTTATATCGCATGTACGTTATATAACGGATGGGATTATTTGGGGTTCCACACTTATATTTCTAAATTTGAGAAATTAGATTTTGTTCCTCTTTGTTTTGTAAATCTAAAAGGAATAACCAAAGATAAATTCAATAGAGTAAACTTGATAATGAAATTACAATATCAGATAATTAAGATTTTTCATAAGTTATAACATAATAATATGATTAATTAGTTAATAGAAAAAAATTATCCAATCAACTTTTGAAAGAGTTTTTTTTTAAATGTATTTTTAGTTAAATTAGAGATTAACCTACTTATTTTTGCTGGATAAGATCATTTATAAAATTTTGAAATTGAAACGACTTTATTTTATTTTACTTTTTTCACCAGGCATGGTAATTGGTATGGTCCTGAGCACTTGCCTATTTCTATTTGAGTGCTTCTCCAATGGCACAGGTTAAATACAGTAAAAAATACATTTTTTAAAAAATACATATTTTTTTAAAAATATTCTATCCTATTATTTAGAATAAAATAAAATTGAATGAAATTATTAAAAAAGATTATCTGCTTATATTGATAAGATTATTTAAGTCTGTTATTATTTTTATATTTTTAATATGTTCTTTAAGGCACGCTTGAATAATCCATTTATTTTTTAAATTTGATTAAAAAAATATAAAGATACTTTTAAAATATTTAATTGGAAGAATATAGTTTAACCAAAAAATTAAAAAATATCATAGGGAAGCTATCTTTTTATTTTAAAACGAAATTTAGTTGTAATTTTTTTTTTTTAGTGAGAGCTAGATTATAAAGATATTCTTTCAAGCTTTTCGCTTAAAAATCACAAATATATGGTATCGTGGACAAACAATAAAATGAGAGTGCAAGTATTGTCTCATAAAGACTTTTTTTATTAAATACCAAAATTGCATTAACCTCTATTTAATTTAAATAATTATAAAAGAGAATTGAGTTTTGATAAAATTGAACAAAGCTTGATTAAATTAAAATTAACACTACGAAAACTCAGAAAAAATATGGATAGAAGAATTTAATGATGAAAAATCTAGGAATCCAATTTCATCAGATTTAATTAATTCAACTTCTCTAATTTAATTAACTAATATTTATTCCTATTGTTGCCAATCAATTTCATTAATTTGATTATTATTCTTTCTCAAGTAATAATAATGCATATTAATATATTAGACTCACATCTCTATCTCATCTAACTCACTATTAATACCCATTAAACACATGAAATTTTATAAGATTGAATAAATCACATTCATATCTCTATCTCACATGATTTATGGCAAGAAAATTAAGAACTAATGTGAACATCACTTCTAAGTCTTAATCTACATCTCAATTGATGCAATAATTTGCCAGAAAATCACAAGCATTAAGCATAAAATTAAATTGCTCAACAGTATTGTAATAAACATCAATCAACTAAAAATAAGAAAAATTGAACATCAAAATACGGCTACATCTTCACCCTATAAAATGAAAATTAATTCATCTTACAAAGAAATACACATGTAAACATGTTTTTAAACATAAGTGAAAAGAGGGATAGAAAAACTAGCTATGAAAAATTGAATCTTTGATGATGAAGATGGCGTCTATCTGATTTTGCCTCTCATCTCTAAGAATTCCTCTCCAATTTTGAATCACCAGCAATCTGTCTTCTGCCAGAGTTTTCTTTCCCTTGTTCCAATGAATCCCCTGACTTAAATGAGCTCCCCCTTTTCTTCCTAGTCCTTGTCAACAAGAGAGAAGACACACTCCTTTCCTTTTCTTGGGATTCCACATGTGGACCAGCTTTTATTGGTTCCCCCCAATCAATGGGCCCTTCACTTGAGTGCTTCATCGAAAGGTTGTCTTGCCAAAAGATGAATAAAAATTGATTTTCTTTCTATATCTCTTAGTGCTATATCGCAAGTGTAAATACTCCAAATTAATAGTCCTATCCAGCTCATTTTCACCCATAAGCCATCCGAAATTGCCCTTCCACATGAGACAAATCATTATAGAACTTTGTTTTCATTTAATCAGGTTTACATCCTGAAATTTCTTTAGGTAGAATTCATACAAACTTAGATAAAATTCATCAATTAACACACAAAAAAGGGACAGAAAACTCAAGATAAAAACTGAAAATAATGTGTGAAAATAAACTTATTATATGCAAATTCTAAGATTTTTTTAAACTCATTAATATAATTATTTGTAATTTGAGTTTACTCTCGATGGCACGAATTGAACGGTATCTCTAAAATTTTGACCAAAAAATTCTTATAAGAAGGTAATTTTGATGGTTTATCTGCCCAGCTCATTCTTCGATTACAATATTTCGAAGTTTTAATTGTAACAAACCTCTTGGCTTAGTTACTTAAACGAGACAACAAACTGTCCTACAGAAGTATTCTTTCTAAACAAAAATACTTTTTCTAATTAATTTAAAGATCTCATAATTTAACTAGCTTTAACTTCTTGGCTTAAGTTGCTTAAACAAGGTAACAAGCTTTAGAGTGAGTTTGTTTGGACTTATCTACTGGCCAAAAGAGCTTTTTTAATGTCAAAAACTTTTTCAAAAAAAAATTGTTTTGTATCGTTTGACTGCCATTTAAAAAGAGTTTATGGATGATTAAAAAAAGTTATTCTACGTTTACTAGAAGAAGCTCAAATTTGAGGCTTTTGGGAAAAATACTCTTTTTTAGTTTTTTTTTAAGTTTTAAAATATCAAAGACACCCTCATTTAATTTTAAATATTTTACTTTATTATTTCCTTAGAATAAAACTCTATTTTAGTAATTTAATTATAATAAGTACTCATATATTTACGTCATCAAACAATCAATAACTTTTTAATAAAAGCTCTACTCTTAAAAGATATACTTCAATAAACTCTACTTAAAGAAGCCGAAACAAATAAATCGTCTTAAGAATTTTATAATTGGCTAACTAATTAATTAAATTTCCAATGGACCTCTCAGTTATGGGCCAGCCTGGCCCGGCCCATTAATAAGCTATCTGCTTCTCTTAACCTTTCGCTGCATTCGGCAAATGGAGACCAAAATTTTCAATGTAATTTTGAAGAACGAAAGCTACCCAAGAAGAGAAAAATGGTTAGTACTTATAATCATACGTGAAATCTTCCATTTAATTCGTATTGTTACTTGATTTTTCAATTTAATTGTTGATATTTCATCTGGGTTCAGGGACACAATCAGAGAGGGACGACAAGCTCTCGCTGGAGCTCAGTGAAGAGATTCTTCAAAGCATGGAAGTGGGCATGGCTTTTATAGATTATGTAAACATTTTCCCACTTTTACCATGTCGTTTTTCTTTTAATTCTGTGTCGTTTTGGTTCGTTTTTAGTGGGGTTTTTGACTTGGAATTTTTTAATATGAACAGAATGGTAGAATCAGTTCAATGGACTTCCACAAATCGTCAAGCTTCCTGGTAACTGCTAGTGATGATGAATCTATTCGTCTATACGATATTAGCGCTGCCACGTAAGCTGCTCCTTTGCTTTTAATGGTTTAGATGTGTTATATGGGTCATGCTTAGTTACCAGACCAGTAATGTTACTGGAATATAATTTTTTTTTTGGGATGTGAAACGAAAAAAAAAAAAAACAGTTGCTTGTAAAATACAATTGCTGTGGTAATAATTCAATGTCGATTATGGAGAAATATGTTGGTTGAATTGGGTATGACATTGTATGTTATGAATGTGATGTTGCACTTTTAAAAAGAGAGGATGTATCTAGAAGATTGCTGGGATTTTGGACCCGAAAACAGAGCAGTTTCCAGAAAGTATTAGCTCATGGTAGTGGTGTTGGCATTCTGTTCTGATTTGTTGAGTTTTATGCTTGTGAGTTCAATCCTTTATATGTATTTAGTGCATTTGAGTGTTTATATAGGGAGCAGTTAACTGTAAAGTCAGAGCTGTACAAGAGTATTTGAAAATGCTATCTAATAAATTACTAGTCAAGTACTTCTTTGACAGTTCTTCAAGTAGCTTTCTTAATAGGTATTTTAGAAAAATGCTTTTGAACACCCTATTTTATAGTACCTTTGACTACAGCAAAAGCGTTTCCAAACATAGCATTATTTTATTTTATTGGCATTCGAATGTATTATTATTTAGACCCTTATTTGATTTTCAGATGTTTGAAGACGATTAATAGCAAAAAGTATTGGTGGATCTTGTTTGCTTCACTGCTCAGCCTACAACAGTAATATACTCCTCAAAAAATGGATGGGATGGTATGTTTCTTAGAAAAAATGTGTTTATGTATTATGATAGGTGTTTAGAAATATTTATCTATTAAGTTCATGTTTTCAGAATCTCTGCGGCTTCTTTCATTGCATGACAACAAATACTTGCGGTATTTTAAAGGTCACCATGACAGGTTCGGTTATTGGTATTTGCGGCATGTGAAGTGACTGCTTCCATTAAGCATGCTTTTAATTAATTTTACTGGATATATGTGTTTTTGTTTCTAGGGTTGTCTGACTTAGTTTGTGCTCTCGCAAAGATTGCTTTATCTCGGGTTCTCTAGATCAAACTGTTTTGCTTTGGGATCAACGGGCTGAGAAATGTCGGGTGGATATCGTGGCATTTTTGGCTCATCTAATCAATTTATTTTGAGTTTCAGTTGAGTTATGTTCTATAATCTGCATATCAGGGGGCCTTTTACATGTGCAAGGAACGCCTGCTACCGCATATGATGAGCAAGGGCTTGTCTTTGCAGTTGCCTTTGGAGGATACAAAAGAATGTTTGATGCATGCAAGCAGGAAAGGTTGAAAACTGGTGCATATGATATAGTGAAATTTTTAAATGTTGCATATACGTTCTCTTCTGATAACTGTAATTTTGGCATGCACTCATTCAGTAAGATTGAATCTTTTTAGGGTCCTTTCGACATCTTCTCTGTTGGTGGAGATGTATCAGATGCAAATGTTGTGCAGTTCAGCAATGATGGTAGACTTATGCTTCTGACAACCATGGGTGGGCATATTCATGTACTTGATTCTTTCTGTGGCACACTTGTGAGTTCGTTTTCCTCCTCTACTTTAAATATTTTACATGGTTTTGCACTAATTTAATCTGTAAGTTCTTAAGTTTCTTGTATATATACCTGTAAAATTTCAATGTGCTTCTATGGCTACTATTTTCTTAGTCATGCACATATAACGTGAAGCCAGTTTCTAGCAATTTTACATTGGAAGCATCTTTCAGCCCAGAGGGAACGTTTGTTGTATCAGGTATATATCGCCATTCAGTTTTTGGGAGACAGGAACTTGGTTGTGTTGATTTGAATATTTTTGATTCTGTTAGACTTTATACTCTGTATTCTTATAGGACTTGTGCTGTATCTAGTTCTCAATAGAATTCTTGCCATGTCACCAATGCTATGAATTACATGTGGCTTCAAATAGGGAGCTTCACGCCTGGTCTTTTATTTTCAGGAGTCTTTCCTTGACTTGCTTCAAATCCCTTTATCCTTCTAAATCCAGAAACAAGCTTGTCTCATTAGTTCTATTTTGTTGATGAGAATAAAATCTATAAAAAGCCAAAATGGATGGCACATCATAGCAATTGAGAAAGCTCATTCAATATTATTATGGAATATAATTACCAGGTTGGTGATTTATGCAGATTTGATTTTCTTGGCTTTCGCAGGTTCTGGGGATGGTAGCGTATATGCTTGGAGTGTATGTAGTGGGAAAGAAGTTGATAAGCAAAATTCCTTGATTCTCATGCCTCTTCAACTTTATTCTATACTGTGTTTGCAATTTGTAAATTATTATTTGACTTACTTTTTTCCTGTCCAGGTTGCAAGTTGGATGAGTACTGAAAATGAGCCTCCTGTCAGAAAGTGGGCTCCTGGAAATCTAATGTTTGTTACCGGGTCATCTGAGCTATCGTTTTGGATTCCAATTTATCTAAACTGGGAACTTTTGTTGGAGGAAAGTGAATTTCCATCATTCATCACAGTTTCAAGAGTTTCAACTATAACTTATGAAACTTTGAATTCTTTTTTTTTGCCTCAAATACCTTACATCTGTTTTACACCCCTTAACAGCTAACTCTGTTGATTTACATGTGTAGAAACATTTGTTTACTGGAGGAAAGGGACTTGTTCTGTATCATAAGTTATATTTTCAATTCAAATAGATGTTTGCCATGTAGTTGTCTATGTATTACTAAATGTTCCAGCAACCTTACTCTGTTCCAGGGAAACAACCAGTATCTTGGATAAAAGTTTTTAGGCTGGTCCAAGCTATTAGGATGGGTAATAGCATATAATACGTATAATGGTTTGATAATGTATATGAGCCATTGGTAAGTTATCCGTCTGTAATTCTCTACAGCATTTCAATATATCTAGACAAGAAGATGTAATTTAACAAACTCGTGTCTTTTCATACTTCCAACACCCCGAACATTCAATAAACCCGGAACAAGATTATTCCAGTGTTGTTACATGCAAGATAAATATCACATTTAAGCAGGAACTTCATCTAGGAACGGGTAATCTGTGTAGCCAATAGCAGGATCAAAACTTCAAAAAGTGCTTCGGTCATATTTATTGATCTCTGCATTTAACTCAAATTGCTTTGGCAAATCCGGGTTAGCTAGAGACAAGCGACCAAATGCTACCAAATCTGTGTAATTCTCTGCGACAGCCTTGTTGCCATCATCTCTATTATACCCTCCAGCAACAATAAAAGTTCCCTTAAAAGCCTTCCTAATGGGGAGTAAACACTGTAGAATTTCATACTTTTCGTCAGTTTTAATCGGCATCCGGGGCTCGATTACATTCACGTAAGCAATCCCAAATCTGTTGAGCGCATTGGCCATGGACAAGCCCAAAGCTTCAGGTTTTGAGTCAATGGCCTCCGTTATCTGTTCATAAGGTGATGGCCCGATGCCAACTTTATCAGCTCCAATCTCATCAACCACAGCTTCAACTACTTCCAATGCAAAGCGGCACCTGTTCTCCAAGCTCCCACCATATTCATGAGTTCTGTCATTTACTTGATCTTTTGTGAATTGATCAATCAAGTACGCATTTGCTCCATGGATTTCAACCCCATCAAAATGATGTAGGACAACTTTGGCTTATTTAATTTTTAAGAAAATTATTAGTTGTCTATTTTGAGTTTTACTTGTTTTAATACTGAATCAATTGTTTTCCTGGTCATATTAGAGTTTCTTGTTTTACATATATTTGAATCGAATTATGATTTTAATATTTTAGGATATTTTAGTTTTTGTAGGATTCTATTTTCTTATTCTAATTTTACTTGTTTCACAAGTTTTATAATTACTTAGCCTATATGAGAGTTAATTTGCCTTAGACTTAAATTGAATTCTCATTATTATCAATTTATCAAATTTTGAACTTTTGTTCAATTTATCTTTTTCTTTAGTTTCCGCATCAAATTTGGTATCAGAGCCAAAATCACTTGTCTTCCATTGCATGTGATGATCTGGTAGGCAACAATTCTCATGACGGTGATCAGAAAGCTAAAACCATGATAGATGAAACTATCACGGTGGCTGTTCAGTTCTTTCAAACCCAATTCGATGACCAATTCAACAATTTCCTACGTCGATTGGAAGAGATGGGGATTGGCGGTAACAGGAAGAATGAACGAAGGCATAGGCGAAACGAAGAGATAGAGGCTCGCATACCTACACCAACAAGAGTACTTCCTCAATATAATTGCAGAGTTCCACACATCGGTTCGATGAATACCGAATCAGATGATGGAGTCGCTGGTGAGCACAACAAACTTGAATCTCTTGAAAATAAAATTAAAGAAGAAAAACAAGAGATTTTTGAGATGAAAAGTGAAGAGAGATGTGTAGAAAAATTGATAGAAAATTCAGAAATAGTTAAGGAGAGTTGTGAAGAAAAATTTGTATAAGATTCAAAAATAGTTGAGAGAATTCATGAAAAAGATGGGCAACCTTTGTCAATCGTCAATAACACAATTCATTGTCAAACAGAGAGGGAAACCTGACCTCCATCACAAATTGATAGATCAGAACATGGAGATCAAAATTTTGTTCTTCGCCGATGTCTAATTGTGGCAGGACCTCGCAGAAAAAGTGTGTTAACAATATGGCTATACAATCAACAACCGCAACCGCAGGCAAATGAAACGACACCACCCTTCCAGAAAGATTCGCTGGTCATCGTAGATGATGAATCCAAGGTTGATGCTAACCAAGATTATCGCAAACCACCACAATGGCCACCACAAAAGGAACAACTGACATCCATTGCGAAAACCATCCAAAATCGGCAAGTGAGTAGTCACCTCCCTCACCATTCAAATCAGAGTAAGCCGATCTATAAACCCCAAGTGGAGTCATTTAGTTCTTTGGTAGAAAATCAGTCTGTTCATGGCTTGGATGAAAAATTCTAATCGGCCCCTTGTGATGAAAAATTAGGGTCAAGTCCTTCCGACAAAAACTACTAAACAAACCCCTTTTATGGCAACTATTGATCTGGTCCCTTTGAAGCAGAATATCAATTTGATCCTTCGATTGAAAAAGATCAAACTGATCCAAATTTTTGGGAATTATCATTTGACCCTTAAAAGATTTTCTTTTTGACAAAAAATCCCTTACAGAATTTCAACTTGGTTCATTTATCTTCAAAATTTTCTTATGAACCCCTAGTGGGGGAATCATTCCAAGAAAACTTGAGGGCGAGTTTTTCCGAGAAGAGGAGAATAGGCGATATATGAATAAGCATTATGTTGTGGTATTTAATTCTTTTATCCAAGAAGAGCATGATAAGATGGGTATGAAGTAAGATCAAGTCAGGAAGGTCTGGGATTCAAAAGAAAAGATTGGTGGTATGCTCCAAAAATTTATAATGTGAAGTCTAGCTTAACAAGGATCAAAGTGAAGATGAAGCTGTATGGATTCAAGTATGTTCATCGAGGCTTGAGCAAAGACGAGAGAGATGATATGCTAATCTATATCAAATTTCATCCTCCAAATATGTGAACTCGAGGACGAATTCTTTTTAAGAAGGGGGAAACTAATGTAGGACAACTTTGTCTTATTTAATTTTTAGGAAAATTATTAGTTGTCTAGTTTGAGTTTTATTTGTTTTAGGATTGAATCAATTGTTTTCCTAGTCATATTAGAATTTCTTTTTTTTCCATATATTTGAGTCTAATTAGGATTTTAATATTTTAGGATATTTTAGTTTTTGTAGGATTTTATTTTCCTATGATAATTTTACTTATTTTACAAGCATTAGGATTATTTAGCCTATATAAGAGTTAATTTACCATAGCTTTGTATTGAATTCTCATTATTATCAATTTATCAAATTTTGAACTTTTGTTCAATTTATCTTCCGCATCACAAAACCTGTGAATAGAAGAAAAATTCAAGTAAATGAATAAGAAAACGTTATTACCGCCTTACTTGCATCAAGATAATAAATCAAAAAAAAAAAAAAAGATGATTTGAGGCAGATGTGATTAGATAGAGTCACCTGCTTCAATGGCATTACGAGCAGCAAGCCTGAAATCATTGATAATTTGAGGGATTTTATTGGGTCTCAATGAGCGAGTAGGTGACCAATCTATTCCATCTAGGCCTGGTGTAATTCCTTTATTGGTACATGAGATTCGAGCTTCACCATTTGGTTGAAAATCTGTATCAAGCATTAGAAAAACCTTATTGATATTAGGATTGCTGTGGACATAGATCAATAGTTGAATTTTAGTTTAATGTATTCAGCTAACTGAGGCTTTTAGATGATCACCATGGAAGGAAAAGAAAAAATCATCAAAATTCAAGCGTTGAGAACAGGGACGGAGGCACGTTGGGACGAGTGGGGGCAATTGCCCCCACTGAATTTGGAAAAAGCCGAAACTTCTGCATCTGGGCTTGTGGATATCTTAGGTCATTTCATATTTATTGGACCTGCTAGTATTTTTTTGAAATTTGGACTTGTCTTATTTTTTTTGGTTTCAATAATTCATTTGTTTAAAAAGTAGCCCACTTCAACTTTTTATTACTGTCAAATTTGACAAATTTTGGCCCACTTCAATTTTTATATTACTTACTCAAATTAAAAATAGTATATACCTTCTTTACTCTTTCTTCCCAAAACACGGTCTCCACATCATTCTCACAGCTCTCTCACCCGCTGGTCTCTCACCCTCCTACTTTGGACATTTCTCCATCAAGACCTTAAATTTGAGGGAAGTTAATATTGTTTTTCATTCTCTTCGTTCCTTTATTGTTATTTGAAAATTTATTTTCACTTATCTACTTGATTTTTTTATGGTATTATTACTTTGTGAAATTTGCATGTTTAATAACATATCTAATATTCAAATTATGACAATTAGTGATAATCCAAACTTTTAGTATTTTTGCTTAGAAAATAATATATTTACTAATTAAATGAATATCTACAATTATTCATTAGTTTAGTAACACATTATATTTAAATGATAGTTAATTATAATAATCTAATGTTTAAGACATAACCTATTTATTAATTAGTTTACTATATACATGTAAAATGTATTCATTAGGCTAATAACATATAAAAAATTTAATTGATAATTAATTAGTAAAAATCTAAGGTTTTATTACTTTTGCTTATAATATAATCTATTTATTAATTAGGTAATATATAAAATTATTCATTAAGCTAGTAGCCTCACAACATATATAAAATGCAATTGATAGTTAATTAGTGATAATATAAAGTTTTATTACTTTTGCTTAATTAGAAATATAATCTAATTATTAATTAGTTATATATATATATATAAAATGAACACACACATATATATAATTAGTTATATATATATATATATATATATATATATATATATATATATATATATATTGTATATTGATTTTCCTTGTTTAATTTTATATTGTTGTTAGAAGTTATTGCCCCCAGTAATTTAATTTGCTGGCTCCGTCCCTGGTTGAGAAACTAATGATGGTTATAGTACCATAAGTAGAGACACGACCAACATGCCAAAGTTGGCAGAAGAGGACGACACCCTTCTCATGTACAACTTTCACAATTAGTTTCCAAGCTTCAACTTGCTTTCTTGTCCAAATTCCAGGTGTGTTTGTGTATCTTTCAAATCAAATGCATCAACTTTATTGTCAATGTATATGTGTGTGGGACTATACAAATATCAACACACAAAAAAAAAGAAAAAGAAAAAAACAAAGTCTTATATTATTGGATGTAACAGTCCTAATCTACAAGTACACCAATTTTGGTTTAGTACACTACAAGAAAAAGGGGTATATACTACAACTTTTTACGACGATTTTTAAAAACCGCCGTTAATAATGATACACACTCATTATTTACTTCGGTTTGTGGAACCGCCATATAAAAGGGCATAAAAAACCCCCAAATGCTTTTACCCTAATCTCGTCTCTTCTCTCAATATCCGCATCTCCCATCTTCCTATAAACTATCTCAACACACATTGTCTCTCTATATCTCCCTTTCTCTGACTCTCTGGTTTGCCCAAGCGATTGGAGATCAAGAACTGGAGCGTCGTCGCTCTCTAGTTCTCAATCTCCTCATTCACTTTAATACATGCGTCTTATGTGATTCCTATTTTTGACATTTTAGGGTTTTTTTTTTCTAATTTCAGTTAGGAAAAGACCATATGTCAGTGTATTCATATCAGATTTCATGGAAATAGGAGTTGTGGCCTTTGAACATAGCATCAGGGAAACACTTCCATTGGCCGTTTAATTTTGTAAGGTATTTTTAATTTTAATTTTAGCTAAATTTGTAGACTTTAAATCTTATAACAAGACACCCCAATTTTGCTTTCTCTAAGGCCCAGCGTGCTCCCTTTCTCTCCACCGAGCCTTTGTGTCGTCATCGTAGGCCTTAATAGCCTCTCTGTCATCACTACTGATCTGAGATTAACTCTCTGTCATTGCCACTTGTCGGTAATTTATTAATTGCAGTGCTAAATTACCAAACATCAATTTAAAAAATTATTAAAAAATATAAAAATAGATATTTGGAAGTGAAATATTATGGAGAAGTGAAATAAAGAAAGGTGGCTTTTCAATTCCTATTTTGTGTTAACTTTGAGATTAGAATAATAAAAAAAATATTAGTTTGATATTTTGAAAATATATTATTCAATATTAGGCTAAATGACGAATTATAATTGATCTAGCAGCCGCTCTAGGGGCACAGTGCATGCTTACTAGGTTCATCGGTGAGCAAGAAGAAGGGAAAGTCTGATAAGAATAAGAAAGAAAAGAATGAACACCTTATGGTTATAAATTTGTTTTTGTTATTCATGGTAATTTTTTTTTAGCTGATTTTGATTGCTTTATTTTTATAACTTGTTATAAGCCATTGCTTTTACTTCATCTGTGAAAGCAAAGCGACTGCAGTCACGAGCGATGGAGAAAGATCCACTATTCTTGAACAGTGAACACCCATGCAGTGAGTCAGCTTTAAAAATGATTTTTATTTGATTTAGTGTTAATAAATCTTTTTATATGTGATGTGATTTAAATTTTCAAAGAGAAGCCATCTAACTTATATTATTCTTTTATATTATCAAGACATAATAATTTTTAAGCAATTTAATATTATTTAAAGTTTGGCCCCTGAAATTGATATGCTAAGTCCATTTTGCTTCGTTTTACTTGTTGACCTTAATGAAAAGTCTCCAATTGTTTTAACTTTAATTTTAGTTGCAAAAATTTACATGATTTAGCAGTTCAAAAAAAAGTAAAAATAGAACTAGATTATTCTCTCTTAACTCTGCTTTTGGTTTATTTCTTCACTGATTGACATAAAATATAAAAATAATTGTTGAGAATTACTTTTAATTGATTGAATTAAAAGAAACAATGTAAAAAAAAAACACAAGACTTAATGGAAAAAAGAAATCCAAGTTGACTAAAAAGTCCCTATGCTAATTCTCTGTTTGGCAATTAAAGCATAATTGGTTTCTCTGTTTGAGTTGTATCTATGATAAACTAAGTCAATTCATGATAAATTTATCATTTTAGACTCAATGTTTGAATTTGGTTCAATACTTTTTATTGTAGAGAAAGGAGAGCATGTTATCCATGATGGGGAAATTGGGAAGGGAATTTATTTCATATTGGAAGGAGAGGGAGGTTAGTTTGTTTCATATGATATAATCATGTGGGTTTATGCTTTTTGGGGCTAATTTGATGTGCTTTCATCAGTTCAGTTCATCCATTTACACATGCTGGAAGCCAATGTTGAGAGGTTCAATTAGAGTGTTACTTCACTGAGTTTTTAGTTTTATTTTTTAGCTATGCATAACACTTGTTGAATTATTCTATGATTTCTTGTGTATCAATCTTTTTTTTTTTAAATACTTTTGCTAGTGACCAATGCTTTTAGTTTGTATGTGTGTCATGTTAAATTAATCCCCAAGTTGGAGAATTTTTGACTGGTAAAGAATTGCAAAGAAGCAAAGATAGCAGGCAGCAAGTATTAGTATAGATTACAAACAGGGCAATTTTTCTTTTGTTAGTTTTCCAATTAATTTTGGTAAAGCTGTTGGCCAATGTTATTAGGTTTTCAAAGTTTAAAAAAGAATTGCAAAAAAAGATAGAGAGACTTTTTTCCAATTAATTTTATTAGTTGAGAAGATATTAGTATCGTGGGTAGTGTTTCCTGTACAAACACCTCTTGAATGGAGAGCAAAGATTAAAAAAAGTCATTAAGAAAAGCATTAAATGTTTCAAAAAGAAATTAAAAGTCCATGTGCAAGTTTCAGATTGCTTGCAGATACAAAGTTCATAAATAATTAAAAAGGAAACTATTTTTCCTTTGCTTTGCCCGAGTATTTGTTAACTACTAGTACTAGATGCAAATTAATCCATCATTACAAGAATTTTTTATATATTTGTCGCTTCACAATTTTTTTATTTGGTAGTTTTTTAAAAAAGTGAGAAATTTAACCATGTCTTAAAAGTCAAACCTATCTATTCATCTTATTCGTCACTTTTTATCTTATTCAATCAGATATATATCACATTTTTATAAAAGTTTGATAAGTATGTGAAAATGTAATTTTTTTTCTTTTCCCTCTCAAATTTCCCTCTTTCTTTCTATTTTTTCTTTCAAATATGTGAATATAATATTTAAAATTTCAATAAATTTATCTAAATATAATTAAACAATATAATTTTATTTTTAATCTAAAAGTAAAAATAATTTTTAAAAATCTTTAAATTAAAGATAACATTATTATATATATGAAAAGAATAAATTTTTAAATATTAAATTTTAGAAAAATGAATTTTTAAATGTGGAAATTTTATGAAATAAATAAAATTATTTTTTAATTTCAAAACGATTAAAATCACATTATTTAATTGCTTTGATGAAAATTAAGCAATTAAAAATATCAAAAAAATTATTTTGCAATAATATAACATTTTAAATATGCAAAAAATTATTATAATTTATTTTAAAAATTAAATTAAAATATTTAGTGCTCTAAAAATTATAAAAAATTAGTCTAATGGCGTAAATGAAAAAGTTTGAAATATAGGGACTGAATATGGGGATGATTTTGATAATTTTTAATATATATGGATTTCTCGAAATTTCATAATTCTATATAAAGAAAATGACACAACCCTAGCGGTAATCTTGTGGACTGACTTGTGTCCCACTCTTACTCTTTAAACACACGCGAAGATCTAGACCCGGAAACACTCTCATTTCCTCTTCTTTCAATTCACCTCCAACAAGCATTAAATGGACCGGAACCGAACCGATAATCCAGCCTACACTCGCTAGTGGAGCAGCGAGTCTGGAGCCTCCACACTCACCGCCTCTTCCTTTCCTACAATGTCTCTTGTCCATCACCACCACTCTCGCTCCTTATCCATTAGCGAAATGTCCACTATCAAGCGGAACCAGAACTTCGCAGCTAAAGCCGCCACTCAGCGTCTGGCTCAGGTCATGGCTTCTCAAACAGCTAACGATGATGACGATGATGACGACGATCTAGATTTTTGGTATAGTGCTCCTCTGTCGATTTCACTGTCGAGGAAAGTTAACTCTGCTACTGCTAATAAACTAGTGGTTACATCAGCGAGAACCACGAGATCTCCTTCACCTGCGGTAATTTTGCTACAATGTGATACACTTACTGTGTTTACTCTTATAAGCCCGAAATCGATTCTACTATTGAAGCGTTGAATCGCTTGAAACTCGAGAAGGCTTCGATTGAGAAAAACCTCCAATCTGTCATTACTGCTAGTGGTGGCGGGGAAAGCGCCGCTTGCAGGGAGGCGTTCCGTCAGGCTGTTCTTAACACTCTTGAACGCTGTTTGTTTTACATTCCCTCTTTCAAGATTTACAGAGGTGTGGCTAGGCTCTACGACTTTGGGCCGCCGGGTTGCGCCGTTAAGTCCAACGTTCTCAGGTTCTGGTGCTAGGTAATTCTTTTACAATAACAATAATAATGGCCGTTAGTTAGTTTCGAACTAATCTCATTTACTCTGTACTGGAGTGGAAAATTCCCGTAAGATTACCAGAATCTAGTTAATGTAGCCGAAGAGATGTTGTTTTCATTTGTTGTTTTTTTTTAATGGGATATGATCTTTGTTTTAAGGAAGTGAGAAATGTTTTTCCTCTTTAGCATTTTGTACTAGAGGAGAACATGTTGGAGGTGGACTGCCCATGTGTGACCCAGAGATTGTCCTGAAAGTGTCTGGTCATGTTGAAAAATTCACTGACCTTATGGTTAAGGATGAGAAAACCGGCACCTGCTATCGTGCTGACCACTTGCTTAAGGATTTTTGCAAGAAGCTACAGAAAGACCTTACCATATCAACAAAAAAGGCTGCTGAACTGAGACATGTACTTGCAGTCTTGGATGATTTCTCAGCTGAAGAATTGGGTGCGAAGATTAAGGAGTATGGTATTACAGCTCCTGACACGAAGAATCCACTTTCTGATCCTTATCCATTCAACTTGATGTTTCAAACATCGATTAGACCATCTGGCTTGCTTCCTGGGTGAGTATTTGACTGCAAATAAGTTTTCTTTTAACAACATTCTCCTTCAAACGAAATAATTGCATAATACTTGATTGTGAATACTAAGATTCTTAATGTCAGTCAATTCGTAATGCAGTTCTATGTTTAATCAGTTTTAGTACTAATATCCTATTTTTGGGCTACAGGTATATGTGTCCGGAGACAGCACAGGGCATATTTGTGAATTTTAAGAACTTGTATTATTACAATGGGAACAAGCTCCCTTTTGCTGACGCTCAAATTGGTTAGGCTTTCAGAAATGAGGTATTTAATCCTTTCTTTTAAATTGCAAAATATTAAATGCTTGTGAATGGTTGGCTAACCTTTGTTTATTTGTTGAAATTGCTGTATTAAATGTAACTGAGAATGTTATCAGGAGTAAATTGTGTTACTTTCCATGCTGGCAATCAGTTTCTTTGATTGTTTCTAGTGATTCTTGTTGGCTTTTCAGATGTTTGTACTTTTAAAATTATGATCCATAATGTGTCTGCATTTCTTTGTTTGTGTGAGAGAGAGAGAAAAAAAATGTAATAAAAATTTTATCATATGTACAAATATCTCCTCGCCAAGGCCTTCTAAGGGTCCGTGAATTCATGCTAGCTGATATTGAGCACTTTGTTGATCCCGAAGACAAATCTCACTCAAAATTCTCTGAAATTAAAGACTTGGAGTTTTTGATGTTTCCAAGGGAACTACAGATGTCAGGCCAATCTACAAAGACATTTTTCCTTGGTGAAGCCGTTTCAAAGGTTGGTTTAAATAGTGTGTAATTTGACCATTTCTTGTGTCTTCTACATATCTCCCCCTCTTTTTGCCTATGCTTGCTTGGTTGATGATGTTGTTTTGTTCAATGTCTTTCAGGGAAATCGAAATCGATTTCAATTTCGGGCTTAAATGTTCTGTTTGATTCCATGTATGTAATGACTTGTGCCAGGTCTATCAATTTAACTTTGTTGGTCTTTACCATAAGTCATATCTGATTCATAAAGTTTACATTTTCTTAGAACACAAGATGAGTAGATTTTTTTTTTTTTAACTTGGTACGTTTGATTTCGAGTTTTGAACTATAGGGATATTAGAATTCTCATTTGAAAATAGGGCATGCAATGCTTTTCATTTTATTGTTTTCTTTGGAAATTAATTATTAAGAAGGGAATATTTTCCTCAGGCTGCTCTTAGGGACGTAAAACAAAATAAGGATGGAGTAAATAAGGAAATTGCATCTCTTCGGTCTGAGCTGGAGGTGAGCATTGTTTAGATTAGGTCCTGATGTATCCTCTTTCTTATCCCTCATTTTGTAATTGCTAAATTTGTCTCATAGACGAAAATGACTTCCTCTATCCTTAAGACATACAAGGCTAAATGCTACCATCACAATTTTGCAGTTGTGGGAAGCCACACTTTCTCATGCTCTTGCAATGGTGCCTCAACTATTAGCATACTTTCCTTGTCTAGTCGAAATCATGGAAAGAAGTTTTGATCACTTACAGATTTATAACATAACAATTCTGACTAATTTAATTGTATACATATTAGGTGGGCAGATACAAGAGCCCAGATGAGCATCCTTTCTTTCCAAATGAATTGCATTTTTCTTGATTTTCATGGTAATTATTATATATATATATATATATATATATATATTAATTTTTTTTAAATATTTGGCAGTCAAAAACCGCCAAGATATTTTTTTAATTTTTAAAACTATTATACTTGACGGTCAAAAACCGTCAAGTATTTTTTTTTTTAATTTTTAAACCTATTATACTTGGCAGTAAAAAACCGTCAAGTATAGTCAGTTGCATATTTGGCAGATTGACCGACCGCCAAATATCGTTAAATTAACTATATTTGACGGTGCCATTAGTGGCGCTTTCAAGACCGTCAAATATGATCATATTTGACGGTAAAAAATCGTCAAATATGATCATTTTTCTTGTAGTGCATTGACTTCCCTGTATTGTTGTAATTTACAATGTTCATATGTAATGATTTCTATTTTTTAATTTGTAGAGGATGAGCATGAGTGTTTGAAAAGGCTATTGCAAGTTGCGCGATGATCAAGGCATCTAGGAGAGGTGGCAACAAAGGCATAAGAAAGGTCTATTTATCTGGAAAGTCTTTAAAAATCTTATTTAATTTCCTAAAATCTTATTGTTTTCCACTTTGCAATTAATGCTTTCAAGTCAGACGTTAAACTAAGGTCAACATGTTTTGTTTTTACTTCATTTTTGATAAAATAATTGTCATCTAACTTTCTAAATTTTAACTCAGTTGAGAAACTTCATCTTTGATTTGCTTTGATGACATTTGGAATTTAATCAACATCACCAGTTGAATATATCTACAACAATCATCAGTAGCTCAGTCAAGTAGATGATAAAGTGTTCCAAATTGAATCAAACATGTTGAAATCTATCTAGAATGTTTGTATGATAATAATCAATTCATGCTAATTCCCATCTGCATGTTAGGTCTGGTTAGGTTTCTTTTCGTTGCACCTAATGCTAAACATGCTCCGATTATCATAATGGTCCAATAATTATTACTTTTATTCACTATTTAATTAGTTGTATTATTTAGTATCTCAATTTTTTCCCCAAGTTTTTAAAGGATACAAGTGTTTATATTTATTTAGTGTAATTTTCTGATTTTAATTTTTTCTTTTTCTTTTTTCATTATATATATATGTTACATTTGATTTATGAGTTTAATATTACTTATCATACATTAAATAATAAAAATATGTGTTTAGTCATTGGTTACATTTAATTAATGGGTCCCTTACAAAGTTGGCAAAATCATAATTTATTTAATACGAATCTCAAATTTATAAGCATGTTGAACAATTAGATGTGTTAAACCACTCAACTGTCCAGAAATTTGTTAATTTATTATATAAGGTTGCGTACATAATTGTATTGGCTTTTGTTTAAAATAATGAAATCATTAATCTTTTTGGTATTTTGGGTTAGCTCTTGTTAGATTTTATGGAAAATATTTTAAATTAATATATATTTGTCAAAATCTACTAATCAGAAAATGACTAGTATGATTTTTTTTTTTGGTTTTGCATAAATTATATAAAAAAGTTGTGAGTTGTGAATTATTGTATTCGTTTGAATGTTGAGTTGAACCCTATGACAGTGTTATAGATATGATTGGGCTGCTTGGTTATAACAAACTTATTTGGAGCTTGTAACTGTATTGGCTGTTGGTTTCTCACCTGATTATATTTGGGTGTGATGTTATTTATTTTATGATTGTTGTCTTCTACTGGCTTCCTTTTGATGTGTTAATCTTTCTAAAAGTTTTAGTTTTTACTCCAATCAAGGTGAAACATCCTGTCACTAAGTAGATTGCTGAAATTAATCTATCGATAGCACAAGTTGCAGTTGGGAAATTCCAGGTATGAATTTAGTTGATCTAGAATTTTTTGAATTTTCCTGTTTTACACTTGTTACTTAAAAAAAAAATTAACTTAGTTATTGACATAAGTTTGCCTATTTTGTGCTTCATTGCAATCTGAAGGCCTAGTTCCATTTAGATACTAAATTGTAGCAATGAAGCCATTAATGATAATTGTGAATTTAGAAGATGAACATATTTTGCATTTAAAGGTGTGCTCAGTAGAATTATAAGTGCAGCAAACAGTTTTGTGTGATAATTTGAGACACAATTCATATTGATAGGTCTTATGAAAATAGGATTATTATATGGCTTGTGCAAATACCAAATGTATATTTATGTGTGGGACAGTGAACAAGTACCACCCTCATAGGCTCAAGTGGCTGAGCTAGTGGTTGAGCTTGAGTGACTTCCCTGCCTTGAATGCCTTGAATAATAGGGTTTTGCCTCTATGTTAATATTTGACACATGAAAAAAAAAAAGGATAGAAGACAGGGCTTGAACAAAATTGTGAAACTAAGTTTATTTATTTAATGAGAAACTATTCAAAACTAAGTTTTTGTTTTTGATATATCTATATTACTGAGATTGATATAAAAGTTATTATTACTGTAAGGAATATGTTAAAAATGCTTTAATATTGAAGTCTAGTTTGTTGAAGTCAAATATTCTGGTTTTAGCTTAATTGCAGAAAATAAATAAAAATAAGCGGAAGACCACTTATGATCTTTCATTCGATTCTCTTCTTCCTCCGTCTCTTGGCTGTTGCTAATAGCAACCTAGTCTTTAATGTAGATAACTTATTCACAGTACATACCTATTTTCTTTAATTGGCTAATACATTTTATTTTAAGTAGAATAAATAATGAAAATGCTTATGTTAATTCACTAAATTAGCATATTTTGTTTTTTTTGGATTACAGTGGCTTGGATTAGAAAAAAGTTTGTTGAGCTGGCCTCCAAAGAAGGCTGAATGAGTTGATCTCTAGATAAAGTTGGATGAGCTACCCTTAGTTTTTGTATCAATTTTAATTTTAGACTTCAAAAAGTCTAAATTAATGAGTTATGTTTATCTTTTTTAGATTAATGAGTTATATTTATGTTAAATATAAAAACAATGTATACAAAATATATGATTTATATAATTTGTGATTTTATTAATTACTTTATATATATATAATATTTGAATTTTGTTTATTTAGATTTATAATGTAATCAATGTTCAATAGTAGATACAAAAGTAGGCCTTCTAATGAAAAATACCTTTTAAAAGTTAAATTATTTTTATACAAATATACTATTTACGGCGGGCTAAGAAATCGTTGTAAAAAGGCGTTGCAAAACAAATGCTGAAATCATTGTAACTTTTTACGGCGGTTTTTATGTTCGTCGTAAAAAGTTTTTTTTTTACTGCAGTTCTAAATCGTCGTAAAACGGTATGGCAAAACAGGAACTCAATATCGTTGTAACCTTTTACGACGAACAACAAAACCGCCGCAAAAAACCTTTTGCTACGGACAAAAACAGTCGTAAAATCTTTTACTGTGATTGCTTTTACGGTAGATGCAAACCACCATAAAACCGTTGTAAAAGGCTTTTCATGACGGTTTTTGCCCGCCATAAAAGTTCTTCACTGTTGTATTGGTATAGTAAGAGAGAATCTCAATCGACATGTAATACTTTTGGTGTTGTTTTTCCTAAAATTTGCTTTTGTGTAATTCAAGTACAATGTTCTTTCTATAACAAAATACTAATAGTTCCACTTTGCATATGATCAAAACTAATATGAGGCAATGTATGATCTAAGTCTCGTCAAGAGTGCTAAAACTATTTTACAAATATCGAAACAAATAATAAAGAGTAATGTTACTCATACAAACCATTTCTACAAACTCACACATACAAACTGATGTGACATTCCTATGTGATCGCCACATCATCCATATTAATTAATGTCATTTATTATTAATATATATTTATCAAATCACTGCATTTATTTATCAAATCACATCATGTTATGTCAGTTTGTACGGGTGAGTTTGTATAAGTAGTTTATAAGAATAGCATTACTGATGAGGAACGGGGTAATGTAGACAGAGGAAATGAGAGAAACAATAGAAGAAATTTAGGGAGGAATATAGTGAAATTAAGGGAGAAGATAATCTTTTTACTAAAAGATCAAAAAACCAATAACAACCAAATCTAAGAAATAAAATAACTAAAGACACTTATTTATAGTGCCGACAATCATAACTTAACTAGGAAATAAAATCTATTAGGAAATAGAATCTAATTCCAACTAAATAAGAAAATATCAAAATTTAAATCATAGATAAAATAGTAAACTATTAATTAGGAAAATAACTCAAATTAGGATTACTCCTAATTTAGGAAGTCAAAATCCCTAATAATACTCAAAATCCTTAATTAATTAAATTCCTAAAATCAAAATTAAAATCCCTAATTTATTCCTAATATGTCCTACATCAATTCTCCTCCGCTTGAAAGAACTCGACTCCTGGCGAGTTGTCAAGGAGGAAGTTGCCAATACACAAGGAAACACCACATCTTGTCTTGCACGATCATTGAAAGGTCATCAACCCAAATCTTTACTTCATAGTGATCCAATAGCGTAAGCACACATGATAGAAACATTGATGATGCTTCAAAAGCTTCTAATTTTGGTGTAGAAATAACACTTATCATGAAAGAATTCACCAAGGACTTAGACCCAATGATAAGAGTAGGTGAACCCAAATATGACTCACAACCTATGAAATCAATTTCTTGAATGATTTCATGAGATTCTTCTTCACATATGGATTCAACTTCACATGTAGGCTCTACATCATTCTTCATTCGTCTCGCCCTTGACTTCGACAGGACTTTTAAATTTATGCTCATCTTCAGGATCAATATCTCTTGCTTCATCACTTTCATGCTCGTCCTCACTTGATGTAACCGTAGGTTCATTTGTGATAATTTGTTGTTGCGCACAACGCCTTGAGGAAAAGCATGCAGGATCAACGTTAAACGTTTCAATAAGAATTGCAATGATTTCTTCAAGTTGGACTTCAATTCTATCAAATTTTTTCTCCAATCTGTCAAGTCTATTCTCGACACGATTAGTCATACGGATCAAACTAAGGATTAAAGTGAAAATTCTAAAACCTAGAGGATAAAGTTCAAAACTTGTGAACAGTGATCTGGTATGAACAGTAACTCTGACAAACAGTACTCCGGTGAACAGTATTGTAACACTTGTTTTTTTTTTTTTATTGAAGGGGTGATATGATGGAATTGAGGTAAAGTAAATTAATGGCAGTGGAAGGTTTAGGGTTTATAGGTTGAAGCCTCCCGAAGAATACCACTCAAACCCTCCATGGCCAACACAAAAAGGTATGGCGACAACGGATCACCCTATCGAACACCTCTGGAAGTGGGAAAGAAACCATGAAGCTCTCCATTTAAAGCGACCGAGAAGTGAGCAGAAGACATGCATGTCGCAATCCATCGGACCATACACTCTGGGATACCAATCGTCCTTAATCCCAAAATGATGAAATCCCAACTGACAGTATCAAAAGCTTTGCAAATATCCACCTTTAACGCGCACCGGGGAGGCGAATGCCCAAGGTGGTAATTATGCATAAGCTCTTGTGTCAATAGAATGGCATCAGAGATCCTCCGACCTGGGACAAAAGCTGACTGCGAACTCCCAACTACATCAGGTAACACTGCTTTGAACCGGTTTACAATCACTTTAGAGATGCACTTGTAAAGAACGTTGCAAAAATACTTGTAAATAAATCACAAAAACCTAAAATGCTAACCAAATGAACCTCAAACGATAACAATGACTCAAGGTACAATATATATCAAATACATCACACCTCATAGTAGTCACGAGCATCTTCCAGTTTCCGTTGGACAAGATAAAATTGCCCAAGATTGTGAATGGCAACCCCCACACTGCACAATAATAGTTAAATTGCTTGGATGAGAAACATAAATGCAAATTTTGAGACAACTACTCAAGTATCAAGTTAATCCAGCAAAATGAAATAGAGGCAAACATATCATAAAATATGACCATCAAGTATGTACATGTATAATGAACCAGAAGCAAATGCAAACATATTGTAAAACCATAACTGGTAATTGAGGATGTGTAGGAGAACCAAGGCATGCTTAAAGTTTAATGTGTGTGTGTATGTAGAGTTTCCAGCAAAAATTTATTGGTTATTTGGTTTCCTATTGAAAGAACTACGTTAGCAGATCCTTTTATCTATCCCCATAAATGGTATTTTAACTTACAAAAATTATTAAGTTTAAATAATCTTAAGCCTATAATAATCAACACAAAAATTGAATAAATACCACTGAATATATCTTGTATCCATATGTTTTAGAATTCTTGGGCTCCACTGATGACTTCAGGCTAAAACAAGTTATGTAAAAACAAACTACATTTGCACCTCACATTAAAAAACAAAACAAGGACCTTGTTAGATTCATGCATCATCAGCACAAAGTATATAAATTAGCCATTTATACGGAGTTCATATACATTCACAAATAAGCCATTTTTATTCATTTCAGCATCTGAAACTCTAGTCACAAAGAGGCCAGCAAATGAAAAAATAAGAGACAGAAGAAACGACAGAACAAAGAAAATGGAAAAAATGAAAAAATTACCAGCAAATCCAGTCACAAAGAGGCCATCAAAACTGGAAAATGGAAAGTTCTTCAAGCTTCAAATACCCACAACACAAGGACGCCGTGGATGACGGAGCAGCTAAGCAGTGGTGGCGAGAGCTAAGAGGACTGAATTCTCTTCATCCTTAGTAGTCTGCTGGTCTACGATTCGCCGACTCGTGATGCTCAGCTTGGCAGACAAAACGCAGCTCCACAACAGGCAAGAAGATGAAGCACGACACCACGACAGAAGAAACGGGGTCAAACCAGGAAAGAGAAGCTTCAGAAAAGAAAACGCGAGAGAGATGAGAGGGAGATTGAAAGAAATGGAGGCCAAATTCCCGTGGTTAGGGTAAAATTGATTCGGGGGTTTTGGCTTCTTATACGTCGGTTTCAAAACTACTGTAGAAAGTGCCGCGCGTGGGCCATTTACGTCGGTTTTTAAAAACCGCCGCAGATGGGTGCAGTATAAACGCTCTGTTCTTGTTGTGGATTATATATGTCAAAGCTACACTAAATTGATGTCTAAGATCTTACAATAACATTTCATTCAAAATTCTTAGGAAATGAATAGGGTTTATGAGATCCTTTAAATTTATCAAATATAATTATTTTCAAGGTTATAAAGACGTACAGAAACATCCCATGATCTTTTCTTTTTCTTTTGATTTCATTTCAGGGAACTATGCATTCAGGGGAATAATTATCCTTTTACATATTCTTAGAAGCGAAATAGTCTTCTATAAGACTTTAGGGAGGTGAATGTAGCTCAGCCAAAGTTACTTATTCCAGCTTTTTTTTAAAAAAAAATTTATAACATATATATGGGTGGAGCTATTTGTATTTAATTTAATAAAATTTCACATAAAATTAATGATATCTTCAAAAGTTTTATACATAAATCATTAATTAGAAAAGTATTTATATTAAATCTCACATAGTTTTTAAAACATATATTTGCTTTTATTGTAGTATTTATTCAAACAAATTTCAATTATTGAAAACTAAGTTGGCTACACATATTTTTCGTTTCTTAGTTATGAAAATGGGTTGAGTAAAACTATAATTTAAAAATATACTGCATAATTAGAAAATGGATGTCGAAAGTAAAATTTTGGCTACCATTTTCTAGTTATCCATACATAACGTGAAGCCAATTTCTAGCAATTCCACATCGGAAGCATCTTTTAGATGTTTGCTATATCAGGCATATATCTCCATTTAGTTGTTAGGAGACAGGAACTTGGATGTGTTGATTTGAATATTTCGATTCTGTTAGACTTTGTACTATTTATGCTTATAGTACTTGCGGTCTATTTAGTTCTCAATAGAATTATTTTCTATGTAGTCAATGATATGAATTACATGTGGCTTCAAATACAGAGCTTTATGCCTGTTCTTTTATTTTCAGGAATCTTTGCTCGACTTGCTTTAAACCCCTTTACCCTTCCAAATCCAGAAACAAGCTTGTCCCTTTACATCTATTTTGCACCCCTTAACAGTTAAATCTGTTGAGTTACATGTGTAGAAACATTTGTTTACTATAGGAAAGGAACCTATTCTGTATCGTAAGTTAGATTTTCAATTCAAATAGATGTTTGCCTTGTAGTTGTGTTTATGTATTGCTAAATATTCCAGCAAACTCATTCTGTTCCAGGGAAACAACCGGTATCTTTTATAAAAGTTTTTAGGCTGGTCTAAGCTATTAGAATGGGAAATAGTATATAATATGTATGCTGGTTTGATAAGGTATATAAACTGTAACATCTTCCATCACTTGGGAATGATATGTGAAAGAGCTTGAGTTATTTAAGCTGTTTTGGATTAGAAAGTCTGAAAGCAAAACCATAATAGATTATATGTGCAAAATGGACATTATCTGACAGTGAACATGGGTGCTGGGCCTCGCCTGTATAGGGGCTACCTCTCAAAGGTTTATGGAGTCCACGAAAAACCAGACTGTATGTCCAAAGCGAATAATATCTAATAATGGGCCGAGGTGTTGGGTCTCGCACTTGCATGGGTCACCACTTTAGATTGTATGGAGCCATCTCTCTAAGGTTTATGGAAATCACAAAGTGTCACAATAGGGTCAGTATGTTACATGAACCATAGATAAATTATCGGTGTATAATTCTCCACGGCATTTTCATATATCTATAGAGCAAGACGAGACAAGAAGGTGTATTGTAAGAAACTCGTTTCTTTTCATACTTCCAACTCTCTGAAACATTCAATACACCCGATCCATTCAATAAATTCAAAACAAGATTATTCCATTGTCGTTACAGGTAAGATAAATATCACATTTTAAGCAGAAACTTCTTTAAGGAAAGGGTAATTTGTGTAACCAATAACAGGATCAAAAGTATAGAAAGTGCTCCTGTCATATTTATTGAGCTTTGCATTTAACTCAAATCGCTTTGGCATATCCGAGTTAGCTAGAAACAAGCGACCAAATGATACCAAATCTGCGTAATTCTCTGCAACAGCCCCGTTGCCAGCATCTCTATTATACCCTCCAGCAGCAATGAAACGCCCCTTAAAACCCTTCCTAGTAGGGAGTAAGCTCTGTTGATATTCAATCTTTTCTTGAGTTTTAATCGGCATCCGGGGCTCGATTACAGATAAGCAATCCCAAATTTGTTGAGTGCATTGGCCATGTCGAAGCCTAATGCTTCAAGGTTTGAGTCAATAGCCTCCATGAACTATTCATAAGGTGATAGTCTGATGCCTCAACCACAGATTCAACTACTTCCAATGCAAAGCGGCACCTATTCTCCAAACTCCCACCATACCGATCAGTTCTGTCGTTTACTTGATCTTTCATGAATTGATCAATCAAGTACCTATTTGCTCCATGGATTTCAACTCCATCAAAACCTGTGGATATTTAAAAAATTCCAGTAAACCAACAAGAAAAGTTATTGTCGCCTTGCTTGCATGAAGATAATAAATAAAAAATCATAAAAAGAGATTATTTGAAGCCGGGTGTGATCATATAGATTCACCTGCTTCAATAGCATTATGAGCAGCAAGCTTGAAATCATTGACAATTTGAGGGATTTCATCAGTTCTCAATGAGCGAGGAGGTGACCAATCTCTTCCATCCAGGCTGGGGTAACTCCTTTAGCGGTTCACCATTCGGCTGAAAAGCTATATTAAGTATTACAAAAACCTTATTGACGATATTAGGATTATTGTGGTGAAAATTTAACAAATTCGGATCCATAGATGAATTTTAGTTTAATGTACTCAGATCATGTGCAGAGGAAAGAAAAGAAAAATAATCATTAGGCTACAGATAGTTATACCATTAGTAGAGACATGGCCAACATGCCAAAGCTGGCAGAAGAAGATGCCACCTTTCTCATGTACACCTTTCACAATTGGTTTCCAAGCTTCCACTTGCTCTCTTGTCCAGATTCCAGGTGTGTTTGGTGTTGTTTATTCCAAAATTAAATGTTCTTTTTCTATATAAAAAAATACTAAATAGTCCACTTTGGATGTTGCTGAAACTAATTAATCTTAAGCATTTCGTGCAAATTAAGATTAGAAAATGAAAATATACCCCCAAGAAGTATCGGATATCCCGGTTCCTTCAGAAATGAGAAAACCACCATTTGTTGTACGCTGAGAATAGTATAAGATGGCATGAGGTTGGGGAATGTTCTTGTATGATCTGTCTCTTGTCAAGGGTGCTAAAACTATCCTGCAAATATCAAAACAATAATTAAATTGCAATTCACTTCATTAATTAAGTTAAAAACTATAATGTGAAAAACATTTAAAAAGAAAAGAAAAGAGAAATTGTACTTATTTTGATCCATAAATTTACCATAATTTGAGGTAACTTTGAAGGATATTTATTTTATTATATGCATACAAGAATCCCATAATGCGGAAAAAGGTTGATAAATCATAACATAATAAGATTGATTATATTAATTGTCCAAGTGTCACTAAACGTTAGAAATTGAATAGGGCAAATGAAGTTTCCTCCAAATTTATCAAATACACTTTCTTTCAAGGTCTAAATTTGTTGTTATTATTTAATTTATTTCTTGATCACTGTTCAGGGAACCATGCATTCTGGGGTAATATTTGAATTTTCCATTAGATAGCATTGGAAAGTGGAATAAATTATCATTTTGCACAATCTTAGGAGTGAAACAATCTTATGAATATGAGTGGGTTCCAAAACATTGTCCCAAATGTTGCAGGTTTGGTCATCGTTGTTCAGAATCGGTAAAGACTTCAAGTCCAGATAAGAATGAGGCTAGCACCTCTGATAGTGCCCCTTTGAGAAAAGAAAAGGATGTGACCAAGGTCGTTGATTGCACCAAAATAGTTACTATCCCAGAAGTTTCTGCAGTGCAAGTTGAGCCTCCGAAGGCTACTACAGTTCCGAATGCAAAGTCAGTGTCAGATTCTGATTCTCCATCTCCTTTTGCGACTGATGAGGGTAGACTTTTGGGCACTATCAAATGTTCTACAAATCGTGAGGCATCTATTTCCTCAGGGCGGATACCTACTGAGTCTTCTCCTACTCGTTTTGAGCCTTTGATTGGGCTCAGTGAGGATGATCAATCTGATAGGATTGACCATGCTCATTCGGACACCCCAGCTACCCCGGTAAAGAAGGGTAAGAAGAAGAAAAACAAGAAGGGTTAAAGCTCTTGTATTTTTATGTTTTAGACTGTTTGTGATCATTTCTCTTCTATGTTGTTAAGGCCATTTTGTGGCTTTTTTACTTTGTTTAGGCCGCTTGTGGCCTTCATTTTCTATCTTTTTGTTGGATTGTTTGTTTAGACTTTACGTCCCTTTGTAATTCTTGGGGTATGCCCCTCGGATTTTTGTACATTGTAACTTTTTTTAGATTTATATTACTAAGTAACTTTTCTAAAAAAAAGAAACAATCTTATGAAACTTTAAGAGAGGTAAATGTTATTTGCCCTAGTCAATATGTTGTTTTTCCAACAGCGTAGGCTGCTTGGCAAATCCCCGATTGACTAAACTTTACATCAGTAATTATTAATTATTGGTTAACTTAAAGTAAATTTAATGCATAGCAGCGAAAATTTGTTTTATGAAGAAGATTAATCTTAGGAATTTATTTCTAAATAGCATAATTAAGTAGATTTTGCTACTTGGCATACTAGTAAAAAAGAAAAATATGAGAGTCATTTTCCTTCAAGAAGAGTACGTAGTAAACGTTCATCATTTACATTTTTTTTTTAATGATCTTAGAAAGAAAATGTTTGCTTATAGGCATACCTGTGGGAGAGATTGAAGTTTCCTATTTTGCAAGGAGTGAGAAGCGAAGTGGTGGTGCTGGTGTTGGTGCCAGTGGCTGCCATGCTCATTAATATTTCTCTTTCGTTTGCCTTCTTTCTTCCAGGTTATAACTTCTTCGCTTTCAACTACGAAACTATAATTATGGAAATTAATTAAACACAATTTAATTAACTACTCTTCTATTAATTAAGCACAAATTAATCAACTACTCTTCTATTTAATTGATTAGCTGCATGTTTCGCATAACGATAAATCATGTTACTTTTAACAAAAGAATTTATTAGATTGGACCCCTCCCGGTCTTTTGTTTGTATTTCAGATTTATTTGAGTCTGTTTGTGATTGAACTTTTTAGTGTGCAATGAGTGCAAAGCGGAATGGTGGTGGGGGCGGCGGCGGCTGCGGAAGGCATCTGCCATTCTTTATTGTCTTTTTATATTCGTTTGGTGACTTCACTCTTCTTTAGTTTCGCTTTTTAAGTGTGCAATTAGTATCCACAGATCAACTACTGCTAGTCTAAATAATCAATTTTGAGGTTGGCAGCTGAGTTGTATTCCAATTGGAGTATTTCTTTCACAATTTTTAATATTGTTAATTTTATTCTCGATGGTTGGCTTTTATTTCGTTTTTCTTTTATGTATTTTCACTAAATTTTAAAAGTTAGGTAAAAGCCTAATATGTGATTGATCACCTATCATTATCTAATATTAATCCAAATAAATTATATTATATATTCATTTATTTTTACTTTTGTATGTATTTAAAATAATTATATAATGAACATATTTATTTATTTTTAAAATCATATATAATGGCCTTTAAATGAAAGTACATCAAAAATGAAGATGTAAGGACATATCAAGTTAAATAAACTAAAAATAATATTCAATTAATTTTTTTTATTCTCTTTCCTCTCCACTCTTTCTTCTTCTCTCTCCTCTCTCCTTTAATTAATAACAATTGATTAACTAACTAAAAAACACTCATTCTAGTTCTTAATTCAAGCTCGTCATCCCCTCCTCCTCTTTTTCCAATGTTGTTCAACGTTCTCTGGATTGTAGAAGTAACTATGTGGTACAGCCGTTGCACTATAGCAGACAGTCCGAATCATGTCATGTAGGTACCTTACACTAATGTGGCGTTTACATGGTGTCTCCTAGTTGCATCCACTGTAATGTAATGGATGTACTACAGATTTGCTCGGATTGTAGAGTCCAACATTATGGCCTTCATGGTTGCAGTCCTTTCAATACAAGAAAAGTGAATGGAGGCTTTAATGAATACTTATAAATTTAGTTATTTTGATTTTTTATTGATTTTTTGAGTTTTTATTTAGTTTCTAGTTTCTAAAACTAGCAAGACTTGTCACCGAGGATATAAATTTAATAATAAAATTAGAATGGTACTCTTTTCGATTTACACTATCCACTTCCCAAAATTCAATTGATTAGTCCAAAACTTCAACACTAAACTTAAATGGCAAGTCCAAAATCATGACACTATTCTAATTGCTTTTCGAAATTTGATTGGTAGGTCCAAATTCACCTGATAATATAGTATGACTTATATATACAGTTAAATTAAATTAGTTAACATTTTTATACTTCCAGTAAAAGCACAACAAATTCATACCAACAACATGCAAAATAAATAAAATAGCGTTGAAGCAGATCAAAACTTCCATGAACGGATAGTCTATTTAACCAACAATAGGATCAGAAGTATAAAAAGTGCTTCTGTCACGCTTATTGAGTTCTGCGTTTGGTTCAAATCGCTTTGGCAAATCCGGATTAGCCAAAAACAAGCGACCAAATGTTACTGAATCCGCAAAATCCTATGCAATAGCTTTGTTACCAGTATGCCTATTGTACCCTCCACCACTAATGAATGTCCCCTTATATGCCTTCCTAATGGGCAGTAAACTCTGAAGAATTACGTACCTATCATCAATTTTAATCTCCATCCGCGGCTCGATGACATGAAGATAAGCAATCCCAAATTTGTTGAGTGCGTTGGCCATGTACAAGCCTAATGCTTCAGGGTTGCAGTCTACAGATTCCATGTAATGCTCATAAGGTGATATTCTAAATCCAACTTGATTAGCTCCAATTTCACTACCACGCTTCAACTACTTCCAATGCAAAGCGACATCTGTTCTCCAAGCTCCCACCATATTTATCAGTTCTATCTTTTACTTGATCTTCCATGAACTGATCAATCAAGTACCCATTTGCAGCATGGATTTCAACCCCATCAAAACCTGTAAAATAATAGATAAATTAGAATAAGCCAGAACTTGCAGCTAAATTAATCAAACGTTGTCTAAAAATGTTGAAACTAGTGAAAAGATTGACAAAGCTATCCACAAGATTGTGGCAGTTACAACATCTTCTTCTGATATAACGGCATAACAAGACACTCCACCAGCTTTTGAGCACTCCATCCAACATGGGCAAAAGGTTTAAGACCACAGCTGGGAAGTCCAAGAAAAGGGTTGGACCGCCACTTTAACTGCCAGTTCACAAATCCGCAAGATTGCACTGATTTCCTATCAGTTTTTGAACGTTATTTTTTTGCTTTATATTCTATTTTTCAATTTTTTTTTTGGAACTTATTCTGAAACCAAGGGGGAAAAGAGTGGTTTCTAAAACTTGTTTGCTTTTTTGTTTGTTTTTAGGGAGCAGTCTTTACTTTGCTCAAAAGTGAACTTTATTTGGATTAGTGTTTTAGTCAGAGGGAGTACGGGGGAGTCAATTTTTTTGCTCTGATCTTTGATGAATTGGAACTTTGCTGGGTTTTTGTTTTTGGATGTTGACCTAATCTATTTGGCAGGATTTACATTGTTTTTGACGTTTGTGTTTCATAGTTTGACTTGTAGGTCATTAATGTGTGCATAGAACTGTTTGCATTGTGCTTACTTTTGCTTACTTCTGATTTTACTGCAGAAGTTTCGTTAATCATTTCTTTTGTTAACAGATCGGTTGATGTGCAACAGCTTATTTTTAGTAGTTTATTTTTGAGCTCTGATTATTTTACTTGTAGAAGTTTATTTGATTTTAGTTAATCAACTCTGATTATTTTGATGTATCATTAGCTCCAATTACATTATTTGCAAGTGATTTGATTTCAGTCAATTTCTGTTATGATTGTTTGTGTTATGTGTTTTATAACTGACAAGCCATTATTCCTATTGGTATGATACTTTTAGTTATATTTGATATGTTTGTTTTTTGTTGCAACAAGTTGCCAAAAAGAGGGAGATTGCTAGTGTCAAACGCGACACCTTGGTATGTTCCATGCACATGATTAATTTTGGACAATCTTGTAATTAATTACTGTTTCTAGTAGTCTTTATTAGGAAGTATTATATTCATATTCAATATCCTCATTAGATTAGGATATTATTCTAGTATCCTAGTTCACTTAGAAGTATATTTTATTAGAGTTTTAATTTTCTTAGGAGTTTATTTATATCATTTCTAATATTATTGATCATTATTTTATTCTTACCAATTGAGTTTGATTGAGATTCTACAAGATATTGATGAGAAGGAAAACTAAATTTAACACTATCTATATAATGTTGTTTCCTATGACTTATATGTATGAGTGGCACCACATTTCAAGATATTTAGGAGAGCTTCAACGCCAAAATTGAAATGTGTCTTTGATTATGTTCTATAAGAGTTTTTATTCATGTATGAGAGATTGTGATCGTGCATCAATTTGTTTATGTCTGTTTGAGTTAGTATTCACTCGGGAGAACTTGCGAGTTGAGTGTTTATGTAATGCAGTGTCAAACATAATTGTCATGTTTTACTTAACAGTATGTTATTAAGTTGTTAGTAATAAAGAGTGGGCAGTGTCACTGGAGTTTAAGACCTTGTTAGAATTTTATTTTACAAAAATTAGGTCAATGTGTGAGAGTGAGTCAGCACTATAGGCATACCTAAAAATTATACAAATAAGAACTTAGTGAATTGTAACTCTAAGCTACAATTCACTAAGTTTATATTATAATTTACTGTTATGTTACGTATAACTAATCTTCATGTGGTTTTTATATTATAATTTACTGTTATGTTACGTATAACTAATCCGTACTTTCAGATCTCACAATTTTAGAGCTTGAATCATAATAATTAGATGATCCAACTAAAGAAAAAAAAAATGTGAAGAAGTTATTACAGCAAGAACTATTTAATCTCAAGTACTAATAAATTTCTGATGTATGAGCATATATATATATATATATATATATATATTCCAATTCATCAGTTTGATTTTTTTAAATAGGTTAATTGACTTTTCTGATTTTATCTTTTTTATTTATTTTAGGGAGATCTCTTGTTTGATTTGGTTTCTTTTTCTTTATTTATAAAAAAATCAGAAGATTTTTTTATTGGGCTTTATTTATTTATTTTTTAAACTAAATACTAGTATGAAAACCATTTTATTCACATAAGTTATGAAACACTAATAATAAAAATTTAAATTCGTAACTTATAAAAGTGATGAAACAAGAAAGGGATTCAATTGCGTTAGTCATCTAAACTAGATAAAGGAATTGCATCAGTGTTTTTAGGCAACACTTTCATGTATATATATGCATCAATGAACATGATGGGCATTTGAGAGGTTTTTGGATTAATCAATAATGATTGCTTAATGTGAAAACATCCTTAGCCGGTTTAATGCCGATTTAGTAAATAACTCCTAAATATCAGAAAAATAAGATAGAACTGAAGAAACTCATTTATTCAATTAAATACTTAAACCAAAAATATTCAATTAAATAATTAAACCAAGAATAAAAGTTAAAAATTGTAAATAATTATAATTAAAATTATTCACTGAATATTGGCTTCATCCTAGTTTTTGATGCAATCTTCATGCTCTTATGCACCCAACAAATAATCTTATCAATATACTATTTTAACATTTAAAACACTACAATTTAAACTGATACCCGTTAACACTCATAGTGTGAAATTGGGTAAGTCATTAATATTGGTGTTTCCAAAATCCAAAGGGTGTGAACTCAAACATTAGCATAACAGTAACTTGTTTTTTTTTTTTTTTTCATCTTCTCAATTATTCAAGTTCTTAATAAGATAACTGGTGCAACCCCATTTTATTATTATTTTTTTAATTTCCATACGCCCTTATCTGGTCCACGTATATATAGTTCAGGATCTTTAAGTACATTCACATTTTGCTTATTATATTTGATAGTACTAATTAAACTAATTAAGCTACATGGAAAGCATTAAACTCATGCTATATCAGTACTCAGACAGATGTGGAGTTTTGTTTTTGCTACCTATGATAATTTAAGACATTCATTTGCAATAAATCATATGAGAAAAGTTAAAAATGTGTCAAATTAATTGTCTCCCAAATGCAATGTGTATTGAGATTTAAAAATTATGGACTTTCAAATTGACTCAATAACTTTAGGAAAAGTTATAAAGATCACTTGAGCCCAAAAAATGAATTTGAATGGAAAGATTGCAACTGCAATAAGGCCAATACGGCTTTGGATTATATATCTATCCATTGGAGTGGTCAACATTGACTACGTTGTGATCTCGATAAAATTTAGTTTGCGATAGAAGACTTCTAGTTAGTGAGGCATCGAAGATAGAAATACTAGGTTTATAGGTTTAGTGATCATTAAATTTAATAGAAAAAGTATATATATTACAAATATTATAATATATTAATAACCACTGTCGATATTGTTTATAATAGAGTTCAAATTTAAGTCATATTATATATTATATATTTGTTGTACTTATTTATGTATATAAATTAGACTACAACTTGAATTGGAATTTAAAATATGTGAAAACAATAATAAAAGTGGGACAATTACAATAAGTATCATCAAATTTTAGTTTAATTTTAAGTGGTGAATAACTATACATCTTTCATTAATCACACATTTGAAGCTGTCTTCAAATTATCATTTTTTCCTCTCAAATCATCATTTTTAAGGGTATGATTGAAAAAAAAAATATAGTCATTCTCTATTTAAAGTTAAGCTAAAACTCGAAGGTATTTATTAATATTATCCCAAATTTTCTTATTTCTATTTTGATTAATTGTAAGTGTTAATTGTTGAAGAAGTGAAGGTTTGGAGAATAACGCAAGAAAATTCACAATTTACTTGTAAAAATTTAGAGTAAATATACTTGTTTTCCAAAATCCGATGACAATGTTACTCCAACATTAAAATATTGTAAGTGTTAATTGTTGAAGAAGTGAAGGTTTGGAGAATAATTAACGCAAGAAAATTCACAATTTGCTTGTAAAAATGTAGAGTAAATATACTTGTTTTCCAAAATCCGATGAAAATGTTACTCCAACATTAAAATACCATCATGAGGGTAAAAGCTTTTGGATTTCTTATGTAAATTATATGGCCCCTTAATTATATCTTTAATCATCATAAAACCTCCATGTCTATAAAATATCTCTCTGCGATCCAAATTTTATTCAAATTTTCATTTATTTACCCTCACCCTCTTATTTTCTAAGATTTTAAAGACACACCTTGTTTTTCAATTTGATTAAACTTAGGGGTGGCAATTTGGATCACAACATGTGAACGCGACACGAATATGACTCAAACACGATACACGATTAACAAATGAGTCAAATTTGTATTGAAGATATTCAACATGCCAACCCATTTAGAGACACGAATAGTTAAACATATCTTGTAATCATTAACATGCAAGCTCATTTAATGATATGAATTTTTACCTACTTAAAACATATATATATTATAAAACTGAAAATTTTATATTATAAAGTAAATTAATTTACATAATAGAAATTATGGTGATTTTAATAACTTTTTATACTAATAATTATTTATATTCTAAAAATAATTTTAATTGATATAAATATATAGAATATGATATATTATGCATAATTAGGTTTGTTGAAATTTATTTAGTATTTATTTAATGCAATATAGTTTTTCCTTATTGTCTAGGATTTTCTAGTTCTAAGAGGAAAGTAATCCTAGGCATAATAGGTTTGATCTCTTTCCTATTTTGTCTAGTAGAGTTGTACTATAAATTCTTGTATTTTTCTCATTTTAATATATATTGAATTTTTCTCTTCAACATGGTACCACAGTAGAGTAGAGATCTTAGGGCTCTTTAGGATTTTTTTTCCTATACTTATTAAAAAAAATTAAAGAGAGAGAAAATTAGGGTTTATCCATGGTCTCCAATTAGCCATGCTCCGGCCAGCAATGATTGTCACCACCCATCTCATTGAGTTCACCGACTGCCGACCATCAAAACCCATCATTCATCGTCGAAAAAATCCGTCGAAATTTTCTCCGATCACCGAAAAGTCGTCGAAAAGTTGTTATCTTCATCATTATTTTGTCGATTATGCTACTGTTTGCTGTCTCTGATGTTTTTCTGGTGAAAATCATCATTTTTTGAGTACAATTTTGTCATTTGGTTGAGTTTTTTGAACAATTTCAGTTTAGCTATAGTTTTATGGTTTTTTCACTGTTTTTTTATCGAAAAACCTGCTGTCTTGGTGGAATTCGGCCGAAAAATGATGCTTCTTGTTCCTGGTGGGTCTCTCTAATTGTGAGGCTACTGTTCTTATGATGTTGTGGTGTGTTTTAGATTTTCTTTAGTAATATACTCGTTGTATTGTTTCTTTTTAATGAGATATACTATCATCGTTGGTTGTTGGTGTTTTGTTTTGGAAATTATCATCGTTTAGTCATTAATTTGTGATTTTATTTAAAGTTCATAAGTTTTTGTTGGTAGAGATGGTTTGTCTATGAATTCTAGTCCAGGAATTGGTGCTTTCGTAACTGTAGTTACGTTGAAAGAGGGCAATTTTAAGTTATGGTCTCATGGAGTCTTAAAATTTATAAAGAGTCAAGGTAAGGCTGATTACTTGACCAATGATCCTCCATCTGAGGACTCGAAAGAATTTGCCAAATGAGTCCAAGAGGATAATATGATTTCTACATGGTTGTGAAATAGCATGGAACCATCTATTGCAGCGACAGTCATGTGGGTTGACACTACCAAACAATTGTGGACTTCTCTATAAGACAGGTTTGGCGGATCTGAAAACGTACCCTAGATTTTTGATGTCTATTCTACAATGTTTTTATGTCAGATGGGTGATAAAACACTAAATGAATATTTAGGTGTGATAGAGGGATTGATGGGTGAACTTAATTCCTATCATCCTATTTCTACTGATGTTGAAAAATTAAGGCAACAACGTGAAGAACTGTTTGTTGTGAAATTTTTATCTGGCTTACCTCCTGCCTATGAAAGTGTTAGGAATAGTATCTTGACTGAAAATGAGCTTCCTAATCTTAAAGTAGCCTATGCTCGACTTCAGCGGTTGCCTACTTCTCAAAATAATCAAGAAGTTTCTACATTGGTTGCATCTAGTGGTAAAGGAAGAGACTCTTTTTTGAATAGGGATAGAGGCCATGTTAGAGGACGCGGTGGTCAAGTTCCGTGTTCTCATTGTGGTGGAGTAATCATCCCTCAAAAAAATGTTGGGACAATTTTGGCAAACCTAAATAGGCTAATCAGAGTTCCAGTGGAAATCCAAGTTCTTATAATAATCCTAGTACTCCAATTTCATCACTTGAGCAGTCTGATAGAACTTTTGTTTTCGGTATTCTGCCAACAGCTGAGTCTACTGCTTTCGCTTCTATTGTTCCACAAGTATACCTAGTGCACTTTTATCCTCTTCTAAGTCCACCCAATGGATAATTGATTATGGCGCGCCTTCTCACATGACTAGTAATACTTTTTTGTCTCAATCTTTTTATCCCTTAAATAAACCATCTTCTGTGTTTTTAGCTAATGGTTCCCAATCTACTGTAAATGGGTCTGGTATTGTGTGTATTAATTCTTAACTTAGTTTGTCATTTGTTTTATATGTTCCCCAATTTCCAGTTAATCTTCTTTCTATAGTCAACTTACAAAACATTTCAACTGTTTTGTCACATTTTTTCCATCTTATTATGTCTCATAGGATCTTGGCACAAGGAATATGATTGGTGGAGGACATGAGCTTAATAGGGTTTATCATCTCTCTGAGCCTATCGCATCGTCACCACAAGCTCTCTCCACATCTGTGTCTCAAGAACAATGGCATTATCGTTTAGGTCACCCTTCAAGTCGTCTACTAAATAGTATGGGTATTTTAATTACAAATAGGTTTCAGTGTGAGTCGTGTCAGTTAGGAAAATATTATTGGTCTGTGTTTCCTAGTCGAGTCAATAAGCTTAGTGACAAACCAGTTGATTTGGTTCACTCTGATATGTGGGGTCCTTGTAAGGTCACCAATGGTCATGGTTTTCGATATTTTGTGACATTCATTGATGATCATTCCAGACTGATGTGGTTGTATTTGTTAAAAGACCAATCTGAGGTCCCTCATAAATTTCAATTATTTTATAATGAAATAAAAAAAATCAGATATTTCTATAAAGGTTTTACATTAAGACAATGCCTTAGAAATACACTTCTTCTTCTTTATCTCATTTTTGTAGTTCTAATGGTATCTTACATCAAACCTCTTGCTCTTACACCCCACAACAGAATGGTTTTGCAGAAAGAAAAAATAGACATGTATTAGATGTTGCGTGCACTTTATTATGTCATATGAAGGTACCATCTAGATTTTGGGGGGAAGCTATTCTAACGGCATGTTATCTAATCAATCGTATGCCATTGTCTGTCCTTAATTTTCGTACACCATATTCTGTTTTACATCAAGGGGAATCTCTATTCCCCATTTCTCCTTGTATTTTTGGTTGTATTTGTTTTGTCCATCAATATCGTCTCTTAGATAAATTCTCTACTCGATTTATTAAAAACATTTTTCTAGGGTATTCTCGCACTTAGAAATGTTATAAATGTCTTGATCCTCAGTTTGGGAAATACTTTGTTAGTGTTGATGTCACCTTTTTTGAGACTACCTCATATTTTCATCAGATGGTTCTCAATTAGATGTTGATATTGTCTATCCTCCTATCCTTTTACCTGTCTTACCTAGAGTCTATGTCAACGCCTTTGCAGGTGTATACCAGATGACATCCAGCTCGACATAAGGCTCATTCCTGTGATATCTCCAATTATGTTCCATCCTCCACTTCAGCATCTTCTTCCATTTCAGATTCTAATTTCGTACCAGACCCATCAGATCTTGATCTTCCTATTGCTCTTCGAAAAGGTACTTGTAACACTCAAAAGTTTCTCATTTCTCATTTTGTCTCTTTTAATGGTTTATCTTTTTATTTTCGAGAATTTTTCTACCAGTTATCAAGAGGCGTTAGCTCATTCTGGTTGGTGGAAGGCTATGGAAGAGGAGATGTTAGCTCTATGTAGTTGTGGTACTTGGACTTTACAACCGTTTCGCAATGGTAAAGATGTTGTTAGTTGTCGATGGGTGTTTGCCATCAAATATGATCATAATGGTACTATTGAACGATTAAAAGGATAGTTAGTTGCAAAAGGATATACTCAGACTTATGGGGTTGATTATCTTGAGACTTTCTCTCCAATTGCCTGACTCAATTCTGTACGCATCTTGATCTCTTTAGTTGTCTTCTTTGATTGGTCTGTTTTCCAACATGATGTAAAAAATGCTTTTTTATATGGTGATTTCTATAAAGATGTCTACATGGAGCAACCCCCAGGTTTTGTTGCTCAGAGGGAGTCACACTTAGTTTGCAGATTGAAGAAGGTCGTTTATGGGTTGAAGCAATCTTCATGGGCTTGGTTTGAAAAGCTTACTGGAGTGTTGCTGTCTATCAGATTCAAGCATTGTCAATCTGATCATTCTATGTTTGTTAAGAAAACTACTACAGGAGTTGTTATTTTGATAATGTATGTGGATGATATCATTGTGACCGAAAGTGATTTTGATGGGATTAAAGATGTGAAACAACAATTGAGAAAACAATTTCAGACCAAAGATCTAGGCAAACTACGATATTTCCTTGGTATTGAGGTTGCACGAAGTAAAGAAGGGCTTACTTGTTGAAACAGGGATGCTAGAATCCAAGTCAGTTGAGACTCCTATGGATCCCAATGTGATTCCTAATAATGAAAGTAGTCCAAAATTTGAAGATAAAAATAGATATAAAAGTCTTGTTAGTAAGCTGATTTATCTCACTATCACTCGACCTGATATTACCTATGCAGTTGGAGTTGTTAGTTGGTTTATGCAAAACCCAAGGAAAATTAAATAGGAAGTTGTGTGTAGAATTCTACGTTATCTCAAGCAATCTATTAGAAAATGAGTACTCTACAAAAAAGGAAAATATCTTGACTTAGTTAGTTAGTCAGATGCTGAATGGGCTGGTTCAAAATCTGATAGGAAGTCTATTAGTGGCTATTGTACCTATTTGGGAGGCAATCGAGTCACATGGAGGAGTGAAAAGCAAAGTGTGGTTGCCATGTCAAGTGCAGAAGCTGAGTATCGTGCTATGGTTTATATAACGTGTGAGATTATGTGGGTAAGAAATCTACTAGATGAACTTGGAGTAACTGTTAAAACATTTGTAGTGATGTTTTGTGATAATATTTCAGCAACGTACATTGCTAGCAATTTTTCTTTTCATGAGAGGACAAAACACATTGAGGTTTATTGTCATTTTATTAGAGAAGCTATTATGTATGGAACAAATGTCACACCATATGTTAAGTCCAAAGATCAAGTTGAAGACATTTTTACTCAAGCTGTGCAAAAATAGGTGTTTTTTTTTTTTTATCTTTATTTCAAGTTAAGTATAGATAATATCTATTCTCCAACTTGAGGGAGAGTGTTGAAATTTATTTAGTATTTATTTAATGCAATCTAGTTTTTACTCGTTGTTTAGGATTTTCTAGTTGTAAGAGGAAAGTAATCCTAGGTATAATAGGTTTGATCTCTTTCCTATTTTGTCTAGTAGAGTTGTACTATAAATTCATGTATATCTTAAATTTTTCTCTTCAATAAAGTTAAACAATTAAGTAAATTACACAAATTGAATATGACACAATTGTAACACGTACGTGACACGTTTAATAACCGCGTCAAATCCATATTTCATTTATCAATATAAATAATTAAATAGGTCGATACGTGCGACACGAATTACTATCCCTAATTAATCTAGATTAAAGCATTTGTCAATTTCTTTTACGGGTTTTAAATAATTTTACTTTTTTTTTTTTAACAAACAAGATTCTTATTAGTAAGTTTTTGTGGAAGTACCCGTAACTTCACATATCTCCAACAGACCTCTCATGTATGGGGCAGCCCAGCCCAGCCCATTAATAACCAATCTTCTTCTCCTTAACCTTTCGCTCCATTCTGCAAATCGAGACCAAAATTTTCAATGTAATTTTGAAGAACAAAAGCTGCCCTAGAAGAGAAAAATGGTTGGTACGTATAATCATACGTGAAATCTTCCATTTAATTCGTATTATTACTTCGATTTGTCAATTTAATTATTGATATTTCATCTGGGTTCAGGGACACAATCAGAGAGGGACGACAAGGTGTCGCTGGAACTCGGTGAAGAGATTCTTCAAAGCATGGAAGTGGGCATGGCTTTTAGAGATTATGTAAACATTTTCCCACTTTTACCATGTTGTTTTTCTTTTAATTCTGTGTCGTTGTGGTTCGTTTTTAGTGGGGTTTTTGACTTGGAATTTTTTGATATGAACAGAATGGTAGAATCAGTTCAATGGACTTTCACAAATCGTCAAGCTTCCTGGTAACTGCTAGTGATGATGAATCTATTCGTCTGTACGATGTTAGCACTGCCACGTAAGCTGCTCCTTTGCTTTTAATGGTTTAGATGTGTTATATTATAAATGTGATGTTGCACTTTTAAAAAGAGAGGATGCGTCTAGAAGATTGCTGGGATTTTGGACCCGAAAACAGAGCAGTTTCCGGAACATTTTAGCTCATGATAGTGGTGTTGGCATTCTATTCTGATTTGTTGAGTTTTATGCTTGTGAGTTCAATCCTTTATATGTATTTAGTGCATTTGAGAGTGTTTATATAGGGAGCAGTTAACTGTAAAGTAAGAGCTGTACAAGAGTATTTGAAAATGCTATCTAATAAATTACTAGTCAAGTGCTTCTTTGATAGTTCTTCAAGTATCTTTCTTAATTGGTATTTCGGAAAAATGCTTTTGAACACCCTATTTTATGATACCTTTGACTACAGCAATAGCGTTTCCAAACATAGCATTATCTTATTTTATTGGCATTGGAATGTATTATTATTTAGCCCCTTATTTGGTTTTCAGATGTTTGAAGACGATTAATAGCAAAAAGTATGGGGTGGATCTTGTTTGTTTCACTGCTCAGCCTACAACAGTAATATACTCCTCAAAAAATGGATGGGATGGTATGTTTCTCAGAAGCAAATGGGTTTACGTATTATAATAGGTGTTTAGAAATACATATTTATTAAGTTCATGTTTTCAGAATCTCTGCGGCTTCTTTCATTGCATGACAACAAATACTTGCGGTATTTTAAAGGTCACCATGACAGGTTCGGTTATTGATATTTGTGGCATGTGATTTATTCTCAAGTGATTGCTTCTATTAAGCATGTTTTTAATTAATTTTACTGGATATATGTGTTTTTGTTTCTAGGGTTGTCTCACTTAGTTTGTGCTCTCGCAAAGATTGCTTTATCTCAGGTTCTCTAGATCGAACTGTTTTGCTTTGGGATCAACGGGCTGAGAAATGTCAGGTGGATTTCATGGCATTTTTGGCTCATCTATTCAATTTATTTTGAGTTTCAGTTGAGTTATGTTCTATAATCTGCATATCAGGGTCTTTTACATGTGCAAGGAAGGCCTGCTACAGCATATGATGAGCAAGGGCTTGTCTTTGCAGTTGCCTTTGGAGGATACATAAGAATGTTTGATGCACGCAAGTATGAAAAGGTTGAAAATTAGTACATATGATATAGTGAAATTTTTAAATGTTGCATATACGTTCTCTTCTCGTAACTGTAATTTTGGCATGCGCTCATTCGGTAAAGTTTGAATCCTTTTAGGGTCCTTTTGACATCTTCTCTGTTGGTGGAGATGTGTCAGATGCAAATGTTGTGCAGTTCAGCAATGATGGTAGACTTATGCTTCTGACAACCATGGGTGGGCTTATTCATGTACTTGATTCTTTCCGTGGCACACTTGTGAGTTTGTTTTCCTCCTCCACTTTAAATATTTTACATGGTTTTGCGTTAATTTAATCTGTAAGTTCTTAAGTTTCTTGTCTATATACCTCTAAAATTTTAATGTGCTTCTGTGGCTACCATTTTCTTAGTTATCCACATATAACGTGAAGCCAGTTTCTAGCAATTCCACATTGGAAGCATCTTTCAGCCCAGAGGGAATGTTTGTTGTATCAGGTATATCTCCATTCAGTTTTTGGGAGACAGGAACTTGGATGTGTTGATTTGAATATTTTCGTTTCTGTTAGACTTTATACTCTGTATGCTTATAGGACTTGTGCTGTATCTAGTTCTCAATAGAATTCTTACCATGTCACCGATGCTATGAATTAAATGTGGCTTCAAATACAGTGCTTCACCCCTGGTCTTTTATTTTCAGGAGTCTTCCCTTGACTTGCTTCAATTCCCTTTATCCTTCTAAATCCAGAAACAAGCTTGTCTTGTTATATATTTTTTTTTTTTCGGCTGATGAGAATAAAATCTATAAAAATCCAAAATGGATGGCACATCATTGCACTAGGGAAAACACCATTCAATATTATTATGGAATATAATTACGAGCTCGATGATTTATGCAAATTTGATTTTCTTGGCTTTCACAGGTTCGGGGGACGGTAGCGTATATGCATGGAGTGTAAGTAGTGGGAAAGAAGTATGATAAGCAAAATTCCTTGATTCTTATGCCTCTTCAGCTTTATTCTTTGCTGTGTTGCTGTTGTTTGTAATTTATTATTTGATTTACTTATTTCCTGTCCAGGTTGCAAGTTGGATGAGTACTGAAAATGAGCCCCCTGTCATAAAGTGGGCTCCTGGAAATTTAATGTTTGTTACCGGGTCATCTGAGCTATCATTTTGGATTCCAGATTTATCTAAACTGGGAACTTTTGTTGGAAGAAAGTGAATTTCCATCATTCATCACACTCGCAGGAATTTCAAGCATAACTATGAAACTTGAATTTTTTCCCTCAAATACCTTACATCTGTTTTACACGCCTTTAACAGTTAACTCTGTTGATTTACATGTATAGAAACATTTGTTTACTGCAGGAAAGGAACTTGTCTGTATCACAAGTTATATTTTCAATTCAAATAGATGTTTGCCATGTGGTTGGGTATGTATTGCTAAATGTTCCAGCAACCTTACTCTGTTCCAGGGAAACAACCAGTATCTCGGACAAAAGTTTTTTGGCGGTTCGAAGCTATTAGATTGGGAAATAGCTATAATACGTATAACGGTTTGATAATATATATGAACCGTAGATTAAGTTATCCGTCTGTAATTCTCTACAGCATTTCAATGTATCTATAGAGCAAGATGAGACAAGAAGGTGTATTGTAACAAACTTATGTCTTTTCATACTTCCACCACCCCGAAAATTCAATAAACTCAGAACGAGATTATTCCAGTGTCGTTACGCGTAAGATAAATATCACATTTAAGCAGAAACTTCTTCTAGGAACGGGTAATCTGTGTAACCAATAACAGGATCAAAACTATAAAAAGTGCTTCGGTCATATTTATTGAGCTCTGCATTTAACTCAAATCGCTTTGGCAAATCCGGGTTAGCAAGAAACAAGCGACCAAATGCTACCAAATCTGTATAATTCTCTGCAACAGCCTTGTTGCCGTCATCTCTATTATACCCTCCAGCAACAATAAAAGTCCCCTTGAAAGCCTTCCTAATAGAGAGTAAACTCTGTAGAATTTCATACTTTTCGTCAGTTTTAATCGGCATCCGGGGCTCGATTACATGCACGTAAGCAATCCCAAATCTGTTGAGTGCATTGACCATGTACAAGCCCAAAGCTTCAGGGTTTGAGTCAATGGCCTCCATGAACTGTTCATAAGGCGATAGTCTGATGCCAACTTTATCAGCTCCAATCTCATCAATTACAGCTTCAACTACTTCTAATGCAAAGCGGCACCTGTTCTCCAAGCTCCCACCATACTGATCAGTTCTGTCATTTACTTGATCTTTCATGAATTGATCAATCAAGTACCCATTTGCTCCATGGATTTCAACCCCATCAAAACCTGCGAATAAAAGAGAAATTCAAGTAGACGAATAAGAAACGTTATTACCACCTTGCTTGCATCAAGATAATAAATCATAAAAACACAAAAAGAGATGATTTAAGGCAGATGTGATCAGATAGAGTCACCTGCTTCAATGGCATTACGAGCAGCAAGCCTGAAATCATTGATAATTTGAGGGATTTCATCGGTTCTCAATGAGCGAGGAGGCGACCAATCTATTCCATCTAGGCCTGGTGTAATTCCTTTATTCGTACACGAGATTGGAGCTTCACCATTCGGCTGAAAAGCTGTATCAAGCATTTTAGAAAAACCTTATTGATATTAGGATTGCTGTGGACAAATTAACAAACACAGATCAATAGTTGAATTTTAGTTTAATGTATTCAGTTAACTGAGGCTTTTAGATGATCACCATGGAAAGAAAAGAAAAAATCATCAAACTTCAAACATTGTGCAACTAATGATGGTTACAGTACCAAAAGTAGAGACACGGCCAACATGCCAAAGTTGGCAGAAGAAGATGCCACCCTTCTCATGTACAGCTTTAACAATTGGTTTCCAAGCTTCCACTTGCTCTCTGGTCCAAATTCCAGGTGTGTTTGGGTACCTTTCAAATCAAATGCATCAACTTTATTGTCAATATATATGTGTGTGGGACTATACAAATATCGACACAAAAAAAAAAAAAAATAGCAAAACACTAAAGCTTGTAACATTGACAATCTTAATCTGCAAGTGCCAATTTTGATTCAGTATGGTAAGAGAGAATCTCAATCAACATGTGATACTTTTGGTATTGTTTATCCTAAAATTTGCCTTTGTGTGATATGATGTTCTTTCTATAGCAAAATGCTAATAATCCCACTTTGAATATGACCGAAACTAACATAAAGCATTTCTTTTAAATTGAGACTGAAAAAAAATGAAAATGTACCCTTGAGAAGTGTCAGATATGCCGGTTGCTTCGGCAATGAGAAGACCACCATTAGTTGTGCGCTGAGAATAGTATAAAATGGCATGGGGTTGGGGAATGTTATTGTATGATCTAAGTCTCGTCAAGGGTGCTAAAACTATTCTGCAAATATCGAAACAAATAATTAAATTGCAATTCAATTTAGCAAAGTAAAAACCACAATGTGACAAGCATTTAAAAAAAAAGTGTACACGTTTTATTAATGCACAAATTTATCATTAATTAGGTTCGAAGGATATTTTATTCTATACAAGCATTCCCACAATATGAAAAATATGTTGACAACTCGTAACATTATAAAAATGATTATATATGTCAAAAGTTACACTAAATTGATGTCTAATATCTCACAATAACATTTCGTACAAAATTCTTAGTAAATGAATAGGGTATATGATATCCTTTAAATTTATCAAATATAATTATTTTTAAGGTTAAAAAGATGTACAGAAACATTCCATGGTCTTTTCTTTTTCTTTTGATTTCATTTCAGGGAACTATGCATTCTGGGGAGGAGCGAAATGGTATTTTATAAAACTTTAGGCAGGTAAATTTAGCTCAGCCAAAGTTACTAAAGCATTATTCTTCCGGAAGCGTAGGCCTTTTAGCAATCCCCTGGTGGATAAGTCAACTTAAAAGTAAAGTCAATACATAAACAGAGGAGATTTTATTTTTGTGAAGAAGATCATCATGAGTTTTTCAAAAGATCATAATTCACTACATTTAATTTGCTATTTTGCAGACTAGTATTAAAGAAAGATTTGAGACTAAAGAGTTTCCTTCTAAGAAGAGGGGAAACAGTTTATCGTTTACATTTTTTTTTTTTTAATGTCTGTCTGGCACAAAATTAAGCAAAGGCAGAATGATGAGAGTTCTTGCGTGAAGACAAACCTGTGGGAGAGATTGAAGTTTCCCATTTTGCAAGAAGTGAGGAGCGGAGTGGTGGTGGTCTTAGCGGCGGCTGCCATGTTCGGTGATTGTCTTTAGTTTGCCTTCTTTCTTCCTGGCTATAGCTTCTACCCTTTGCAATACCAAATTTAAATTGCAACTGGGCTTATGTATGGAAATTATCAACTACTTTTCTAATGAATTAATTATTACTTGTCATTCACGTAATCTTTTATAGTCAACTATTCTTTGAGGAAAATCATGTACCAAAAATGAGTGGTTACTTATGTTTGCTTCCAACCTCTGAGTGGACTTTTGGCAAAACTATTATTGGTCGTTTGAAAACTAATATACAGATATGGCTTTGGGTACGAGAGGTATTTTAAGTTATTCCAAGTTTCCAACTTTTATTTTTTAAATTTATAATATAGATATAGGGGAAGCTATTTGTATCTCTTTAAAAAAAAAAAAAATTGAACATTCTATTTTTTAATACACCCATGTGGAAAAGGGGTAAAACTATTTGCACCAATAAATTATATCGTCTGTCCATTATTTTATTAATTACCTTGTTGTTAAAATTTTAAAAACTTTTCTTATTAAATCTATCAGTATAATTTAAAAAAGAGTAGTTATCACTCACTACCTTTAGGTTTTGAAAAATTATCACTCAGATATAACTTTTCAAAATTTGCTCAACATCTACCTTACCTTCAACAAAATTCATCAATTGAACTTCTGATTGTCAATACTGTCAGAAAATGGTAACTCCGGAAGAGAAAATTAGCATTTTTCTATTATTTTTCTATTATTTATGGGAAGTAAACTTCCTAGAATTTCATTCTTCTTATCTGTTACCATTAGAATCCGTGGCTCGATTACATACAGGTAGGCAATCCCAAATTTGTTGAGTGCATCGGCCATGTAAATGCCCAATGCTTCAGGGTTTGAGTCAATTAGCATCAAAGTACTGTTCATAAGGTGATGGCCTCATGCCAACTTTATCAGCTCCAATTTCATCAACCGGAGTTTCAACTGCTTCTAATGCAAAGCGGCACCTGTTCTCCAAGCTCCCTCCATACTTTTATCATTTACTTGATTTTTCATGAATTGATCAATCAAGTACCCATTTGCTCCATGGATTTCAACCCCATCAAAACCTGTGGAATATTAGATAAATTAGAATAATAAGACGAAACTAAGATTATTAATTAACCTCCCCAATATATATTACAACTTACAATCTCAAAAAGCCCCTTATGTAGTTCCAAAATTATCTTTCATTTTGCTGTAAATTTTCAGTTTGAGTTACCTGCATCAATGGCATTTCGTGCAGCAATCCTGTAATCATTGACAATTTGAGGGATTTGAGTTTCCAAGGCACGAGGAGGTGACCAGTCTATACCCTCTGGGCCTCGTGTCACTCCCTTGTCGGTACGTGAGACTGGAGCTTCACCATTTGGCTGAAAATCCATAAAACAAAAATCTTAATGATATCATCATAATCTTAAATAAATAAAAAAATAGATATTTGTTATAAGCTTATATATAGCTACTAAGAATTATTATAATTTTCTTATAAATTAATTAAAAGTTTAAGTCATATAGGATCGAGCCAATTGAATAAATCTCTTAAAGATGTCGTAACAATAATTTATTTAAGTTATGAATTTCTCTCTCTCTCTCTCTCTCTCTCTCTCTCTCTCACACACACACACACACATAGTTGGTTCGCTTATTTAATCAAGCCATAAGTAGAATACTCCGCCTTCTTATGATGCCACCCTTCTTATGAACAGCTTCCACAATTGGTTTCTAAGCTTCTATTTGCTCTTTTTTCCAACTTCGAGCTGTGTTGGGGTACCTTCGATTCAAATGCATGCCAAGAAGTCATTGTTATAAACTGCTGTGAATATAATCTACTGTATCGTTTCAATAATATTATTAGGAGGAAAAAAAATGTGGGAGAAAGAAAGATAAAATACCCATGTGTGCTTAGGAGATTCCGGTGGCCTCAGAAATGAGAAAACCACCATTATTTGTGCGTTGAGAGTGGTAAAAGATGGCATTAGGTTAGGGAATGTGATTGTATGATCTAAAGTCTCCCCAAAGGTGCTAATACTATTCTGCAAATATTTAAAATCGAACAGATTAATTGCCTTTATTAAGCAAAAAATTAAAAAAATGTATAATGGGCCAAAAGAATTAAAAAAAACCATCCAAATTTCGAAGCGATATAAATCTAATTATTAAGAACTATTATTAGTTTATTGGGAATGTTTTGAAGAGTCGATAATTAATATAACACAATGTTGTTGATTGGATAAAATATAATAAACAAAAATGAAAATCATGTAATAATACACAATTAGATTGTACCAAATTGATTATATAATTAGTAAATTGTACGTATTTTACAACCATGTAATCATGTTCGTTAAGTTTCCTTTTCTCTTCAGCTAAAAAGTTCATTTTCTCACATAATTAAACAAAGAAAACGAGAGATCAGAATGACGAACCTGTGAGATAGATTGTTCTTTCCAAGTTTGCAAGGAGTAACAAGAGGAATGGTGGTGGTTGGTGGTGGTGGTTGCTGTGGCGGCGTTGTCTGCCATATTTATTGTCTGTTTCTTCCTTTGGTGACTTCTCACCAGATAAAAAATTTTCAATACAAATATTTTATTTATTAAAAAAAAAGGATTAATGTTGAGTTTCAATAGATGATGGGATAATATATATATACATACTTAACGAAATGTCATTGGATATATAAAAGTACTCTCTTTTGGGTTTGCTATTATCTGCTAAAAAATTTGACTTCTCAACACTCAATTCGTTCGTCCAACTTCAATGATTCAACATAAACGGCGGATCCAAATCGACGTTATTCTAATCGGTTTTCCAAATTAATTTAACGGTTAATGAAATATTGGCCCCTCCATCAAATTACTATATTTTGCATGTGGTTTCATAAATTATATTATATCATTATTTGGTCAGTGTGCATTTACCAAAACCAACTCTGACATTGACATTATTCAAAAAAATTGTTTAAAAACAATTTAAAATAAAATTACTTCTTTTAATTATATTATTCTCACTCTACACTTATCAGCCGCCAGCAAATAATCTTGTGTTCAATTACTTTGCAAAGTAAATCTTACCAACTCTATTGATCAGTAGAGGATCTGAATCCATGGTTATTAGCTTTTGACATTCCTTGCCGCGTTAGAGAATGGTTATTTTAATCTAAATAACAATTTAAAAAATTGTCATAGGTGAAATAGTGACTGTAATTATCACAAATACTACAGGTTTGAAATAGTTAAACGATATTAATGGCTCCACAACTCTGATCCTAATAGCGGGGATAGGCAATGCAAAAGCTGCAAAAATCTTTGTGAGATTGGAACGAAAATTTGTCAAACACGAAGGCTTCCTTCTACATATACTCACTTTAATTGCATCAGCTTATATGGTCAAATTAATATGGGAAATGAATAGTTCATGAAAATCTGCTTTCATCAACTAGACTAGAGCAGAGGACTCAAATGTGTATCCAAGTAACCAGTTTGCTGCTTAAATATCTAATTTATCAGAAGATGACAGTAAACTGAACCACAAGCAAGATAAATAAAATGTTTAAGGAAGAACTTTTAGGAAAAAGATAGTCTGTATAAACCAACAATGGATCAATAGTGTAAGTTCTGGAAGTACGCAGTTATAAGAAATATAACAATAAACTGTAATGTAAATCAACATAGGAGGATTTTTACGTGGTTCAGTTCTAAAACCTACATCCACGGACAGCTATAGAGCTGCAATTCATTAACTTCATGTTTGTACAATCTTTAGGATCTTTTACAGTGCTGACTCACTCTCACACACTGACCTAATCTTTGTAAAACAAAATCCTGCCAAGATCTTAAACTCTAGTGACAATGCCCACTCTCTGTCACAGATAACTTAACAACACACTGTTAAGTTATACATAACAATGATGTCTAACACTGAATTACATAAACACTTAACTCGCAAGTTCTCTCAAGTGTCTACTAACTCATATAGACCTAATCAACAATTCATATACGATTACTACCTCTCATACATGAATAAAAAACTCATAAAATCAAATCAAAGAGACATTCCTATTTGCGTTGAAGCTCCCCTCTCTAATTCTTGGAATGCCGAAACCTAAACTCACATAACACACCACCATTTTTCGTTATGAAAATATAACAGTATATATGGTGATATGCCTGGACAAAATCTACTTAGAATATTGTAAAAATTCTAATCAAAATCATATTAGGATAAGGAGAAATGTAATAGAAAGTGTTATAAGTATAACTCCTAAAGGAATTAGGACACAAATAAATATTCTCCTATTTTAATTAGGATACAAGAAACAATATCCTAATCTAAGAAGATATTTATTATAAAACAAATACTTCCTAAAGTGTACTACTAGAAACAGTAAAATAATAATCAAAATAATATTCTTATTTTATCACAAGTTGAACAAAAATCATCATGTGCATGGCACATGCATATGTAGTAGACGTTGACTCCAACAATCTCCCCCGTTTTGGCAACTTGTGATGAAACACTAAACTGTTTATGATCAAAGAATATCACACATGATAAGTCAGACATAACCATAAGCTATCATGAAATAGCAAACAGAAAATATCATGTTTAAAGAAATAACATGAGTGCTGTTACTCAGCTTATAACAGAACACTGTCTGACTATGTGTATATCCTGCAATTTCAACACAAAACGAAGTGTGACAAACTTGTCAAACAATGCAATCAGATCATGATCAAAGCCAATAAAAACATCCATTATCACAAACACAGTAAAAACACAAAGTATCAAAATAGTTTGAATGCACACACAAAGCAAGCATAGCATAAGAAGTTCTTACTCCCCCTTACTTTATATTTACAACCCTTGATAGAAAGCAATAACAAAAACAGAGTTAGAAGTAATAGTTATATCAAATATCATCAGAAACTCCTTATCTCCCCCTTGATTTCAGCATAAGTGCCAAAAGCACTTAATAAACTCTTGGAGACTTTCAAATAGATGGGGAAAAGGAACTGCCAGGGCGCTTCTTAAATTGGCTAGCCTTCATTTTGTTCCATTTGCCAGTAGTAGTGGGAGTAGGCTGCTCAGAAACCACATGTGCAGGTTACTCTTCAGCTGTCTCAGAGGAAGTGGTAGTAACTTCAGCTACAACTCTGCGAATCTCCTTATCAAGTCTTTCTGCACTGGTTTCTATTGTGGGTAACTCAACAGCAAGTTGTTGAGAAGGTACCAGTGACTCCTCTGCAAGTGTAGATGGTGAAGATGTGGCTGGTACAGTTGTGTCTTCAGCAGGAAGAGGTGCCTGAGTGTGGTCTGCAGGTGATGACGTTGGAGCTTCATGTGGTGGTGACTGTGTTGATGGTGAAAAGGCATGCTGCTTTGCTTCAGGGACTGGAGAAACATGAGGTTCTTCCTCAGCAATTAGTGAAGGCAACTTCATCTTGGATTCTGGTTTTGTTGGTTCATCTGACAAAGACTCATCCCTCAGTGCTGGAGCTGCTGATTCAATTTTCTACTTCCACTTATCAGATGGTTTCTTCACCAATTTGGTCTTTTTCTTTGCTTTCAATCCCTTAGCAGTTGTCTTGAATTTCCTTTTCTTCTGCTTCTTTTCTGCTGTTATGTCTGTCTCAATAGCAGTTTGTGCAACTTGACCTGCTGCAGGCATTTGCTCAGCTTCTGCAGGCAGTGGTGCATCTGGTTTTGGTATGTGCTCAGTTGACTTCTCAAGAACCACATTTTCAATTTTCATTAGCTGTGGTTCTTCTGTAGTACCAGAATGTCCTGTAAGCTTTGCCTTCAAAACAGATTGTTTAACTTTGATATCTTTCAGATCCTACACAATCTCAGTCAAAGCAGAATTTATCAAAACAAGCTGTTCTTCAACATTTTTCATTTGATTTTTCCTGACTCTCTTTGGTTTTGGTTCTGGTGCAGGCAAGTCAGTCTTATCATGCAATTGAAGCAGAAAGCCCTTTGTAATGGATTTTGACAGAATTTTAGTATGTTCCTGAGGACTTATAGGTATACTAGTCTATGCTAAAATTCCTTGAATCAAGCATGGAAACACAAGCAAGTGATATTCAGAGTTGTATAAGTAATAGTCAGAGTTGTATGGACCAATCTTAACAATCATTCTATAAGCTAACAAGCCAAAATTAATAGGTCGATTGGTGCCTAAACAGTACAAAAATTTTACTTTGTCTTCCCGAACTTGATTTTGGTGTGAAGAGGGAAGCCAATTGAATTGTGCAATCTTATGCATCACCCTATACTTCTTTCTAAGATACTGCTGGTCAATACCATCCCTCGGGTTCCAATCAATGTCTTCTCTACCAGTCAATTCCTTAATTACTACAGTCATATCAAAATTCTCATCTAAAGAATGTAAACTGCTTATAGGAATATCCAAGAATGTGTTTATGACATTCGGAAAGAATTTCACAAACTTTCCTGGACAATAAACCTTGTGATAATGAAAGCTTTTTGGATCGTCAATGGTAGTAGAGATATTGGCATAGAATTCTTGAATTAAAGACTTCATAGGGGGTAAGAAGTTGTTTACCGTACGAGTCCAATATATAGACTCAAGAAGATCACTCAAACCATAGTCGTTGAAGTTTGTCAGCTTCATAGGTCGTTCCATCTGCAATTTCCTTTGTTAAGTGTACTTCAAGAATTTCTGCTTGACGGCTGTTGTGAGGAACTTGTTATACTTTGGCTTCACCTTGTCTTTCATCTTCTTCACGGGAATCAATTCATATTCGCTCATGGTTGGATCAATAGAAATCTTTGTATGAGGCTGTTGTGAAGGAGATGACTGTTCATTGTTGTTACTGTCGTAACCAGAGTCATTCAATGACGATGAAGAGTTGTTAGGCTTTGAAGTCTCAGATGTGGTCGCCATTGTTAGGGTTTCAAGTCTGCAACAATTTCTCAGGACAAGGAGAGAGAAACAAGACGAGGGACAGTGGAGAAACTATTGAATGGGTATGGAATGAACAGAAAAATACCCTAATTGTTCTCGTAATATACTAGGCTGAATAAAAAATTTTATTTTTTTAACAAAATTTAATATTAATTCCTTTTCCAAAACCGTTTAATAACTATCATTAATAAATAGAAATTCAAATTTTGATTTCCATTAGACTAAGGAGTTCTAATAGAGTTAGGATTCCCGCCACTGACACTTCTCCCCCTCAATTCAATACAGCTGACATGGCATTTTGACACATAGACACACAAGAAAAGTCAAATTTCAGATTAGCACAAAGAGCATCGTATGATATGAAAAACGTAACAGAAAACAGTTAACTTTAACATAACAACAATATCAAGACATCATATGAATCATTCGAAGAAAGCATATTTCAGAGCTGTTTGATATCTTCACATGAAAGCAATTTTTTCTTTTATTTTTTCAATCAATTGCGATGTCAAAAATATCATTTTGACATATTTTGAATTAATCACATTGGATTATGAATACAGTAGCTTTCACACAATATAGAGGTAGCCATTTTCATATGAGTGGGTGACCTTAACATATTTTCTAGATACCCTGAGGTTATTGTCAATGATGGCTTTCACACATCATATATTGGTAGCCCTCTTTGTATCTTTTTATTTATTTATTTTCAACCAATATCATAGCAATCACTCAGTTTTATATCATAACTCACACATGCTTAATTAGAAGAAAACTTATGATATTGCAGATACAAATAACATAACAGTAAGTAGTGTTTACTCAGAAAACTGACAGATGCCTAAGACCTTTCTTAGATTTTCAAATCTTGTTGTATCCAATGCCTTAGTAAACAAGTCAGCCAATTGTCTATCAGTGGAGATGTGTTCAATGTGTATCACCTTAGACTCTACAAGTTCCCTTATAAAATGATATCTTATGTCAATGTGTTTTTTTCTAGAATGCTGAATCTGGTTTTTAAAAATATTTATAGCACTAGTATTATCACAAAACACAATTATAGGCTTTTGTTCAATACCATAATCACTCAACATTTGCTTCATCCACAATAGTTGTGTGCAACAACTCCCTGCTGCTATGTATTCGATTTCAGCAGTAGACAAAGAAATAGAATTCTGCTTTTTGCTGTGCCAACAAACTAAGTTAGTACCAAGGCAAAAACAACTTCTTGAAGTGCTTTTTCTATCATCTGCATTTCCTACCCAATCAACATCACTAAACCCTGCAAGATAATCATTTATATCTTTAGAAAACCATATGCCATAATCATGGGTTCCATGTACATACTTGATGATTCTTTTAGCTGCTGACAGATGTGATTCTTTGGGATTTGCTTGAAATCTTGCACAAAGTCCTATACTAAAGCATAAGTCTGGTCTACTTGCTATGAGGTATAACAAACTGCCAATGATACTTCTATATAAACTTGCATCAACCTCTTTTCCTACATTATCTTTTGAAAGTTTCAGATTAGTACTGATAGGAGTTTTTATTGGTTTTGAATTCTCAAGCCCAAATTTCTTTACAAGATTTTTAGCATATTTTGATTGAGATATGAATATCCCATCATTCATTTGCTTAACCTGTAATCCAAGAAAGAAATTTAATTCTCCTAACATGCTCATCTCAAACTCTTCTTGCATCAACTTAACAAACTCATTAGTTTTGCTTTTGTTAGTTGATCCGAATATAATGTCATCCACATATATTTGAGCAACAATAAAATAGTTAGATACATGTTTGATAAACAAAGTCTTGTCATTGTTATCTTTTTCATAACCTCTGTTGATAAAAAAATTTGTCAACCTTTCATACCAAGCTCTAGGAGCTTGTTTCAAACCATATAAAGCTTTGTGCAATTTGTACACAAAATCAGGATGTTTACGATCTTCAAAACCCTTAGGCTGTTCAACAAAAACTTCTTCATTAAGATAGACATTTAAAAATGCTGTTTTAACATCCATTTGGTACAACTTAAAATCAAGCAAATGAGCATTTAAAAGTAGTAATCTGATTGACTCAAGTCTAGCTACTGGTGCACAGGTTTTATCAAAGTCTATGCCTTCTACTTGTGTGTAACCTTGTGCAACTAGCCTAGCTTTATTTCTTACTACTTGACCATTTTCATCAGTTTTATTTTTGAATATCCATTTAGTTCTAATGACATTTGCATTTTTTGGTCTAGGAACTAATTCCCATACTTCATTCCCTTTAAACTGATTAAGTTCATCTTGCATAGCTTGAATCCAAACATCTTCTTTTAAAGCTTCTTTCACATTTTTTGGTTCAACTAGAGAAACATAACAAGCAAATCTTACCTGATTTCTTACCTTGCTTCGAGTTTTCATCATACCATCTGGTGTTCGAATAATAGAACTTGTTGGATGTGCCTTCTGAATCCAAGTAGGTGGATCTTTTCTATCATCCCCATTCCTGATTAAATTTCTATTCAAATCTGAGTTGTCAGTTGTCATTGTTACGTCGGGTGTAACAGCAGCTGTTTCCTTTTTCATAACAGAATCTTCTTTATTGTTGCTATCTGAATCTGATTTCTCTGTATCTTCTGTGAAGCTGGTTATGTTTTCCTCCTGTGAGTACTTTGCATAATCATCCAGATCATCAAATACTACGTTTGCAGATTCCATGACTGCCTCAATTCTCAGATTGCAAACTCGAAATGCTTTGTTGTTTTGTGCATATCCCACAAAGACTCCTTCATCACTTCTCGGATCTAATTTTTCTAACTGCTCTCTATCATTTAAGATGTAATACCTGCATCCAAAAACATGAAAATATTTCAAATTCGGTTTTCTACCTTTCAAAATTTCATTAGGTGTCTAGTTAGTGCCAGGTCTTAGAAAAACTCTATTTGAAATATAGCAAGCAGTGCTTATTGCTTCAGCCCAAGCCTCTTGGTCAACTTGTTGCTATTGAGCATCACTCTAGCCATCTCTTGAAGAATTCTATTCTTTCTTTCCATAATGCCATTCTTTTTAGGGGTTTTAGGAGCTGAAAATTTATGATCAATTCCATGATATTTGCAAAAGTCAGCATAGCTAACGTTTTCAAACTCCTTTCTATGATCACTTCTTATTCTCATAATCCTTCCAATGTTCCTATTTTGATCATGTTCAAGCTTAACACAAAGATTCCTGAAAGCTTCAAAAGTGTCAGATTTTTCTTTAATAAAATCAACCTAAGTATATCTAGAAAAATCATCCACACAAACAAATATGTATATTTACCTGTAATGCTTTCAATTTACATAGGACCTATAAGATCTATGTGAAGCAAATCAAGTATTTTGGATGTGCTAAGATGTGGATTTGATTTGTGTGAACTTCTAATTTGTCATCAAGTTTAGGAACTCCTTTTACAGCACCTAACTTAGTTAATTTAACCAAGTCTTTGTAATTTAAGTGTCCTAATTTTTGATGCCATAATTCTAAATCCGAAATCCTAGCTTGAAATGCAATCTTTACCAAATAACAATTATCCAAAGATCTATTACCTTCTAGAATGCATTTACCAAAATTATCTAAGACCATGCATTTGTTTTGTGCGAAATTAACAATATACTTGTCATCACATATCTGACTAATACTAATAAGATTAGTTTTCAAACCTTTAACCAACAAAACATTTTGAAAGTTGGGTAGGCCTTTGACATTCAAAGTGCCTTTACCAATGATCTTACTCTTTGCTTCATCTCCATAGGTGACATTTCCTTCCCTACATTCTTCAAAATCTGTTAAAAACTGTTTATTTCCAGTCATGTGCTTGGAAAAACCACTATCAAAATACCAAAAATCATTATAGAAGAGTGCTTAAGTTTAGTAAAAGAAACTTTGCATACTGTCTTCTCTTTCTTAACTCACTACAGTTATGACTTTTCTAACAGTTTGAACTGTCTTGATCTTTTATGTAAAAGATTTAACAATTTAAAGCATTTACATCTAATATGTCCCTTTTTCCCACAAAAATAATAAGTAGGAATGAATTTTCTTACCTTTTTAGGACTAGATTTGAAAGAGCTCAGAGGAGAAACAAATGTTTCATTACTCTTAGAACTAGGACTCGACCTTAAATAGTTAAGTTCATAATTTTTATCTGATGTTGAAGCTTTTACAAAAACTGTTTTTGATGAAGATGCAACATTATCTTCTGTATATCCCAATCCATGTTTGTTGGAGTTGTCTCTTGCAAAACTCAAGACCTGATCAAGTTTGACTGCCCCAATTTTGAGTTGATCAACACACTTTTTGCTTTCAACCAGTTCTGTTGTAATTTTCTTAATATGTGATGTTTCGTCTGTCAAGACAGTCTCCAGTTCTGTGATATGGTTTTCAGCATAAGATTTTTTACATTCCAGCACCTCAATCTTTTTCTTCAAGGTTTTGATTTCTTCTTTTTGATTCAACCATTCACCATAGAGTGCATTATAAGTCTCTTGCAACTCTTCATAGTATTCTAGACCTTCTTCTTCATCTGAATGATCAACACTAGTTCTGTAATTTTCTGTTATGTCAGACATAACTACTTTCCCTTTATTAGCAGCAGATGCTATAAATGCAACAAAATTATTCATGCATTATTGATCATCCAAATCAGATTCTGATTCATCACTCTAGGTAGCTGTCAAGCCTTTGTTCTTCTTTTTGAGAATAGCACATTCAAACTGAATATGCCCATAACTAGAACATTCATAACACTAAATCTGTCCTTTCTTATCAGGTTGCTTTGATTTCTTCTTGTCATTCTCCTTGTCGAACTTCCTGAATTTTTCTTCATTTGAGTTTGATTGCCTTCCTTGATCTTTTTCCTGAAATTTCTTTTCATGAACTTGACATAATTTCTTGTTAGGAAAGCTATCTGTTTAGAATCAGTTTCATCAAGCTCATCATTACTTTCATCATCAGATTTTCTAGTTTTAACATTGAATGCAATGCTTTTTCCTTTTTGCTTTCTAGTACTTTGATTAATTTCAAAGTTTTGGAGAATGCCAATCAGTTCATTAACCCTCATCTCATCAGTGTTTTTAACTTCCTCAATAGCTGAAATTTTAGGTTGAAATTTATCTGGAACAGAACTAATTATTTTGCTAACAATTTCTGCATCAGTGAAAACTTTTCCAAGCATGTATGCAGAATTTATGATGTGACATATCTTAAAGTAAAAGTCAGAAATTGACTTATCCTCATGCATCATCAAATTTTCAAATTGAGAATTCAGTCTCATCAATTTAGATTTTTTAACCGATGCAGTTCCTTCATGTTTTACCTCAAGTATGTCCTACGCTTCTTTGGCCACTTTGCATATAGAAATCTATCCAAAATTGTTTAAGTCCACTGTAGCAAAAATTGCATTGAGAGCCTTAGAATTCCAGTGGTAACATTGGTATTCTTTATCAGTCCATTCATCCTCAGGTTTGGGTTCAGAATCACCAAAAGCATTCAACTTTGTTGGCGGTGTCCATCCTTTAAGCACACTAGTCTATGCCTTGTCATCAAGAGATTTGATATACATCATCATTCTTACCTTCAAATATGAATAATTACTATCATCAAGAATAGGTGGTTGTGTTCCGGATCCTCCATTGCGAATAAACTCCACTCTTCGTTTTCTTCACTTGTCTATCAGTGAACCTGCTCTGATACCAATTGTAAGTTCTGGAAGTATGCAGTTATAAGAAATATAATAGTAAACTGTAACGTAAATCAACACAGAAGGATTTTTACGTGGTTTGGTTATAAAACCTATATCCACGGACAGCTATGGAGCTACAATTCACTATGTTCTTGTTTGTACAATCTTTAGGATCTTTTATAGTGCTGACTCACTCTCACACACTGACCTAATCTTTGTAAAACAAAATCTCACCAAGATCTTAAACTCTAGTGACACTGTCCACCCTTTGTCACAGATAACTTAATAACACACTATTAAATTATACATTACAACGACGTCTGACATTGAATTACATAAACACTTAGCTCGCAAGTTCGCTCAAGTGTCTACTAACTCACACAGACCTAATCAACAATTCATATACGATTACTACCTCTCATACATGAATAAAACACTCATAAAATTAAATCAAAGAGACATTCCTATTTACGTTGAAGCTCTCCTCTCTAATTCTTGGAATGCCGAAACCTAAACTCACACAACACACCGCTATTTTTCTTTATGAAAATATAACGGTATATATAGTGGTATGCCTGGACAAAATCTCCTTAGAATCCTATAAAAATTCTAATCAAAATCATATTAGGATCAGGAGAAATATAATAGGAAGTGTTATAAGTATAACTCCTAAAGGAATTAGGACACAAATAAATATTCACCTATTTTAATTAGGATACAAGAAACAATATCCTAATCTAAGAAGATATTTATTATAAAACAAATATTTCCTAAAGTATACTACTAGAAACAGTAAAATAATAATCAAAATAATATTCTTGTTTTATCACAAGTTGAACAAAAATCATCATGTGCACGGCACATGCATATGTAGTAGACGTTGACTCTAACAAGTAGTATAAAAAGTGTTTCTTTCCATGGCACACTCGTGAGTTCATTTCTGTCCTTTACCTTTAAATATTATACAAAGCTTTCAATATTTTAATGAGCAACTTCTTAAGTTTCTTGTTCTTGTACCCCTAAAACCTTAATGTGCTCCGGTGGTTTTAAATTTTTTAGTTATCCACATGAAATGTGAAGCATGCTTCTTGAAATTTCACAGTGGAGGCATCTTTCAGCCCAAAGGAAGTGTTTGTTGTATTAGGCATATATCTCCATTCAGTTTTTAGGAGACAGGAACTTGGATGTATTGATTTTAATAATTCCTTTCTAAGTTAAAACTTTATATTTTGCATGCTTACAGGTTGGAGCACATACGCTGTATTTGTTCTGAATTGAATTCTTACCATGTCATTAATGCTATAAATTACATGTGGCTTCAAATGTAGAGCTTCAGGCTTTTGTTCTTTTATTTTCAGGAGTCTTGACTTGACTTGCATCAAACCACACTTTACCCCTCCAAATCCGGGAATAAGCTTGTCTCATTAGTTAGTTTTATTTTGTTCATGAGAATATAATCTATAAAATGCCAAAAGAGATGCACCTTGGGAAACACTGATTAATTTGTTAGGGGATATAATTACCAGCTTATCCTTTCATTCAAATTCGATTTTCTTAGATTTTGCAGCACTACTACAAAAATGCTAAACTATGACAATTAATAGATGAGTGTTTAGTTTTTGTATGTCATCATTTATATTGGAGTAGAACAATGATACCTCATTAATGAGTGTTATAGTTTGCATCTATCATCCTTTTATTTATACATAAACAATGACACTTGATATATGAGTGTTAGTATGTAAAAGTGACATCATTGTGCGTAAAAGTAGAAAATGAGTGTTTTAACTAAAAAAAACTCATCTTTGTATTATTAAATAATGTCAATTAATAGATGATAGAGTTTTTATCAAATGTTATAATTTATCTGTAAAAATTAAAGATGAGTGCTTTGAAGTATATACTGTCATCTTTGTTAAAGTTTCATTAAAAAGTAATTATTTAATTTAATTAAATTGTTTGGATTAAAATAATTTGGTTTTTTAAAGTACTTTTAATTGTTTAATGAGATTTAAAAAGAAAAAAATTAAAGTAAAATTGTCAACTATATTATGAGTATTTTATAATTTTATATATTTAATTATGTTTTAAATTTTAAGGAAAATCATATCTTAATTTTTTAATTTTAAATTTGAACTTTAAAAAAATAACAAAACTACGTCGTTTTTATTAGTCAATTTGCAACACAAAAAGAGCAAAGTAATTAAATACAATTGACGGTGCCTTGAAAATTTTAACCCTAATTCAGTCACTTCACGCTTTTCTCTTTGCTCTACAACAAAGAAGACAAGCCAAGTAGCTTATACAAGAAGACAACACAGGGTACTTTTTAAAGTATATTTTTATTTGAAGAGGTTTATAGCATTTAAAGTATATTTTTATTTGAAGAGGTTTATAGCATTCCGTCAAAGCATAAAATAGTAAATTATGAAAGTAGTAGACAATTTCTTCAAGGCGGGCCATGACTTGTCTACCACTACTTTTGCTTAATAATTTTATATTATTAGTTTAATGATTTTTTGAGTTTAATAATTTTATAGCATTATTTCATGGTGGCTTTTGCTAGATGGCTTAGTTTAATTAAAGCTGTCATTATTTTTGTTGATTGAAAAAGCATTGAACATGATGCTACTAATCTACAACTATAAACTGTTTGAAAAAATGACAAAGATAGCGGACTTGTGTTTACCAAATATCAAATTCACACACACACAAAAGTTCTAATCTTTCCATATATTACTGAGTAAGTTTTCATATTTGTGTTTAAATTGAAATCATCCATATTTAGATGTAATATTTAAGATTATGATTTTATGTTTATAGTTTGCTAGAGCAGAAAGTTATGACCAAGAAGCGATTGATGAGATTAGATGCGAGTGGGCAGAGTATCTATGGAAGTTTTGTTTCACTTATAATAGTATATGGTATGTATATTATTAACAATTTGATATTATACTAGTGAATTTTGGTGATTCATATATCTTCTCAATTTTTTGTTTGAATTATAGATAATTTTGGTTGCAAAATATTTTGAAGGAGTCATAGTGAAAGTGCTACATTTTGCATCTTTTTTAAAGAAATCATGCCTGTTATGACTTCAATACCATGCAACAGGTAAATCTAGCTACTTTTTGCAATTATATATTTCTTTTTTTTTCTTTTGTTATTGTAATTTTTATAAGATAGTTAGTAACCATATATTTTTTCTTCATTGTTTTATTTTTTTTTCTTATTGTTTTGTTACTTTTTTGGTAAAAGGGTCTTATTGTTTTGCAGTTTTTGGAAGGAATCATGGTGAAAGTACTATAATTTTGTAATTTTTTCAAAGGAATCATTCTTGTTGATGAAGCACTACTTTACTTTGAAGATTTTGTTGTTTACTTTTGGTTGTAATGAAATTTGGATATAGATATATAGATTTATATACTTGTGAGTACTATTAATTTAGATTTATGGATTTGTTCTCTATATACCTACGAGTTTCAATATCTAATATATAAATTAGAGCAGCATCTATGACATTTTAAAAAAATAATTTAAATTTTTTTTAACAAAAAAATTAATAAGATGACGGTTGTAAACAACAATACTGTCATTATATAAACATTTTAATTTTACAAAGATGAGTGTTGTTTAGAAAAAGTTGTCATTGCATCTGCACTATGAAGACACTTTAAACATAAAACAATCACAGTTGTTTTAAAAACTGTCATCATATATGTGCAAAAAGATGAGTGTTTGAAACTGTCATCATTTTGAAGCACCCTACGATGTCAGGCGCATAGATGAGGGTTTCAAACTGTCATCATTTTCCCATTTAACACTCATTGATGAGTGTTTCTGTAATAGTGCAGGTTCTGGTGATGGTAGCGTGTATTCTTGGAGTGTACGTAAGTGGCAAAATTCGTTGATTCTCATGCCTTTTCAACTTAATTGATCTATTCTATACTGTGTTACCAACAAAGTTGTTGGTAATTCATTCTTTGATTTTTACTAATTATTTATTTTTCCATTCGATTTGCAAATCGGATGAGGATTGAAAATGAGCATCCTTTCATAAAGTGGGCGCCTGGAAATGTAATGCCTTTTACCGGGTCACTTGATCAGCTATCATTTTGGATTCCAGATTTCTCAAAATTCGGAGCTTGTGTTGGAAGAAAGTAAATTCCCAATGTTCATAACACTTACAGTCTCAAGCATAATTTATGAAACTTGAATTCTTTTGCCTCAAATGCCTTAAATCTGTTTTACGCCCCATAACTTCGTTGAGTAACATGTAAAGAAACATTTGCTTACAGCAGGAAAGTAACCTGTTCTGTATCATTACAGTTTTAATTCAAATAGCTGTTTGGCATGTGGTTGCGTATGAATATTCATTGCTAAATATTCTTGCAACCTAAACATATGGTGTTTTTAGGAAAAAAATTAGATAAGGAGAATTCCATTCTCTTTACATGTAAGATAAATATAACGTTCAAGTAGAAACTTCTTCCAGGAATGGGTAATCTGTATAACCAATAACAAGATCAAATATATAGAAAGTGCTTCTGTCGAATTTATTTAGCTCTGCATTCAACTCAAATCGCTTTGGCAAATTCGGATTTGCCAGGAACAAGCGACCAAATGCTACCAAATCTGTGTGATTCTCTGAAACAGCCTTGTTGCCATCATCTCTATTGTACCCTCCAGCAGCAATAAAAGTTCCCTTAAAAGCCTTCTTGATGGGAAGTAAACTTCCTAGATTTTCATTCTTATGAGTTACCATCACCATCCGTGGCTCGATTACATGCAGGTAAGAAATCCCAAATTTGTTGAGTGCATTGGCCATGTACAGGCCTAGTGCTTCAGGATTTGAGTCAATAGCTTCCATGTAATGTTCATAAGGTGATAGTCTGATTCCAACTTTATCAGCTCCAATCTCATTAACTACAGCTTCAACTACTTCCAACGCAAAGCGACACCTGTTCGCCAAGCTCCCACCATACAGATCAGTTCTGTCATTTACTTGATCTTTCAGAAATTGATCAATCAAGTACCCATTTGCTCCATGGATTTCAACCCCATCAAAACTTGTTATTAACCTCTTTAAGATTCGTTACAATATAAAAAACACCCCTTGTAGTTCAAAATTATCTTTCATTACTCTATAAATTTTGAGTTTGATTTACTTGCTGCAATGGCATTACAAGCAGCATTCTTGTAATGATTGACAATTTGAGGGATTTCATCTGTTCTCAATGAGCGAGGAGGTGACCAATCTATTCCATCTAGGCCTGGGGTAACTCCTTTAGTGGTACATGAGATGGGAGCATCACCATTTGGCTGAAAAGCTGCATTAAGTATTACAAAAACCTTATTGATCATACTAGGATTATTGTTGTGAAAAATTAACAAATTCGAATTAGTAGATGAATTTTAGTTTAATGTAGTCAGATCATTGTGCAAAGAAAAGAAAAGAAAAAATCATTGAGCTACAAATGATGGTTATAGTACCATAAGTTGAGACACGGCCAACATGCCAAAGTTGGCAGAAGAAGATGCCACCCTTTGTTATGCACAAACGAAAGTGATAACCAATAGAACAACCAAATGCACAACCACAACTATGCCAGATAATTGAATATAATAGTAATTAAAGAGGCAACCAATCAACCACAATGCAGAAATAGAATACACACTAGGATTTAACGAGGTTCGGTATTAGTACCTACGTCCTCGGGCGCCGCTGAAGAAACTTTCCACTATCTTCAAAGAGAATTACAAATTTTTGGGTCACAATACAAATACCACAACTATTAGGTCAAACTGGAATTACCCAAATAGTTGGGTCAAACTATAATTACCCAAACAATTGGGCAATACTACAAATACCCAAAATCAAAGGGGGGAAAAACAAATATTACAAACTTTAAGGTCCTTACGAAAAGGCCCTTAAACTATGAGGTCTTATATGTGAGACCTTACAAATATAGGGGGATAGAGGATATTTCACTTGGGACACATATATTTCTCCCACATGGCCTCTTTTATAAGGCCAATGTGAGACCCAACTTTGCTTCTCAAGCAATGTGGGATCTCTCCCACTTTGTTTTCATATGAGCCAAACACCAACAAATCTCCACCTTGGCGAATATGCCAACCCACCACAAAACTCTTCTTTTTTCCATATTCTCTATCACAACTGTAACGCCTCCAAATGCGCCCAATGGCGCAGTCAAACAGGCACAATGTTGATCAAGTCCAAACAATGACTGAACTTGATCGCTGTCACAACCTTAGTCAACATATCTGCGGGATTCTCGGCAGTCTTAATCTTCTGAAGTAAGATTCTTCCTTCATCAATGATTTTCCGCACAAAATGGGAATGGAATATATGTAGTTTGAATTGGGATACCGAACATCAATATGCTTCGTACGAACATGGAACACTGGATTCTTCGCTAAGTGGATAGCACTCTGACTGTCAGAATAAAGAGTAATCTTCTTCTGCCCAATTCCCAATTCATCCAGCAATCCCTGTAACTAAATAGCTTCCTTCACAGCCTCTGTCATAGCCATATACTCTGCCTCCGTAGTAGACAAAGCCACTGTAGACTGTAAAGTAGACTTCCAACTCACTGGTGCTCTTGCAAGAGTAAACACATAACCGGTTGTCGACCGGCGTTTATCCAAATCACCAGCATAATCTGAATCAACATAACCAATAGCATACTGACCACATGTATCATCTTTCTCAAAGACTAAACCAACATCTACGGTTTTCAACAAATACCGTAGAATCCATTTCATTGCTTGCCAATGTCCTTTACCAGGATCATGCATATACCTGCTCACAACTCCAACTGCATGTGAAATGTCGAGTCTCGTACACACCATAGCATACATCAGGCTACCAATTGCATTAGCATACGGAACTCGAGACATATACTCTCGTTCCTCATTTGTACTAGGAGATAAAGATGCACTCAGCTTCATATGAGGAGCAAGTGGGGTACTTACAGGTTTTGACTGCTCTGTAATGCCAAACCGCTATAATACCTTCTTCAGATACTGCTTCTACGTCAAACAAATCTTGCTTCTCCCTCTATCTCTGCTAATCTCCATACCTAGTATCTTTTTAGCTTCACCCAAATCTTTCATCTCAAACTCTCGATTCAACTGAGTCTTTAACTTTGCAATTTCTTTGACATTCATCGAAGCTATCAACATATCATCAACATACAAGAGTAGATAAATGAAAGAACCATCATGTAGCCTCCGAAAATACACACAATTATCAAATTTGCTTCTGTGTACCTCTGACCTATCATAAATCGATCAAATCGCTTGTACCACTGTCTGGGAGATTGCTTCAAACCATAAAGCGATCTTTTCAGTTTGCAAACCAAATTTTCCTCACCAGCAACTTTGAATCCCTCTGGCTGAGTCATATAGATTTCCTCTTCCAAGTAACCATGTAAAAATGCAGTTTTTACATCAAGTTGAACTAGTTCCATATTCATCTGAGCTACCAAGGCCAACAAAATTCTAATGGAAGAATGTTTTACAACTGGAGAAAATACCTCATTATAGTCAATTCCTTCCCTCTGAGCGTAGCCTTTAGCCACCAACCTTGCATCCATCTTTCTTTGCATATACCCATTTGCACCCAATTGCCTTTTTACCCTTCGGTAGTTGAGCTAGCTCCCAAGTTTCATTCTTCTGAAGAGACTGCATCTCTTCGCTTATAGCTGTCTTCCACTCATCAACTTCAAAACATCTGACTGCCTCTCTATAAGTGGAAGGAACATCAGCATCTACAATTGGAAGTGCATAGGCCACCATATCAGCAAATCGAGCAGGTCTGCGAATCTCACGTCTTGGCCTATCAACTGCAATAGATTCTTATTGCTGTTGAGGTTCCTGAGTAGAACCCTCACCATCATCTCCCAAATCCTCCTCTGTCATAGGAGTACCATCATCTGTCTCAACAGATCTAACTGGGTTCAATGTCATCGTTTCAAACTCCACCTGCTGCTGAGTATGCTCCACCTGCTGCGGAGTACCATTCACCTTTGTCTGGTTTTCTGATTTCTTCAACATTGAAGACTCATCAAATGTCACATCTCGACTGGATACATTCTTCCTCGAACTAGGACACCATAGACGATATCCTTTTACTCCTGAAGCAAATCCCAAGAAAATCGCTTTCTTGGCTCTAGGATCCAACTTAGATTCTTTCACATGATAATATGCAGTGGAACCAAAAACATGTAAAGAATCATAATCAGAAACAGGTTGTCCAGACCATGGAGTTCTATCATCAATAGCAGCTGATGGTAGACGATTAATGAGATGACACGCATAAGTCACAGCCTCAGCCCAAAATTCTTTGCCCAACCCAGCATTAGACAACATACACCGAACTTTCTCCAGCAATGTCCGGTTCATGCGTTCTGCCACCCAATTCTGCTGTGGTGTACCTCTAACAGTAAAATGACGTATAATACCTTCATCTCGACACAATTTCAAAAATAGATCACTGCAATACTCACCACCATTATCTGTCCTGAGATGCTTGATCTTCTTGCCAGTCTGTGTCTCAATCATCTTTTTCCACTTAAGGAAAACACCAAGTACATCATCTTTTGATTTCAAACAGTACATCCAAGTTCTTCTAGAAAAGTCATCAACAAAAGTAACAAAGTAGTGCCTACCTCCCATAGATGCGGTTTTAGTAGGTCCCCACACATCTGAGTGAACATAATCAAGAATACCCTTGGTATTATGAATAGCGGTGCCAAATTTCACTCTCTTCTACTTTCCCAGAACACAATGCTCACAGAAATCTAGCTTGCAGGTCTTTGCACCTTTCAATAAGCCTCGCTTCACCAAACTGAATAAGGCTTTCTCACCTGCATGTCCCAAACGCATATGCCATAGTCTCGTGATCTCTGAATTTGTATCATTATCAGAAACCATAGCAGCTGATCTAATAACCGTACTACCATTATAGTAATACAAGTTGTTCCTCCTAGTGCATTTCAATACCATAAGAGCGCCTGAAGTGACCCTCAGAATACCATCTCGAATAGATATACCACAGCCTTTAGATTCTAAGGCTCCCAAAGAGATGAGATTCTTCTTCAACTTCGGTACATACCGAACATCTGTCAAAACTCAAGTCAGTCCATCATGATTCCTCAATCGGATCGAACCTATCCCAGCAGTATGGCAAATATCATCATTGCCCATCTACACAACTCCACAATCAAGCTGTTCAAACTGAAAGAACCAATCCCGATGTGGACACATATGATAAGTACAACCCGAATCCATAATCCACTTATCAGAAACAGAAGTGGATGGATAACCAACTAGACATATATCTGAATCACTATCATCCTCACACTCAACAACACATGCATCAGAAACAGTCTTGCCCTTTTCTTTCTTTTTCAACTTAGGACAATCTTTCTTCCAATGCCCTTTCTCATGACAAAAGGCACACTCATCTTTTTCTAATCCACCCCTCGACCAAGATTTTCTCCTTTTTTCTGGTTTCCTACTTTGACTACGCCCTCTCACTGTCAAGGCATCTACTGACTCATCCCTATGTTCCCTTTGATCTTTCTTACGAATTTCATAATTCAACAAAGCAGAACAGACTTCTTCAAAAGACAGTTTATCTTTCCCATGGATAAGAGTAATGCACAAATGATCTAATTCATCCGGAAGTGAACCAATCAATAGCATAACCTTAATTTCATCTTTGAATGTTTCATCTAAGTTTAACAAATCAGCAATTAACTTATTAAACTCATCAATATGAGAACTGATGCTTGTACCTGGTTTTAACTGGAGACGGAACAATCTCTTCAATAGGTACAACCGATTCTCATTGCTTTTCTTCATATATTTGTTCTCCAGCGCCTTCCATAATTTGCTTGCAGATGTCTCCTTAGTGAACGGATACTTTTGTTCTCTACACAAGCAAGAGCGAATCAACCCACAAGCTTTTATATTAAGTCTGTCCCAATCTCTTGCACGGATACCAATTGTTATGCACAAGCGGAAGTGATAACCAACAGAACAACCAAATGCACAACCACAACTATGCCAGATAATTGAATATAATAGTAATTAAAGAGGCAACCAATCAACCACAATGCAGAAATAGAATACACACCAGGATTTAACGAGGTTCGGTATTAGTACCTACGTCCTCGGGCGCCGCTGAAGAAACTTTCCACTATCTTCAAAGAGAATTACAAATTTTTGGGCCACAATACAAATACCACAACTATTGGGTCAAACTGTAATTACCCAAATAGTTGGGTCAAACTGTAATTACCCAAACAATTGGGCAATACTACAAATACCCAAAATCAAAGGGGGAAAAAGCAAATATTACAAACTTTAAGGTCCTTACGGAAAGGCCCTTAAACTATGAGGTCTTATTTGCGAGACCTTACAACTTTAGGGGGTGAAAGATATTTCAATTTGGGACACATATATTTCTCCCACATGGCCTCTTTTATAAGGCCAATGTGAGACCCAACTTTGCTTCTCAAGCAATGTGGGATCTCTCCCACTTTGTTTTCATATGAGCCAAACACCAACACCCTTCTCATGTACAGCTTTCACAATTGGTTTCCAAGCTTCCACTTGCTCACCTGTCCAGATTCCAGGTGTGTTCCAGTACCTTCAAATCAAATGCAACAACTTTATTGTCAATATATTATATATATTTTGCCGAAATCAAGGATTTTGTTATAAAATTATGTCTATACCAATACAGAGACATTAAATAAAAAAAAAAGGTAGTAAGACTGAATGTAAGAATCTTAAATCTACAAGTACCAATTCGGATTTAGTATATATAGTAAGAGAAATTCTCAATCAACATGCAATACTTTTGGTGCTGCTAATCCCAAATTTAGCTTTTATTTACTATAATGTTCTTTGTATACATGACAAAATACTAACCAATCCACTTTGGACGTTATCAAAACTAATGTTAAGCATTTCGTGCAAACTGAGATTATAAAAATGAAAATATACCCTCGAGTGTCGGATATCCCAGTTGCTTCAGAAATGAGAAAACCACCATTAGTTGTTCGCTGAGAATAGTATAAGATGGCATGGGGTTGGGGAATGTTGTTGTATGACCTGAGTCTCGTCAAGGGTGATAAAACTATTATGCATATATGAAAACAAATAATTAAATTGTAATTCACTTTATTAAGTTAAAAAATATATTGTGACAAACATTTAAAAAAAAAAGTTGTACTCATTTTGATCCATATATAAATTTATCATTAGTTAAGTTCAAAGGATATTTATTTTATTCTAGGCATATAAGCATCCCATAATGTGAAAAAAGGTTGATAATACTGAGCATAACAAGATTTGATTATATTAATTATTGTTTTACTATTGATGTTTAATATATTATTAGAACATTTTATACAAAACTTTAGTAATTGAACAGGGTAAATGATGTGTCCTTCAAATTTATCAAATATATTTCTCTTTCAAGGTCTAAAAGATGTCACTATGATTTCATTTCTTGATTACTATTAAGGGAACCATGCATTCAGGTGTAATATTCCATTTTTACCATTGGATAACATTGGAAAGTGGAATAAATTATCAATTTGCACAATCTTAGGAGTGAAAGTAATTTTATGAAACTTTAGGGACGTAAACTAATTTGCCCTAATCAATTTCTTGATCATGCTCTCTCTAAACAAAATTAAACAAAGAGCGAAAGAAAGGGTTTGCTTACCTGTGGGAGAGATTGAATTTTCCCATTTTGCAAGGAGTGAGGAGTGGAGTGGTGATGCTGGTGTTGGTGCCAGTGGCTGCCATGTTTATTAACTCTCTTTCTTTTTGCCTTCTCTCTTCCTGGTTATAGCTTCTTCCCTTTCAATACCAAACTTTAATTGCAACGGGACTTATGGAAATTAATTAAGCACAATCAACTGCTCTTCTATTTAATTAATTACGTACATGTGATTCGCATAAAGACAAATCATGCATGTTGGCCTTTTACAGAAATATTATTGGATTGGACTCTTCATAGTCTTTTGTTTGGGTTTCAAATTTGTTGGAGTTCGTTTGGGATTGAACTTTTCGAGTGTGCAATAAGTAAGCAGCGGATTGGTGGTGCCATTTTTTATCGTCTTTATTTATTTGTTTGGTGACTTGGCTCTTTCTCTTTATAGTGAATTCGCTTTCAATAAACTAAGACTTTGAATAAGGCGCATGCCAATGTGCACAAATCAACCACTGCTAGCTTAAATAATCAACATCGAGGCTTGCGGCTAAGCTTCGTATTCCAATGGCAATATAGTTTTTACAACATTAATATTGTTAATTTTCTTCCTCGATGATATTGGCTTTACCTTTCTTTTTTCTTTTATGTATTTCCAATTAAGGCCTAGTAAAAGCCTAATATGTGGTCGACCTATCATTACTATCATTATCTAAATATTAGTCCAAATAAATTATATTATGTATTCATTTAGTTTTATTTTATTTTATGTATTTTGTAAGTTCTTAAGCCTAAGATTTAGTTACGTTAATTAGAACTCAAATAGTTAAATAAAATGTAATTAGTGGAAAAGTAAAAGATACACAATAAATTGTACGTGGCTCGACTATAACTAAGCCACTACAAGAAAAATGATTATATTTGACGGTCTTAAAAGCGCCACCAATGGTCCCGCCAAATATAGTCAATTTGACTATATTTGGCGGTCGGTCAAAGTGCCAAATATGCATCTGACTATACTTGGCGGTTTTTGACCGCCAAGTATAATAGGCTTAAAAATTAAAAAAATATATACTTGGTGGTTTTTGACCGCCAAGTATAGGAGTTTCAAAAATTAAAAAAAATATATACTTGGCAGTTTTTAACCGCCAAGTATTTAAAAAAAATTAATATATATATAACCCATATCATGACTACTAATTATAACACAAGAAAGTATGACCAGTCGTTTTTTGAGTCAGCCAAAAGGACATGATAGCCATAATGGCTAAATCTCATAATTTTATTCTTTACAATCCAGCTCAAATATAGGACTGATTTTCACAAAATGATAAAACACACTTAGATTCACAAAACTTGAATGTATCCTGATAATTTTTTCCATATTTTTGTTCTGAAATTCACATGTTCATTACCAGTAATTATTTCTAACACCAGACAGCTTCAGATGAAGTGAAACATACATGCATTCATAATTTAAATAATTTACAAATAATAACTTCAGGTATAGATATAAGTAAAAGTTGTGTTCCTTAAAGCAGAAAACATAACAACTCACAGCATGTTGTGCCCAAAAGTCTTGCTTGTTGATCTCAAAACCCTTCTTAGCAGCTTCCTCAGCATCTGCCATCCATCCAAGTTCAAGCAAGGGAAACACAAGCATACCATATATGTAGTCTTCTTGTTTATTATATGGCAGAACCTATGAAATTTCAAATCAGTATAGCACCCAAATGAGACAACACAACTGAATGTGGTTTTATAAATAACTTAAGTTTCTGAGGTGATACATGTCTTCTGACAATATAATTTGGCAAATTATAAGTCTGCTCTTTCTTTGATCAACGTTAAAGCAAATAAAAATTGAATAAGTTGATAGTGAACTGATTAGCAGATATACTATCTTCTTTGCATTTTGTTCTAAGAACCATGAACAGAATTCATTCAGTGGATGGTATCCGACCTTTTGAACAAGAGCTAAAGAGAGGTCAGGGCGACCCATGTAGAAGCAGAGCACTTGGGCCCTCTTGAGAGAAACTAGATCCTTTGGGAAAGTTTTGAGAAGCTGCAAAAGAAATGTCATTTGCAACGAACAAATCATATACAGATGCTAAAGACTAAACTGAAGGCAAACAATACACCGAGATGAAAACTTATTGAAATGTTTCCAATCGAAAATCTGTAAAATTCATAACTTTATGAACTTATAACTAATAGTACTCATAGTGCAATCATTTACTAACAAACAGAAAAAACCCCAATTCAAAGTTTGGTCAAACCTTATATCATATCTGAAAATTAAAAAGAGAAATAAACTTAAAATTCTATTTCACCTTAGAGTGTAACTCAACATCCACATCATCGTCTCGGTCGGTAGAAATCAAATACGAGACAGCACTAAAAATTGCCTTCTCGTACGGGGTGGTGTCTTCCTGTTTACAATCAAATTCAATCATAAAATTTACCAGCATCAGTTGATTCTTGCCGTTACACTTTTTTGGAAATTTTTTCAAAAAAAACGAAAACAAAAAAGGGAGAAAGAACAACAAGCTTACAAGACGAGACTTGGCAGCCTGAATAAGTTTAGAAGCTTTAGAAGGAGAGTGGGAAGCTAGAAAATGAGCAGCCAAACAGTTGGCCAAGACGCAATCTTTATCATGTTCAGCCGCTTCCAATATCACGTGCCTCTCTCTCCCATAACTAAGCACCTTCATTCATTAAACAAACCCAAAAACCTCAAAAATTAAACACATTTTCGGACACCCACCAACAAGAAACTCCATATAACATCAAATTATTAATGAGAAAAAAAAGAAAAAATAACCAAACCTAGTGGTAGTATGCGTTGATGGCAGAGATGCAAGAATCAGAAGAAGTCTACACTTCGTAACCCCATTTGTCTGATTTCAATCCTCCCATTTCGCTCTTCATTCTCGAACACAAGTTGCCAGGATCTTCTTAATTAGTATTCTCTAGTCGAGAAAATAACAAATGAGATGAAAGTGTGTCCGAGACTCATGAGGCAAAAGGTGTTCGGTTCTGTGGTCTCGGTCAGCTTTAGAAGTTTTGGATGTAAACGATGGTGAAGGCATCATTTTCTTAAAGTTTTTATCAATCGGATCATCCTATACAGATCAGGTTGGACAACAACTGTTGCTTGTCTTGTCCACTCTGCATTTTTTTATAATTATTTTAAGAGGAGTCTTCAGATATTTTTTTTATTACTTTGCTTTGTGATAAAAACCACAATTAGAAAATAGGACACATTTTTAGATAACCCTTAAGAGTTATATTTTATTTTTCAGATTTGTAAGAGAATATCTTTTGGCTTCACATTATTACTTTAATAGCATTATAATCCTGGAAAGGTGAACTTTCCCAGATTTACAATAAACACAAAATTTTGCACATGCAATATAAAGTGTGCAATTATGCCAACCAAATGCAGGAATATATGGCATGTCAAATTGTTTATCACTTTCTAGCACTCTCATCCTACACAAAAGCATCTCATAGAAGAACTTAAAAGATAACTCTTAAAGATAAATTCATCAACAAAATTTTTAATTTCATCAGTTTATCCCTAAAATGACTAACATCCACCCAAAACTATTCGGGTAATTGCCCAGAAATAATGCAAGATTCATGAGCCAAGAATAAAAGAACATGCACAAACTGCAAGAACAATGTACAACCAAGCAATAAAAATTTCAGCTGACTTTAATAATTTTTGACAATTTATTTCCAAGAAATTGTAACTTCTATATCATTGGACCCCGGAAAATGACTTCCAACAACAATTCTAGCAAATAATCAACAGATCTAGTACTCTCTTTCCTAATTCTTCCTAGAAATCTGCAAGTTTCAGAAAAGCAATACCAAGATAAAACAATGTTCTGGCTGTTTACATGCAGTTAAAAAAAAAAAAGGAACTCCCAACAGGAAAATGCTATTTTCTTCGCACATGCAGAGAATTAAACACTACAATCTCGCATAACCGAGAAATTTCCGGAATCATTAGTGAAGAAGGCTTCCAATTTATAAACTAAGACACAAAACAACCTTGCAATCTCCAGAAAGGAAGAAAAGCATGGTATTTCCTTAGCCAATTTCGCCAGATAACACAACTAGATCCTACATAAAGCTTAATTTACACTACACAAAGCCTCAAACAGTTGCAAAGAGCGAAGATAAGCGAATATGCATGAAAAAGAAAAGCCTTGAGTAATGCTAAGCATTCTTACTAAGAAAATGCCGGAAATTTAAAAAAAAAAAAGAGAGAGAGAGGGAAATAGAAAAAACAGACCAAAAATAAGAACAATCAAGATTCAACACGTATCAAAAAAAGCCTCCAAAAGAAACTTACCTAATAGGCAGTGCATCCTCCAAAACATCCAGCCTCTCACAGCTCCCTCCAAACGAGCTCTGCACTTCATTCGCTTCCTCAACGTCCGGTGATGAGTCACTGTTCTTCCTAATCGACAAGGAACTACCAGACTTCACGTCCTCCTCTCGCTCCCACCTCTCATCCATAACCGTTTTCGCCTCCACTGACTCGTAGATTGACGCACGCTGCATGCAGTTAGTGAGACAAACCGAATTACTATTAGTTCTCTTGCCTTGTGCTAGTCACCACCATTTCAGAACCGGAATGAACGAGGATCGGAGTGACTGAAGGAGACTTGGAGGAGAGTTGCAAGTAAGAAGGCGGAGTTGGAGGTGGCCAAGGACGGTGGAATGGACGGTGGCATAGGAGTGGATGAAGGCTTAGGAATTAGGGATTTCGAATTAGGACGGCTAGGGTTTTCATTTTCTTTATATAGGATTGTGAATTTCACGGAAATCCATCTCTCTTAAAATTTATCAAAATAGTATCCATTATTCAGTCCCTATATTTCAAACTTTTTCATTTACACCATTAGACTAATTTTTTATAATTTTTAGAGCACTAAATGTTTTAATTTAATTTTTAAAATAAATTATAATAATTTTTTGCATATTTAAAATGTTATATTATTACAAAACAATTTTTTTGATATTGTTAATTGCTTAATTTTCATCAAAGCAATTAAATAATGTGATTTTCATCACTTTGAAATTAAAAAATAATTTTATTTATTTCATAAAATTTTCACATTTAAAAATTCATTTTTCTAAAATTTAATATTTAAAAATTTATTCTTTTCATACATATAATAATGTTATCTTTAATTTAAAGATTTTTAAAAATTATTTTTAATTTTAGATTAAAAATAAAATTATATTGTTTAATTATATTTAAATAAATTTATTGAAATTTTAAATATTATATTCACATATTTGAAAGAAAAAATGAAAAGAAAGAGGAAAATTTGAGAGGGAAAAGAAAAAAATTACATTTTCACATACTTGTCAAACTTTTATACAAATGTGATATATATGTGATTGAATAAAGACAAAAAGTGACAAATAAGATGAATTAATAGGTTTGACTTTTAAGACATGGTTAAATTTCTCACTTTTTTAAAAAACTGCCAAATAAAAAAATTGTGAAGTGACAAATATGCAAAAAATTCTTGTAGTGAGCCTATATCTACGGGCTGCCAAGCTACCGTTCAATAAGTTGTTCAAGATTACAGACTATTCAGATTTATAGTAGATGAAACCCCTTTCTCTCACTCACCTTTCTTTGTAACCTACGCTCCCTTTAAGAACTCTGACCTTAGTAAACGAACTTCTTAAACCTTGATGTATTAAGAACTTCCTAAACCTTACTGCACTTCACTACCAAACATATCAAGTCCCCCTTGACTACAAAACACTTTCCCAATAACACTTAACAAACAAAGATAAAACTCAATAAAGTTATCTATACTTTATCAGTTACGACTATCATAATTACACCTCTGTTAAGAAAAACACCACCTCTGTTAAGAAAAACACAACCACGATACCAGATACAGACTTCATAAATAACAAATATTAAAAGAATCAACTCCTTTAAGCTCCACACAGTCTAATACAACATAATAGCTTTGTAGCTTCAACTGCCATAGGCCTGACGGACGCACTAATGATTTTCCCTCTACATTCTTAAGCGTCGTGATCACATAAGCTTTGACATCTTCTATATTTAGTGGTTGCTTTCCTTGTTGCCTTGCGTTTACTTCAATGCTTTCCAAATCTACATGCAACATATAATATAAGTAGAAAACAATCTTTAGTTTAGGATATTCATGTATATAGTTGCACGTCTAGTATCATTCCATATTGCATGAGGATTTTTCGAATAAGCTTTCCAAAACAAAATCAAGATAATATGCCTTGTTTCCAAATTAGTAGCATCGTTCCTAACTGAATCAATTTCATAAGTCCTTATGAAAAGGGGAAAACAATTATTCAGTATTCTTGCTGCATAAGGATTTTCAAAATCTTCCTATATCTGCAAATCTCGAATGCTTAGGAAAAACAGAAATACTTTAAGTCAATCAATAATGAACCAGAACAAAGGATCTTTCCTAAAGCAAAGTCAAATAAAAATCTTTTCAAAGATTAAAACAAGATTCTGGAAATCTCAAATATTTTGAAAATAAAAGGCATCATGTCTTTCCAAACTGGAAGCAATCGAATAGGAAAACACTAGCTTTCTTGTTTTTCTCCAAAATTGCCAAAACAACAAGGACACGTGGCATCACCAATCCTGGACCCAACATATTTAAATAATTATCATTATGATTTGTTGTTTTTATTTTATATATATATATATATATATTAGATAGTACATTTGTTACACCTAAGATTTTTTTTTCTTTTAGATAATGTGATAATTTCTATTTTGCGGGAAAATTTTAATAGGATTAATTAGATAAATACACTATATCATTAACAGTTACCTATATAAAATAAAATTTCTAAATATAAGTTTTTTAAAAAAAAAAGCGACATTGCTGAGTTTAAATATATACATGAGAGAATATATATATGTATATGTATACTTAATGAAATCTAATTAGATAAAAGTACTATTTCAGATTTGTGCCTATAATCACCTAAAATTTACTTCCCAAAATTTAACTAGTTGGTCCAAAACTTGAACGTTCAACTTAAACGGCGGGTCCAAAATCATGACAACGTTATTCTAATTACTTTTCAAAATTTATTGGCAGGTCCAAATCCACCGAAAATGTAGTTTAAACTACATAATTGACATATATCGTTTGATACTTCGAAGAAGAATTCAACAATTTCACCGCAACATGAGGGAAATCCATATTTAAACAACTTACAAAATAAATAAGATATTGTTTAAACAGATTTAAACTTCCATAAAGGGATAGTCTGTGTAACCAACAATAGGATCAGTAGTATAAAAACTGCTTCTGTCATATTTATTCAGCTCTACATTAAACTCAAATCGTTTTGGCAAATCCGGATTAGCCAAAAACAATCTACCAAATGCTACCAAATTAGAATAATTCTTTGCAATAGCCTTGTTACTAGTATCCCTATTGTACCCTCCAGCAGTAATGATTGTCCCCTTATATGCCTTCCTAATGGGCAGCAAACTCTGAAGAATTTCATACTTATTATCAATTTTAATCTCCAACCGAAGCTCGATCACATGAAGATAAGCAATCCCAAATTTGTTGAGTGCATTGGCCACGTACAAGCCTAATGCTTCAAGGTTAGAGTCTACACATTCCATGTAATGCTCACAAGGTGATATTCTAAATCCAACTTTATCAGCTCCAATTTCATGAACCACAGCTTCAACTGTGGAATCCCAATATATATATATATATATATATATATATATATTACAATTTTAGAAATATGCCATGTTTAAATAAATGAGAATTGGGTTGGATTAGTAGACTTGTGTTGGAAATTGATAAGGATGAATTGGGCTTAGATTGCAAATGAATGGATTTAGGCCCATGGGTAGCCTTGGATATATAAGAGAGAGACATGAGGGCTCCAGAAGGGGGGAGGGGAATATTTTCTTTCATTTCAGGATAGAAGAGAAGAGTCTGACGAGAAAAAGGGAGAGAGAAAGAAGAAGAAGAAGAAGAAGAAGAAGAAGAAGAAGAAGAAAAGAGAAGGAAGAAAAAGAGAGGAAAAGAAGGAAAAATCAAAGAGGTGTATAGGCTTGGAAACCAGGTAGGGATTTTCTAACACTATACTTAAATTGTATTATCTATTTTACTGTTTTAAATTGATATGGGTTTATAGTGCACGTGAATTGTTGTTAAATTGATTGTTTGTTGCTTGGATGATGAATTATTTGTGGAGATATGTGCTTATTAAGCTTTAAACAGCCACTGATTGCATGGAAATTGGATTTTGAATGAAGTTTTGGTGAATTTTTGAACTTTTTGTTTGAGATCTAGAATTGGTTCAGTTTCACGATTCTGGAATTCTAATCCTGGCTGTAAATCCAACACAACTCGACAGGCAGTTGTCGAGTGTCGAGTGATGTTGTCGAGTGTCGAGTGCCGCTGTCGAGCGTGACTCGACATGAATTATCGAGGGTCAAGTTGTTAACGTGTCGAGCGTCGAGCATGACATGTCGAGAGTTGAGTTATGAACATGTCGGGTGTCGAGCGCGACTCAACATGAATGATCGAGGGTCGAGTTGTTAACGTGTCAAGCGTCGAGCATGACGTGTCGAGGGTTGAGTTATGACGTGTCGAGGGTTGAGTTATGAACATCTCGGGTGTCGAGCGTGACTCGACATGAAGTGTGAAGGGTCAAGTTGTTATCGTGTTGAGTGTCGAGCGTGACATGTCGAGGGTTGAGTTATGAAGTGTCGAGGGTTGAGTTATCGAGCGTGACGTGTCGAGGGTCGAGTTATGACGTGTCGAGGGTTGAGTTATGAACGTCTCGGGTGTCGAGCGTGACTCGACATGAAGTGTGGAGGGTCGAGTTGTTATCGTGTTGAGCATCGAGTGTGACGTGTCGAGGGTCGAGTTATGAAGTGTTGAGGGTTAAGTTATGAACGTGTCGAGGGTTGAGTTATGAAGTGTCAAGGGTTGAGTTATGAACGTGTCGACGGTCGAGTTGTTAACGTGTCGAGCGTCGAGCGTGACGTGTCAAAGGTTGAGTTATGAACGTGTCCGGTGTCGAGCGTGACTTGACATGAAGTGTCAAGGTTGAAGTTGTTAATGTGTCGAGCGTCGAGCGTGACATGTCGAGGGTTGAGTTATGAACATGTCAGGTGTCGAGCGTGACTCGACATGTAGTGTCGAGGATCAAGTTGTTAACGTGTCGAGCGTCGAGTGTGATGTGTCGAGGGTTGAGTTACGAACTTGTTGGGTGTCTAGCGTGACTCAACATGAAGTGTCGAGGGTCGAGTTGTTAACGTGTCGAGCGTCGAGCGTGACATGTCGAGGGTCGAGTTATGAAGTGTCAAGGGTCGAGTTGTTAACGTGTCAGGTGTCGAGCGTGACTAAACATGAAGCGTCGAGGGTCGAGTTGTGAACTTGTCAAGCGTCGAGCGCGACGTGTCGAGTGATCGAGCATCGAGCGATCGATTGTCAAGCGGTATAGGTGCCGAGTGTCGAGTACACAGTGTCGAGTGTCGAGCGGTATATGTGCCGAGTGTCGAGTGCCAGAATTGAGTGTCTAGCTGTGTCGAGCGTCGAGTGTCGAGTGCACAGTGTCGAGCGTCAAGTGTCGAGTGTCAAGCGCTCTAACAAACTCGACCCGTATGTACCTTTCTGACAGAATTTTTCATAAAAAAAAAGAGTGCTACCTTGGGACTTATTTTAGAAATTATATTAAAGGGTTTATAAGCATATGCATTGGACCTTGGATGGGCCGTTTTGAATATGGATACAAGGGGAATGCCGATATGAAATTCTTAGTGTTGGACCTTGGATGGGCCGTCTTGTGTACGGACCCAAGGGGAACACGAATATAAGCGTGATGTGTTAGACCTTAGATGGGCCGTCTTATATACGAATCTATGGGGAACATGAATATAAACGTGATATGTTGGACCTTGGATGGGTCGTCTTGTATACGGATCTAAGGGGAATACGAATATAAACTTGATGTGTTAGACCTTGGATGGGCCGTCTTGTGTACGGATCCAAGGAGAACACGAATATAAACTTGATGTGTTGGACCTTGGATGAGCCATCTTATATACGAATGCAAGGGAAACACGAATATGAACTTGATGTGCTAGACCTTGGATGGGCCGTGGGAAACATTAGATGAAAGATTTTGATTGTTAAGTGAATAAGTGATACTTTGATGTGTGAATGAGAATGATTGCTTGACTTATTATAATTGGTTGTGTAACTATGTAATTGAGTAACAGTTTGAATGCTTGTGATTTACTATAATATTAGAATCTTTCCTATTGGGTTATATGCTCACCCCCCTCTCCCTCCACAAGTATACAAAAAGATATTTGTACTAGTAGTGTTCCAGAGCTTTCATAGGGAGTCTGGGCGTTTACATGCATGCGATGGTCTTGGAAAAAGTTTTGACTAGCCTAAATTGTGATAGGAAATTTTATTATGTGATTATCAACCCATGTTCTAGGTGTGGTCATCAATGTATATAAAGTTTATCTTGAACAAATAGCCAGATGTTGTAATGAATTCATGTGAAATGTATAAATATATGTATGAATTGAAAAATGAAAAAAAAAGTGAGATATTAATGATATCTTTTTATTATTTTTCTTAATCAATCACCCTTAAAGTGTCTAAATAAGAGATTTTAGGGCATGAAAAAGTGGTATCAGAGCCTAAGCTTTTGCTGTAGACCGGGGAAAAGGATGTAGATGGTTTGGGAGGGGTAGAGTTGTATCTTGCGTGCTTGTATGTGCCTTGAATGTTTGATTGTTATGTTTCTGTTCTATATGTTATAGAATTATGTTACTTATGTCTTTGCCATTGATAAAACCAAATAATGAGTTCTCGTACGCGAGGTGTTTCGAGTTCTAATCCACCTGAGGGCGGTGAGAGGTCAGAGTTTTATAGGGTTATGAGAGATGTGGCCAATACATTGGCAGAGACAGTGGCAAACACAGTTAGAGATACTCTTCGTGCTAACCACCACCACCTCAACCGGTAGTAGTGACAGGCGTCGACAATCGAATGAAGAATGCACTTAGAGAGGTCCAACATCACAATCCACCTACTTTTCATAAGGGGCCCGATTCGAATGTTACAGAAGACTGGCTTACACGAATTGAGCGCCTCTTTAACCTTTTGCAAGTTGAAGAAGATTTACGGGTCAGGGTGGCAACCCACTTGTTGACAGGAAATGCATTACAGTGATGGACATCTGTTGAGTGTATTAGAGAAGGAAATATCCTTACTTGGAGATATTTCTCTACTATTTTTCTAGACAAATATTTTTCTACAGTTTTTCGTGATCAGAAGGATAATGAGTTCATATACTTGACACAGGGGAACATGACAATGCAACAATATAAGGCACGATTTACTGCCTTATCCCGTTTTGCACGTGGTTTGGTAGTAGATGAGGCTAGCAAGGCTCGAAGATTTCAAAAGGGATTGAGAGATGACATCAGACCTTCAGTTGTAGTATGTAGATTGATGACATATGCTGATGTGGTGGAGACTACCTTAGTTGCAGAACAGGAGATCTCTCAGAGTCATAGAATGGGGGGTATTGGCTTACCTTCTAGACGAATGAGACAGCATAATCATTCAGCTAAGAGACAGAGAACTCATTCCTTTATATCTACTCATTTTGCATCTGCACTAGGATTAGAGTCTGATTTGTTGGACTTTGTATTACACGTGGAGTCACCCATGGGCAGTACGTTAGAAGTTGGGAGTATATGTCGTTCTTGTGTGATAGAAATCAATGGGCACAGGGTTTCATTTGATTTGATACTTATGGATTTCACTGATTATGATGTGATATTAGGAATGGATTGGTTGTCGACTTATCGAGTTATATTAGACCGTTATAAGAAGAAAGATGGTTCATTGCGTGTATGTATCGATTACAGGCAGTTAAACTGGGTTATAGTGAAAAACAAACATCCTTTACCTAGGATCGATGATTTGTTCGATCAGTTAAGAGGATCTTGTTGTTTTTCCAAGATAGATCTTCGTTCAGGTTATCATCAGTTGAGAATAAAGGAAGGAGACATACCAAAGACCGTTTTTCGTACCTGTTATGGAAAGAATGAGTTTTTGGTCATGCCATTTGGACTAACTAATGCTCCTACTGCCTTTATGGATTTAATGAACCATATTTTTAGACCTCACTTGGATCAATTTGTAATTGTGTTTGTGGATGATATCCTTAATTATTCTTCATCTAAAGTTGAGCATGAGCAACATTTATGTATAGCATTTCAAACACTGAGAGAGAAAGAGCATCGTCTTTATGCCAAGCTAAGTAAATGTGAATTTTAGCTATCAAAAGTAAAATTTTTAGGCCATGTGGTGTTAAGACAAGGAATTTCATCACTCTAAATTTGTTGTTCATCCTGGTGGTACCAAGATGTATCATGACTTACGTCGACAGTTTTTGTAGAAAGGAATGAAGAGGTTCCTATTCAAATCTTGGACACGAGAGTGCAAGTCCTATGTGGCAAGACCATTCCATTAATCAAGGTCTTGTGGGAGCATCCTGGCGTTGAAGAGGCTGTATGGGAGCTAGAGTCAGAGATTCAAAGAAAGTACCCTGAGCTTTTAAATGCAAGGGGTAACTTCTTACTCATATTTTCAAATTTCGAGGACGAAATTTATTTTTAGGAGGATAGGTTGTGGAATCCCAAAATATATATATATATTACAATTTTAGAAATATGCCATGTTTAAATAAATGAAAATTGGGTTGGATTATGGTAGTGGGCTTGTGTTGGAAATTGATAAGGATGAATTGGGCTTAGATTGCAAATGAATGGACTTAGGCCCATGGGTAGCCTTGGATATATAAGAGAGAGACATGAGGGTTCCAGAAGGGGGGAGGGGGATATTTTCTTTCATTTCGGGATAGAAGAGGAGAGTCTGATGGGAAAAAGGGAGAGGGAAAGAAGAAGAAGAAGAAGAAGAAGAAGAAAAGAGAAGGAAGAAAAAGAGAGGAAAATAAGGAAAAATCAAAGAGGTGTATAGGCTTGGAAACCAGATAGGGATTTTCTAACACTATACTTAAATTGTATTATCCATTTTGCTGTTTTAAATTGATATGGGTTTACAGTGCGTGTGAATTGTTGTTAAATTGATTGTTTGTTGCTTGGATGATGAATTATTTGTAAAGTTATGTGCTTATGAAACTTTAAACAGCCACTGATTGCATGGAAATTGGATTTTGAATGAAGTTTTGGTGAATTTTTGAAGTTTGTGTTTGAGATCTAGAAGTGGTTCAGTTTCACGATTCTGGAATTCTGATACTGGCTATGAATTCGACACAACTCAACAGGCAGTTGTCGAGTGTCGAGTGATGGTGTCCAGTGTCGAGTGCTGGTGTCGAGCGTGACTCGACATGAATTGTCGAGGGTCGAGTTGTTAACATGTCGAACGTCGAGCATGACGTGTCGAGGGTTGAGTTATGAATGTGTCAGGTGCCGAGCGTGACTCGACATGAATGGTCGAGGGTCGAGTTGTTAACGTGTTGAGCGTGACGTGTCGAGGGTTGAGTTATGAATTTGTTGGGTGTCGAGCGCGACTCGACATGAAGTGTCAAGGGTTGAGTTGTTATCGTGTCAAGCGTCGAGCGTGACGTGTCGAGGGTCGAGTTATGAAGTGTCGAGGGTTGAGTTATGAACATTTCGGGTGTCGAGCGTGACTCGACATGAAGTGTCGAGGGTCTAGTTGTTAACGTGTCGAGCGTCAAGCGTAACGTGTCGAGGGTTGAGTTATGAACGTGTTGGGTGTTGAGCGTGACTCGACATGAAGTGTCGAGGGTCAAGTTGTTAACGTGTCTAGTGTCGAGCGTGACATGTCGAGGGTTGAGTAATGAACGTGTTGGGTGTCAAGCGTGACTCGACATGAAGTGTCGAGGGTCGAGTTGTTAACATGTCGAGCGTCGAGCTTGACATGTCGAGCGTCGAGTTATGAACGTGTCGGGTGTCGAGCGTGACTCGACATGAAGTGTCGAGGGTCGAGTTGCTAACGTGTTGAGCGTCGAGCGTGACGTGTCAAGGGTCGAGTTATGAAGTGTCGAGGGTTAAGTTATGAACGTGTCGGGTGTCGAGCGTGACTCGACATGAAGTGTCGAGGGTCGAGTTGTGAACGTGTCGAGCGTCGAGCACGATGTGTCGAGTGATCGAGCATCGGGCGGTATAGGTACCGAGTGTCGAGTGCACAGTGTCGAGTGTCGAGCGATATATGTGCCGAGTGTCGAGTGCCAGAGTCGATTGTCAAGCTGTCTCGAGCGTCGAGTGTCGGGTGTCGAGCGCTCTAACAGACTCGACCCATATTTACCTTGCTGACAGAATTTTTCATAAAAAAAACGATGCTGCCTTGGGACTTATTTTAGAACTCATATTGAAGGGTTTATAAGCATATGCATTGGACCTTGGATGGGCTGTTTTGAATACGGATCCAAGGAGAATGCGGATATGAAATTCTTAGTGTTGGACCTTGGATGGGCCGTCTTGTGTACGGATCCAAAAGGAACACGAATATAAACGTGATGTGTTAGACCTTGGATGGGCCGTATTATATACGGATCCAAGGGAAACACAAATATAAACTTGATTTGTTGGACCTTGGATGGGTCGTCTTGTATACGGATCTAAGGGGAACACGAATATAAACTTGATGTGTTGGACCTTGGATGGGCCGTCTTGTGCACGGATCCAAGAGGAACACGAATATAAACTTGATGTGTTGGACCTTGGATGGGCCGTCTTATATACGGATCCAAGGGGAACACGAATATAAACTTGATGTGTTGGACCTTCGATAGGCCGTCTTATGTACGGATCCAAGGGAAGCACGAATATATAAATTTGATATGTTGGACCTTGGATGGTCCATGGGAAACATTAGATGAAAGATTTTGATTGTTAAGTGAATAAGTGATACTTTGATGTGTGAATGAGAATGATTACTTGACTTATTATAATTGGTTGTGTAACTATGTAATTGAGTAACGGTTTGATTGCTTGTGATTTACTATAATGTTAGAATCTTTTCTATTGGGCTATATGCTCACCCCCCTCCCTCCACAAGTATACAAAGAGATATTCCCACTAGTGGTGTTCCAAAGCTTTGCTAGGGAGTCTGGGCGTTTACATGCATGCGATGGTCTTAGGAAAAGTTTTGACTAGCCTAAATTGTGATAGGAAATTTTATTATGTGATTATCAGCCCATGTTCTAGGTGTGGTCATCAGTGTATGTAAAGTTTATCTTGAACAAATAGCCAGATGTTGTAATGGATTCATGTGAAATGTATAAATATATGTATGAATTGAAAAATGAAAAAAAAAGTGAGATATTAATGATGTTTTTTTATTATTTTTCTAAATCAATCACCCTTAAAGTCTCTAAATAAGAGATTTTAGGGCATGACATCGACTGTCTCTAAGGCAAAGCGGCATCTGTTCTCCAAGCTCCCACCATATTTATCAGTTCTATCGTTTACTTGATCTTTCATGAACTGATCAATCAAGTAGCCATTTGCTGCATGGATTTCAACCCCATCAAAACCTGTGAAATAATAGATAAATAGAATAAGCCAACAAGCAGAAATCTAAATGTTATTATTGCCCCTCTCACATTTAGAAAAACAAAACAAGACCGAAACGAAAACAAAAAGAGGCACCTGCTTCAATGGCATTACGAGCAGCAAGCCTGAAATCATTGACAATTTGAGGGATTTCATCGGTTTCCAATGAACGAGGAGGTGACCAATCTACTCCCCCTAACCCTGGTGTCACTCCCTTGTTGGTACATGAGATTGGAGCTTCACCATTTGGCTGGAAACCTATGTTAATCAAGTATTACGAAAATCATATCGATATTAACATCATCTTACAATATAAAAAATTGACACAAATGATCAATAGATGGGCTATGGCTACTATATATATATAAATTTTGTGATAATAAATCTCTTAAGATGCCCGTAATATAAAAATAATTGTTTTAAGAATGTAAAGCATTTACCTATACAGTTATAGCTAGCTTAATTGATAAAATTAAGGGAAAAATCATTTAATATAAAATAATAAAAAAATGTATTGAACTTTCTTCAATGAGAATACGAAATTATACCATAGGTAGAGACACGGCCTGCATGCCAAAGTTGACAGAAGAAAATTCCACCCTTCTCATGAAACAGCATCCAGAATTGGTCTCCAAGCTTTGACTTGCTCTTTTGTCCAAATTCCAGGTGTGTTTGTGTACCTTCAAGTCAAATGCCACCACATTGTTGTCAAAAACTATCGTTCCATGATCAAACTGGTCTAAATTCATTTTCTAGTAACATTATAAAGATTAAACAACCGCAGTCACAATTTTTTTTTAAAAAAATAATTACAAACATAATTTCGTTTTTATGTTTTTATACTGTATATTCTCAAGATTATGTTAGCTTTCAATACATTAAATTTATCAAAAACACTAACCTTTACTACATTTTGCTTCTCGAAATTGAGGCATTTTATGTAAAATATTGAGATTTCACCCAAAAAAAAAAAAGTGAGAGAGAGAGAGAGAGAGAGAGAGAAAGGAAGAAAGAAAGAAAAGTACCCATGTGCGGTTGGGGAGATTCCAGTGGCCTCAGAAATGAGAAAACCACCATTAGTTGTGAGCTGGGAGTAGTATAAGATGGCATGAGGTTGTGGCATATTATTGCATGATCTAAATCTTGTCAAAGGTGCTAATACTATTCTGCATATATTTAAAACCAAAAAATAAAAAATTAAGTCAATAATGCAAATTTTATTTACAACCCATATATAGTATAAGATAAATACAAACATTCTTGTTATTTGAAATTTGTTCATAATATGTCATTGTTTAAAATTGACATTATCAAAAATGATTTTCTAATAAAACTAAACGATACACTAATAAATTAGTATTACTAACCTGACTAATTTATACATTGCTATAAAATTGCTATTTTGTTAATAATAATATCAATTCACATATTACTAAAACATAGTTTTTTTTTTTCAGTATAGAAATTTCTTCTTTTCAGAAAACTTTGTATCTTAGAAAAGCTGAAAGATAGACCTGCATGTGGGAGCGATTGAACTTTCCCAGCTTGCAAGGAGAAAAAAGAGGAACGGTGGCGGTGGTGTTGGCGGCGGGAGCACCGGCTTCAGTTTCTGCCATGTTCTATTTGCCTTAATTTGTTATTTATTCGTTTGGTGACTTCTCACTTTCTCTTTATTGCATATTCGCTTTATAAACTGAACTTTTGACTTGGGCCAATGGACACATGCAGAAATCAACTTAATTATCATTATTTGAAATATTTTAAACGAAGAGACAACCAATAATGACGAGGCGCGTGGCTGAGTTCCGTTTTCCAATTGGAGTCTACCGTCGAGTCCATTATTGGTCTTTTCCTCCATGGCTGACTTTTTTTTTTTTTTTAATTAAGAGTGGTAGAGCTTTATCAAATTATCCAAATATCCGTCCTAATAAAATATGTTATATATATTTAGTTTAATTTTTATTTGTTTAATTTTGATTGTTTTTGGTTGTTTTTATAATCAATATATATGTGATATAATTTTTTTGACTAATATATTAATCTTTTAAACCTAATTTTTTAGTTATCATTATTACTTTTGGAGAGTGTTAGTGTGCATATCACATTAAAAATTAAAAAAAATAGTAATCTGAATATTTGTTAGCTTTATGGGAGGACCGAGATAAATATATTATATTATTTCAATATAAATATTTATTTTAACAACACCCATAGATGTTGAGTTTAAAAAGATAATAGAAAAAAGAAATATATGTGCTTAACAAAATCTTAATAGATAAAAGTCTAGATGACTTTGATTGCCTGTTACTTTAAACTGTTATGGGCCGGTTCTCCAAATATAATAATAGGCTTTTCCAAATTCAATGGGTCGGTCCAAATTCAACAATTCAACATAGACGACTCAATTTTAATAATTTTTCTGATTATTATAATAAATCGGATGGAATCTCCTATTTTCATATAATTAAAACAAAAAATAAAAATTCCCTCATAATGCATATGTTTTCCAGATCATAAAAGAGGGCAGTCTTTGTTAAGTTTTTGTGGGTAAATATAAAAGATTATCACTCACAATTCCTCTGAATAATTTTAATACTAAATTATTTGAGTAATTAAAGCTCCATTTGAGAATTCAAATATCAATGTGATTTTTATAGTTGAATTTTTAGGTTATTATAATTATCTTGGAGTTGTACCTTACAATACTTGGCTTAAAATGCTCCTCTCTTTAACTCTCAACGTTTTGATCAGTCAAGCTGCCGACCACATTGTTTGCCTAAACAGGTCCATTCTACCAACCTGTAGACACCTTTTAAGAGAGTTTCATTTTAATTCAAGCAGACAAATCCAGCGAATATGCCTTGTAATGAGCTTCTTGGCACTTCTAAGTTCTTCATCAATATTACATCAGTAGCATAACCAGAAAATTTTTTTGGGATGGGCTAAATTTTTTTTTAATGTTTAATCTATATCTAGATATTGTCATTAAAAAAAAAAAATCTACGAATGGATCAAATGTGTTATGTAAAAATGTATATATTTTCATTTTTATTTATATATTAAATTAAAAATTTTGAGGAAAAATGAGAAAAATAATAGAAAGTTATAATTTGGTAAATTGAGATTTATGTGTGATTATATTCTATAACAAAATAATGAAAAGAAAATAAATATCATAGGGAGGATAATTTTATTTAAATGTGGTATAAGATTTAAAATGGATATTTGCTATATAAATCTTGTGTTTTTCTTAAGTTTGGTGGGTTATAGAGTCACAAAAATTTATTTTAAAACAAGGGTGTAAGAGTTATAATTTAAAGTTGGTATATCAACTTGAAATTTTTCTCAAAACTAGCCCAGCACAGCCAACCTTTAGTTCCGCCAGTGTTTTGCATCAAAATTGAATTGGGTGGTCCAAATTCATCTCATAATATAGGATCTTCTCTGGAAGCATATAATTACAAGTTCATCAGAAGATGAGAGAATTCCATAGTCTTTAACGCATGATAAATCAAATGTTTAAAGCAGGAAGTTCCAGGAATGGATAATCAGTACAACCAACGACGGGATCAAAAGTGTAAAAAGTGCTCTGTCATACTCATTCAGCTCTACATTTAGCTCAAATCGTTTTGGCAGATCTGGATTTGCCAAAAACAAGCGACCAAACGCTACCAAATCAGTGTATTTCTCTGCAATATCCTTGTTACCAGTATCCCTATTGTACCCTCCAGCAGCAACGAAAGCTCCCTTAAAAGCCTTCCTAATGGGAAGCAAACTTCCTAGCCTTCCAAACTCGTCATCAGTTGTCAAATTTGCGCGATTACATGCAGATGAGCAATCCCAAATTTGTTGAGTGCCTTGGCCATGTAAAAGCCTAATGCTTTAGGGTTTGAGTCAATAGCATCCATGTAATGTTCATAAGGTGATAGTCTGAAGCCAACTTTATCAGCTCCAATTTCATTAACTACAGCTTCAATTACTTCTACTGCAAAGCGGCACCGCTTCTCCAAGCTCCCTCCATACTTATCACTTCTATCATTTACTTGATCTTTCATGACTTGATCAATCAAGAAGCCATTTGCTCCTTGAATTTCAACCGCATCAAAACCTGAGGAATAATGAAGATTACTTAACCTACCTAAGATTTGTGTTAATCTCAAAATCACCCGATGTAGTTTCAGAATTATTTAAATTTCATTTCAATATCAAAATTGAATTACCTGCTTCAATGGCATTACGAGCAGCAAGCCTGAAATCATCGACAATTTGAGGAATTTCATCGGTTTCCAATGAACGAGGAGGTGACCAATCTATCCCAAATAGGCCTGCTGTAATTCCTTTATTGGTACATGAGATTGGAGCATCACCATTTGGCTGAAAATCTGTATAAGTATTAAAAAAAAACCTTTTGGATATTAGACAATTGTTAAAAAAAAAAAAAAGTCAAATTCGGATCAGTAGATGAATTTGAATTTAATGTATTCACTGAGGCTTTTAGTTCATTAAAAAAAAAAAAAAAGTCATTAAACATTTGACTAATGAATGATGGTTATACCATAAGTAGAGAGACAGCCAACATGCCAAATTTGGCAGAAGAAGATGCCACCCTTTTCATGTACAGCTTTCACAATTGGTTTCCAAGCTTCCATTTGCTCTGTTGTCCAGGTTCCAGGTGTGTTTCGGAACCTTTAAATTAAATGCAAAAACATCATTTTCATGTTATTCCGTATAGAAAGAGGGATTATCAGTAAACATGTTATGCTCTTGGTAATGTCGTTTATCCCAAAATTAACTTTTATTTAATATATATAAAGTATGTACATCACAAAATACTAACAATTCAACTTTTGGATGTTACCAAAACTAATGTCAAGCATTTCCTGTAAACTGAGATTAGAAAAATGAAATATACCCTCGAGAAATGTCGGATATCCCAGTTGCTCTAGAAATGAGAAAACCACCATTAGTTGTGCACTGAGAATACTATAAGATGGTAGGAGGTTGGGGAATGTTGTTGTACGATCTAAGTCTCGTCAAGGGTGCTAAAACTATTCTGCAAATATTAAAACAAATAATTACATTGCAATTCACTTAATACTAAGTTAAAAACTATAATGTGAGAAACATTTAAAAAGAAAAAGAAAAAAGAAAAATGCACCTAACACTGGATGAATATTATAGTCAATAAATCAAATAATTAAATTGCAATTGATCAATTTATTAAGTTAAAAGCTATAGTGGGACAAACACTTTGAAAAAAAATGAAGACAAAAAATTGTACTCATTTATGCATAAATTTCTCGTTAACTAAGTTCGGAGAATATTTTTATTCTAAACAAGCATCCAATAATTTGAAAAATAATAAGGAGATAACATAGAACACTATAAAAATGATTATGTCATTGTTATTCCAAATTGAATTTTAATATCTTGTTAGATCATTTCACACAAAATCGTTAGAAAACGAAAAGGGTTAAATGAAGTGCACGTTCTCCAAATTTATTAAATGTACTTTTCTTTCGGGTTTAAAAGTTGTCAATATTATTTTATTTCTTGATTTCAGTTCAGGGAACTATGCACTCAGGGTTATGAACTGAGGAAATTTATTTTTATGAAGAAGATTATATTTTAGAGTTAATTTTTCTAAATAGGATAATAAACTAGATTTTGCTACTAGACAGACTCGTATAAAAGAAAGATTTGAGAGTGATTTGCTTTCTAAGGAGTAACACAGATACACTTTTTTTTTTTAATCTAATTCTCTCTCTCTCTCTCTCTCTCTCTCTCTCTCTCTCAAAACTGATTAAGCAAATAAAGGCAGAAAAAGAGTGTTTGCGAATAGACAAACCTGTGGGAGACATTGAAGTTTCCTATTTTGCAAGGAGTGAGGAGCGGAGTGATGTTGGTAGTGATGGTGGCGGTGGCCGCCATGTTTATTAATTGTCTTTCCTTTGCCTTCTCTCTTCCTGCTTATAGCTTCTTCCTTTTCTGTACCAAACTTCATTTGCAACTTGACTTATGGAAATTTAGGACAAATAAAACTAAGTTTTTTTTTTAATTTAATAACTACATGCATGTGATTCACATAAAAAACAAATCATGTACCAACAAAATGAGTGGTTATTAATTATTGTATGCTCCCATTTCCCAAGCTCCAAGTTGATTTTTAGCAAAAATATTATTGGGGCCTTCAAAAAAATAAAGTAAAATTATGGTTCTGGGTATGACAAATATTTCATGTTCTTCAAGTGTTTTTCTTTAAAAGCCTAGTGCTTACACGTGATGTGAATAATGTTCATAGGTTAGCATAATTCATGACATGTTTCTCAATTTAAAATAAATTGAGTAATCTATATCATATGTATATACAATTTGATCATTTGATGAAACACATTTTAGTAGCTGAATGAGATAAAATATAATAAATGACAACCAGTTTAACATTGTGACAATAATTATACCTATTGATTATATAAATAGATTTATAAATTACTTAATTATATGGGTGAGGTTAGAAACGACTAACCAAGATGTAACCAGTGAACCAAATGCAGGTTATGATCGGTAATAGTAAAGGAAGAAGACGTATGAAGTTCCATTTCTTTCTTCATCATTATTATGAAGAAAGCGGGATTTGAGATTTTGCATAAACACAGAGAGAGGAATGATGGCGGTGGGCCTGGTGGCCCTATCGCCGGCAGGCTTCGGTTTCTGCCATGTTCTATAGTCTATTTATTTTCTTTCGGGACTCAATCTCGATCACTTTCACGTTATAGTCTATATCAGCTCCTAATACTAGTCTTTTGAATTACACGAATGGAAGTACACGCGTACGAATCAAATCAACCTACTAATAATTTAAATGATTTAAACAAAGAAATGGGAAACAATGAGGAGCACAGCCGACTGAGTTGCGGATTCTCATTGGACTCTTCTTTTGACTACATTAATCATAATTTGATAGTGGATGATGCAATAACCTTAAATGAATGTTACGCTAGTTAGAATATAAATTTAAGATAAATAGTATTATTTATTATTTTTTATATCCCTTTTAAGTTGACTAAAATAAATGACTCTGACAATTATAATATATTTTCATATTAATTATATATGATAATTGTGTGTATAATTGTAATATATTTGCAAATGACAGATCAAACAACGTGTATCAACCAACCGAGTTTCGTTATCTTCGCCACGTTATCGGTCTCCTCTCAATGGTTGACTGTTTTAGAAATAAAATTTTCTTTAAAAAAAAAAAAAAAAAGAAGATAAACCAAGTTTTAGCATGCAACATGTAAACCAGTACATTTTGGTATGACAATCGTAGGGACATTAATTATTCTAATTGCTTTTCAAAATTTAATTGGCTGGTCCAAATTCATCTGGTAGGATGACTCTTGGAAAGCAGAACTCCATAATCAGCATCTTATTTTCATACTTACAGGAAGCATACAATTACAAATTCATAAGAACACGAGAGAATTCCATTGGTTTTACATTGAAGATAAATAAATGGCGCGTTTGTTAAGCCGCATAACGTGTGTTAGGATAGTTTAATAAGCTTACCTCATGTTTGGGTTCAACGTTTGACTGCATAGAAGCTGGAAAAATATTGACCCACCTTCCTCTTGGGTTTGCGTGGACGTAAGAGGGGGGAAGTGCGCAAATTGATTATTATATTTGCTGGGCGTAAGCCTTTCCAATTATATTTTAATATATTATATAATTTATACTATTTAAATTAAATAGAATAAATATTTAAATTAGTTATTCATTACTTAATATTTAAATTAATTAATTAGATTAAAAATTCTTTAAAATGTTTTAAGATAAATAAATGTAAATAATAATTTTAAATTAATAATATTATTACATATTTAATTTATATTTATTTTAAATAATTTATCTTATTGTGATTTTTGTTTATCAAATATTCTATTGTTTAATATTTATACAATACAGTGACAAATCAAACAAAGTATAGAGTTTATATAATCTCATATAATATAATTCAATACAATGTTATCTAATACAATGACAGTTATATATTCCTATACGATACATCAAACAGACCCAAAATGCCTAAGTAGAAACTTTCAAGAATGGATAGTCAGTGTAACCAACCACTGGATCAAAAGTGTAAAAAGTGCTTCTATCATACTTATTCAACTCTGCATTTAGCTCAAATCGCTTTGGCAAATCTGGATTAGCTATAAACAAGCGACCAAATGCTACCAAATCAGTGTAATTCTCTGCAATAGCCTTGTTACCAGTATCCTTATTGTACCCTCCAGCAGCAATGAAAGTTCCCTTAAAAGCCTTCCTAATGGGAAGTAACCTTCCCTCAATTTCAAAGTTCAAATCGGTTGTGAACGGTATCCGTGGCTCGATTACATGCAGATAAGCAATCCCAAATTTGTTGAGTGCATGGGCCATGTACAAGCTTAATGCTTCAGGATTTGAGTCAATACAATCCAAGCAATTTTCATAAGGTGATAGTCTGAACCCAACTTTATCAGCTCCAATTTCATTAACCACAGCTTCAACTACTTCTAATGCAAAGCGGCACCTATTCTCCAAGCTCCCACCATACTTATCAGTTCTATCATTTACTTGATCTTTCAGGAACTGATCAATCAAGTACCCATTTCCTCCATGGATTTCAATCCCATCAAAACCTGTGAATAGTAGAAAAATTCAAGTAAACCAACAAGATATCTAAAAGTTATTATTGCCCCGCTCACATTAAGAAAAACAAAACGAAATGAAACGGAAAAAAGAGGCACCCGCTTCAATGGCATTATGAGCTGCAAGCCTGAAATCATTGACAAGTTTAGGGATTTCATCAGTTTCCAATGAACGAGGAGGTGACCAATCTACTCCGTCTGAGCCTGGTGTCACTCCCTTGTTGGTACAAGAGATTGGAGCCTCACCATTTGGCTGAAAACCTATATTAATAATTGATTATTACAAAAATCATATTGACACATCATCATAATCTTAAAATAGCTAATATAGAATGACTGTAATTTTTTAGTAAAAGCGTAAGTCATTGGATCTCAATAATGAAATAAATCTTTTGAGATGATATAAAAATAATTGTTTATATCATATAAGAATGCGAGGAAATTTATATAGTTGGCTCGCCTAGTTAAAAGAATTATATTTAGAGGAAAAGTCTTGTTATATTAAAAAAAAAATGCTAAACTTTCATCAATGAGACGATATGTACCATAAGTAGAAACACGGCCTGTATGCCAGAGTTGGCAGAAGAAGATGCCACCCTTCCCATGAACAGCTTCCACAACTGGTTTCCAAGCTTCCACTTGCTCTTTTTTCCAAATTCCGGGTGCGTTTGGGTAGCTTCAGTTCAAATACATGTCAACATTATTGTTAAAAACCATCCCGAATATTTTCCTCAGTATCGTTTCAATTATATTATTAAAAATAGGGCCAAAAAAATTAGAAAAAAAACTACCCAAATGCTGTTTGGGAGACCCCAGAGGCCTCAGATATTAGGAAACCACCATTAGTTGTGCGTTAGTATAATATAGCATGTGGCTGCGGAACGTTATTGTATGATCTACATCTCGTCAAAGGTGCTAAAACTATTCTGCAAATAGTAGAAAACAAACAAATTAATTGTCTTTATTAATCTAAAAATTTTGATAAATTTGATTATGGAGAACTTTTGTTATGTTTAGTTCACCATGCATGTTTTTGTTTTGAATAGATAAATAAATAATTTCTTTTAATTTCTTTTATCTATAGCATAACATAAATATAATTTTTTTTAAGTGTTTAAAAAGGGTTATCGTATTATTGTAATATTAGAAAAAAGAAGGCGAAGGAGAGTGTGCAAAAGGACAAACCTGTGAGAAAGATTGAACTTTCCGAGTTTGCAAGGAGTAAGAAGCGGAATGGCAGTGCTGGTGGCGGCGGCAGCGGTGGAGTCTCCCATGTTGTTTTATTGTCTTTACTCCTTCTGTGACTTCTCTGTTTCTCCTTATACCATGTCCCCTTGCAATGCACTAAACTTTTGCATTAATATGAGCAAATCAACAACTGCAATAAAAAATGATCAACATGAGGGCAGCCGGGTGATGGGTTGAGTTTCGTATACCAATTGAAGTCCACTTTTGACATCATTAATTCTTCTATCTTTTCTTCGTGGTTGACTTTCCTATTCTTTCTTTTGTATTTTTGAAAGGCTGGCATGAGGTCTATACGTTATCCAAACATTGCTTTGGTAAATTAAGTTATTTATTTCAGGGGTTTTTGTTGAGAACCCTGAGGTTTAGTTAAATGCTTGTAATCCCAATAGTTTTGGAAAATGATACTGGCGTCCCTCACCGTAACAGCATTAAATAATATTACACCTATAATTCATTTACAACCTAAGTCAGCCAAATGTTAATGGATAGATAATTACAATGTAATATAATTTAACTGCGTTCATTTTTTTTAATTATTCAGTGACATTTTATCAACTCAAATTATAAGTTATAATCTTGTAGATAAGTTTTAGATATAATATAATATTACTCAACAACATTTAACAAATTCTTTATTCAAGACATGTAGGATATTTATAGTAATTTTTCAAACTTAAAGGGATCAGAATTTTCCAATATATGACTTGGTGTTAATTAACATATGTTGTTAACGGCCGTTAAGCACAGGGAGACTACTGTTAGTTTATGAAACTACGGGGCTCAGAGTTGGTTGTTCAAATTTCAGGGGCGTTAACAAATTTCCACCATTTAATTATCATCTTTTTGGTTGCTTCTGTAATTAATATATATGCTATGTAATTTTATTAGCTAGTTATCTAATAAAACTTTTAAAGATAGATATTTAATCTTAAAAATAACTGCTGGTCAATGTTGAGTTTAATTAGATTATAGAAAAAATAAGAACATACCTAACAAGATTTTATTACACAAAGGTGTAAATGACTTGCTTGTCGTCCTAATTTAGAACTCCTTTGCGGTTACTATTATGACTTCTCAAAGTCCAATCCGTTGGTCCAAATTCAACCATTCAACATAAACAGCTAAATTTGAATAACTTTATTAATTATTATAATAAACCAGATCGAATCTTATATTTTTGATTAGGCAAGCTTCCAACCACATTGATTTGCTAGACAGACATGGTCCAACAACCTCCAAACACTTTTTGAATAAAGCTATTTCATCTACATATTCAAGCAACAGACATAGAGGATATGACCTGTAAGGAACTTCTAGCCACGAGAGCTCTTTTCAGTTCTACACTTCATCAATATTGCATCAAAATATTAAATAATTTTACACATGTAAATGAATAAGGAGTGTAATTTTACAAACTGTGAATAAAACCCCCCCAAACATCTCGTACAAAATGGTTTCTTCTCTTTCCTACTGACAATGAAATCGAATTCACGAAAATTTTCATTTGCACACATCATAACCACTAAAATTTATATCTGGATAATATCTAATCTCACCACAAGATATCTCCATTTCCCAATCAGGGTCACCAGAGGAACAAGATTTTAGAATAATGCTGCCGCTTAGGCCTGTAGAATAAGCATTAAGAGTAACGTCAAGAGCATGTATGATGAACATCAAGTCATCAAAAACAACGGAAGCAAAACAGAATGGCAGACAAGGCCTAAGGATCTTCTATTAATGATTACATACTATTGCTTGTAAGAGACAAATGGAAAGGAAAGAAACCTAAGAAGTTGAGTCCGAGGAAAACAAAGAATTACTAGTCATACCTGAAACAAGGATTAACTTGGCTTCTACAGACGAAATGTATTAGTCCCGGAGGCCAAGTTCAACCTCAAGCTCATCATCCTCTTCGAACAACTTCAAAAGACGGGCATACTGCTCTTCTCTCTTCTTCTTTTGCCACAACTTGAAAAGACAAAAAGAAAACAATCCCACCACCAAAATTGCAAGTAAAATGATGGCTACCTTAGCCCCAGTTTTACTCCTTGAAGAAGCATGAGACTGGGGCTGGCTCCCCGTTTGTGAATTTGATGAATTTGACGAGTCATCAGATAATCCTGACAAATAAGAACAGGGGAAGATAACTTAAAAATCTTGACAGATATGGAAACTATGGCAATATTTCAGCAGAAAATACTTGGTGCTTATGGGTTTAGTGTTTGGAAGGTGGGTTATTGCTTGACATAAAGTCTGTTAGCAGCAGATCAATCAATGCTCCAATTCAATTCAGCCACAAATCTATGCAAATAAAACAAAAAGCAATTACTACAAGAGCCAAGACCCAGTGGAAATAAATGGGTGCAGTTCTCCTAGTTCTTATGCTTCAATGTTACCTAAATAACATCCAAATATGGTGGCTAACAAAAACCATCCCTAACCTCCTTACATTGCAAATAGTGCTTTAGTCATAAGGTTAAAGATTCATAATTGGAATTAAAGCATTCTTGTAAATAAATGTCTAGGTTCGAATATCCAAATTAGAAACCTTGTTCATGGAAATCACCATCAATCATCTCTCACAAGATCAAGATTTTGATTAGGGATGAGTGATAAAGCATTTGAAAGCAAAAAGAAATACAAATGTATGTTCATACCCATATGTGGAGATAACAGAGTCTAAGATCCATACTGAACACAGGTTCTCTGCAGTGGTTGCTTTACAATAAGTATTCACTTTAAGGCACTATATAAGCCTTGTAATACAATCCCTTGTTTGATAGGTTCAGCAGGAGCTAAAACAAAATTTTGAGCATTTAATCCATTTTCTAGCACTCAATGACACTTTCTAACACCACAACCTTTTCTTTTTCTCCTTGCATTCAACAGCATGAATCATGCAAACCTTCAGAAACAAAAACCTAATACCAAATCTCGGACATGTTTAATTCTTAAGATTTTGGAACTTTGATAAAAGTAGGCAAATCCTCATAGCCACCACAACTCCAAAAATCATACCCCAACCCAGTGCTAACACCCCCATTGACATTAGATTACCAAAACTAGTAGTAATAACATCACCACCAACTATAGCCATAGAGAATACCGTCACTTTTGCCATCAGCACCACCATCGTAATCATGGAAATCACCCGCACTAGTATTATCCAACACCTCGACTATAATTCTCCACCATTACCGCCTTTGTTTCCTTCAAATACATATAACATCAACTACCAAACCCAGAATGAGATCATGAATACTTACATGACCAAAGTTCTACTGTAAGCGCATCCCACCGAATCCATCACCCATCAAGGCCTTTTAACACCACGCCGACAACCACCCACAACTGCCATCACCACCAATTCCACCACCTACCAAACCCACAATCCACTACAACTTAATTGTACTAGGCATTCAATTCTTATCCCTTCCCTTCCCGAATTCTAAAATTCATCTCCTTTAACAAATCAAAACAGAACATTTGAAGGATAACATAAAATCAAATTTTATCTATCTGAGAAATTCAGATTTAACAGAAATTTTCCATCTCCATAACACCACCCCAACCCCATGCCCCCACACACCACCACACCCAACCCCACCCCCCACCAACCCCAACCACACCGCCACCCCCCAACCCCCCACCCCCCCCCCCCCCCCCCCCCCACCCCCCCCCCCCCACACACACACACACACACACACACACAATCCCTCTAAACTTTTCCCAGCAACCAAACAGAACATTAATGATGTAAATAAACAAAGATCGCAACAGATTTGAACGATCTCCAATTGTTGATTTAAGCAGATAATAATGAATTAATATTAAAAAAAATCGATTTTTTTTTTTCAAAGAGAAATGAAATCAAGAGGAACCTGAGATGATTTGTAGGAAAATTGAGGAGAAGAACAGTAGAGAACGCAACCATCGTCGTCTCCAGATTTCATTCATCGCTGTCTTCCTCTTCGTCTCTCTTTCTGTGCAGAGATCGCGTAAAGCTGTCGTTTTTCAGAAGTAAAATTGAAAACACAGGAATATTTGTCAAATGCTCTCAACCCGTTTTGTAGCTGCAATACGACGTAGTTTAATAATGTTCTATTTTGTTCTGTTTTTGGTCAAAAGGGATCAAACGTGTTGTTGTCAGAGTGAAAGGGATTATTATTTTTATTATTGGTATTGTTTTTGTTATCATTGTCCAAAAAAATTTGTGTTTTAGTGTTGTGATTTTGAATTATAAATTAAAATTTAATATATATTTTTCTATATTATGATACTACATTATAAGATAAAATATTAAAACTAGATAAATAATGTAAAAATTCATAATAATTTCAATATCTTATTTAATAACTTTCATGAAATTTATTTCAAACCATCACTACTAATTTTAAAGACTTCTTACATCTACTTCTCATCCATAGTACATGTTCTTATATTCGTAACTCTCAATCTATAAAAACAGTCTTGATAATTATCATAATTCTCAACTTATAAACATTAAATTCTTGTACTAATCAACGTTTATGTTGAATCCTCAAACTAAGATATAAACACACTTTTGCAACCAAATTAATAGCATTGATGTGTTCTCTCATATATATATATATATATATATACACACCATCTACACACGCATAAAGTATTAACACTAACAATACAAAAATTATGCAGGACTGTAAATGCAATTTTTTCATGACAAATACCAATTATATATATATATATGGTCCTAACTCAACAAGAGTTAATTTCAAGAAAATTATATTTTTAGAAATTTAAATTAAACGGCAGATGAGATATTGGGGTAAACTTTATAAAATATATATAATCAATGTTGCTTATTATCTCATTCAATTTATAAATAATTATAAAATTAGATGATTATAAATTATTATTATGGGTTTATAAATGGTTGCATTACGTATATATAAATGGTTTCTTTTAATTAAATAGAGCCATTTCTTTTAAATAATGGTCCATCTATTATCTTAATTGAAATACAATTTTGTCAGAAAACATGAAAATTTTAAAATAAACATCATTATACTGGTATAAAAAAATCAGTTTAGATTAAGCATAATCCAAAAACTGAAATGTTTAACTAAATTAAGGTTCAAGATTAAATTTTTTTTTTCATAATCACTAAAATCACACCCTATTGAAAGAGGTTAAATAAATCACGCCAAATCCTAAAAGTAAGAAATTTAAGACGGAGTGTTGCTTTAAGGGGAAAAAAAATTATTCCGCTTATAATCCGTATATATTTCAAAAAATAAATAATAATATGTAGTTACATATGGCTCCTGATGTCACAGCAGGTGATGCAACTAGCGATAAATTGGATATAACCATAAAAAATTCATTAAAAGTCGTTCCTTCAATGCTTCAGGATAGTTTTACTTAAAAGTAATGCAAAGAACCCCAAAATGCATCATCACATGAGAGCATCTATAAAGCAATCCAAGGCTGCTAAGCTAGCTAGCACAGAATCCTTTTAAAGAAGCTTCGTCAAAGTCCATGTCAGTGAACACAAACAGTCTTTTCATCATCTCTTCAGGCTTCAACTTGCCATTCACAGCCACTTGCAATATGAGATCAAACACCTTCTGAAAATCAATATAAATTCTGGATTGAAGATCACGGTCCAAAAAACGAGCCGTGGATTGATGATCATCCCCTTCTATCTTTTGAAGCTCTGGGTTAGTACTGGATGTGATTATCTTCCCCTTCCATGGCTCTTCACTTAACTCAGAAACCAATACGCTGAGAACCATAACCACATGGCTTGACTCATTGTATCCCAAACACACAATCATCTCAGACGAGTTAAACACAGCAATGGAGTTGGTCAACTTTCCTCTCTTTAACAAATTTTTGACCATTCTATTCCATTGAGACGGTTTAATTTCATGTGCACACGCATAAAGTATTATCACTAACAATTGCAATATATATATATATGGTCCTAACTAAATGGCTTACCATGAGTGAATTTCAAGAAAATTATATTTTTAGAAATTTAAATTGAATGGGAGATGGGATATTGGGGTAAATTTTATAAAATATATATAATCAATAATGTTGATTATTATATCATTCAATTTGTAAATAATTGTAAAATTAAATGCTTATTATGGGTTTACAAATATTTGAATTATGTATATATTAAATAGTTTTTTAATAAAATAGAGCCTTTTCTTTTAAATAATGGTCTAGGTATCATCTTAATTGGAATACAATTTTGTTGGAAAACTTAAAAATTTTAAAATAAACATCATTATTTATTCTGATTAAAAAATCATTTTAGATTAAGCATAGTCCAAAAGCCAATAACTGAAATATTTAACTAAATTAGGGTTCAAGATTAAATTTTTTCATATTTGCTAAAATCACATCAAATTGAAAAAGGTTAAATCCAAAAAGTAAAAAATTTAAAACGAAGTGTTGGTTTAGCAATATATATATATTGTGAAGGCATTTTTACCTTTCACACAATCCCACATTGGTGGAAAACAAAACGTAAATGGGAGGCTTGGCTATACAATGAAGCCTCCTCCTCTCCTTTGACTTGTCCCAAGCTTATGTATTAAGTTTTTCTCTTCTCTCTCCCTTGTTATCTCCTCCATTCTAATTGTTAGAGAGTTTGTAATATTTTTTTCATAGTAAAATATTTTCGGTCTTGTCCCGTGGAGATTTTCCTTAAATTGAGGCTTTTACCACGTTAAATTTTTGTGCCTTTATTTTTCTTTGTTACCTTTAATTTATTTATTGTGGAAGGCTGAGCCGCCCAAGTTGTCTAATTTAATTTATTGTGGAAGACAGTGCCACCCAAATTGTTATTTCTATCATAACAATTTGTTTATTGTCTTTTATTTGAGTTGCGGTGTGAGTGCTCAATCTCCTAACAATGGTATTAGAGACAGGTTGCCAAGGCAGAGCAAAAGGTTAGGGCAGTGAGTGGTTACTTGTATGGTTATATACATGTCTTAAAAAGCTTTATAAAAAAGACGATAAGAGTCTAAGGAGACTGTGTTTTAAGTGGGACCGCTTGTAACCCCTCTCCTCTTTCTTGGAAGCTTTCTTAGTGTATATAAATCATATCGGCGCTTACTACTATTCTTAGTTACTGTTTAGCAGTGGTGTACATATACGAATACTGTTACTGTTTACATATACAATACTATTCAAGGGTACTGTTCACTACAAGACAAATGACAACCAAATTTAAGATAGAGAAGTTCGACGGAAACAACTTTGGGTTATGGCACTACAAGAAAATTGAGTTTTTGTGTCACTTTATTTGTGTCGGTTTTTAAGAAAATGACACATATTTTAGTCAAACCCAAATAAAATTATATGTGTCATTTTTCTAGGAGTCTGTAAAAAAGTTTATGTCACAATTTTAATGACTGACATGTATAACAATTGAATAATAAAACAAAAAAAAGGAAAAACCTAAAAGAGCCGACCCTAATTCCCTAACTATCCATCCCCTTCTCAATCTCCCTAACCCAACATGCAGCAGCCCTTGTGGAGTCCATCTAGTGTTTCGATCGCAAGAAGATCGTCGTCGCCGTCGCCTACTGTTAGCACGGCCACGGCCTGATCAAGATCAACGGGTGCCCAATCGAGCTGGTGGAGCCGGAGATCCTCTGCTTCAAGGCATGCGAGCATATCCTCCTCCTAGGACGCCACCGCTTCGTCGGGGTCGACATGAGGATCCGCGTGAAGGGTGGAGGACACACCTCACAGATTTAAGCCATCAGACAAAGCATTGCGAAGGCGCTGGTGGCGTTCTACCAGAAGTATGTGGATGAGCAGAGCAAGAAAGAGATCCAGGACATCCTCTTCAGGTACGACAGGACCTTGCTGGTGGTATACCCAAGAAGGAGTTTTGATTACGAAGAAATGAAACGCTCCATTTCTGCTTTAGGAGGTTCGAAATTTACTTATTTTTTGATAAGAGGAGATTTTAAGGTTTCCTGAGTTTTCCTTTTCTTTCTCAGCATCCAAACAGAAAAATTTAAACCTTTTTAGTTTATTTTGATTTTGTTGAAATTCTGCTTATTCGTCTTCAGCTGTGTTTTACTTATAGTTATTCAAGAAACAAAATAAATTATGTTTCTGTTTTGGAGAGTTCCAAGTCAAAAGTGTATGAAACTGAGCGTTTCCAGTCTCGAGAGTTTAAAATGTAATGTTGTATTTGTGTCAGGAATTGTAAGGTTTCACATATTTTCTTGCAGTTTCTCGGCAACCAAAGCGACCTTTTTTTCCTCCCTTTATTTCATATATTCATTGCCTGTTTTTGGATATGACTGATGTTTTAAATCTTTTATAACAATGGTTTATCTTGTTTTATTGATATTGATTGCAGCTGGATGGAATTGTTTGATAATAATGACTTTGCTGAGGATAGTCGCTTGATAGTGCCCAAGATTCCAGTGGGTGTCTCAGGAACAGGGCTAGCAGCTTCGCTTTTGTGTGATGGCTGGAGTGTGAGTTATAATAACTTGTGTCATTTTTTTAATATCTCAATTAATTTGGATTTTATTCTGTATTTATGACTTTTAGCTAGCTAAAATATATGCAAAATATCAAGAAGCGGTTGATGCCTTGCGACATGAGCAATTGGGAAGAAAGGAATCAGAGGCAGTGCTGCAATGGGTGAGTGTACTGTACCTTATGCCTAATTTCAGGAGTTATTATGTCTACTATAGATAACATGTTAATTATTTGTGGAGGACAATTTGATTATAATTTTGCGATATTCATATGGGTGTTTTTGGTTACTGACTTTATGGGGCTGATTGAATTATCATATCTTTAGTTTTGTGCTTTCAGGATTGTCTTTTAGAGGACTGCTTGTGCACTGTTGTTGTTTTTCTGTTCTTTTCTCTGTGGACTTCCAGTTCACTTTTGTGATCTTTCTTCTACGTCTTTTATTAATAAAGTTTTTGTGCCTTATACAAGAAAACTGCTTGTTCATGGTTGTATAGCTATTTTACTTTAATACAATTTCGATAGTTTCTTGTTTATTATTATTTCTTTAAAAAGCCTCATTAGCATGTTATGCATTGGTAGGTCCTGTATGAACTAGAAGAGAAGGCGGGGGTTATTTTAGACGAAAGAGGTAATATTCCTAGTTCAGCAATGGAGATTAAATGTATTTATCTTCTTGTTGGTATGTTGTGTGCAATAGAGGACTAAAGAATTGCTTATAGTGATATTTGGGCATCTGGAGGAGGAATGAGTGTGTGGTCTTGTGAATTGTCGTGTTATGACTGTCTTTTGGTTGGAAAGAAATCATTGAATTTTTTATGATCTGAGGAGGAAGATGTTGACTTTTAATAGGCTAGGGTTCATTTCAGTTTTAATTTGCTCCAGGATATTCCATTCTCTTTTATTCAGGATTGTTCCTTATCTTGTATTTATTTTTGTTATGAATCATATTACTCTTGGCTGGATAGAAAAGCTTTGGTTCTTTGAAGATATTGTGTATTGGCTGTTTCATGGTTTTTATGGCTAGAGAGAAATAGAATAATTCTTGAAAAGGTTGTTGAGAAGGGGGATAATTTAGCGAGGGCAGAGTTTACTGTTCTGCTTTATTTGTGGTCCACAGTTTCTAAACAAATTTAGGAGACTTCTTTTTTCTTTAGTTATAGAGATTGGAATACTCTATTGATAGATGCTATGCCCCCTTTGCATTTTTTTTACTTCTAATGATTGACTTTTAATACCACCTTTGTATCTGTGTGTGTTGTTGTTGTTTTTTTTTCTAAATAAATAATTATTAAAATAATCAGTCTCATGTTTCTATGATTTCTTCTGTTACTTTGGCATCATGTGTAATTCTGAAATATATGATATTCTATTAAATTCATGCACTTATGAGCATTTACTTTGTCAATATGATCATAAATAGGTACCATTCCTACATTACTACATTATCCTGTTGAATAATAACACGGTGAACTAGCTTGTTTGATTTTTGTCACAAAGAAGGATACAGTTTCATACGCTGATAGAATTACTGTTTGTACAGCGGAATATGAAAGAATTGTTGAGGCATACTTTGTGATTAACCAAAAATTGGAGAACTGTCTCTGAGCAGTCAAATTTGGAGAAAACTATACAGGAATTTAAGGTTTTTGAAACCCTCTTGTTTTCTTTTCTTTTCTTTTTCTTTTTTTTTTAGAATTTCATTTGTTATTGAATTGTTTTCCTCTCCTCTATGGATTGTGTTCTTATATTTGTCATCAAGCTGCTTTGAGGAGACATGAACGTGATTATAATCTGGCTCAAAAAGAAATTAGTGACCTTCAGAAGCAGGTATGTTGGAGTGCCCTTAGATTGTATTACTATTTAGTTACAGTCGGAGTTTCTTTTGTCTTCCTAAGTTAGTTTCTGTCCTTTTCTTTGCACTTTTTTTTGGGAAGGGCAGAAGAGAGATATAATTATGAGGTTTGTGTACAAGTAGTCACCAGTCTCAAATACATCAAAAGAAAAGTAAAATGCCTTTATTAAAGCAACAATCAATTTTTACACCAATTAGAATGAATGAAGTGTATTTATGTATCCGAGAATCCACTTGAAACCAATGCCTATGAAGATATTCAAAGTCAACATTAATTTTTTTTTAGAATAAATAATTGTATGGTGCTCACAGTTTTAATTAAATTATAGTAATCATTATGATGATGATGATGTGAGTGTGATATATGTCCAACATTTGTCCTTTTTCATTTCTAAACATTTTCATCCTTAAACCTTTCTTTTTTTTTTTTTTTGGTGTACAATGTTTAGGTGACAATTCTTCTAAAGGAATGTCGTGATATACAAATTCTTTGTGGATCTTCTGGGCATGAGAGTGCTGATGAAGATACAGCTATTGCTTCTGTAGAGGTGCATGAGGAGTCTGGTGTTGAAAAAGTCATTTCTGATCGCCTTGTATGTTTCCTTCTGTTCCCTTGGTTTTTAATCTAGCCCTCTTTCTTTTCAAGTTATGGTGACCAATTTTTGTTCTGGTTCAAACATTGCTAACAGTCGACATTTAAGGACATAAATGGATTAGTTGAGCAAAATGTGCAATTGAGGAGCCTTGTGCGAAGTCTCTCTAATTAGATTGAAAGCAGAGAGATGGAATGCAAGGTAACACAGGATACTTTATATCTGTCTACATAGCTTTTGTTTCTTCGTATGTTCATCTTCCCACAAACAAAATTATTTAATACTTTTTGATGTTCAATGCCCCTTTTGACAAGTTATCTTTGGTAACAACTGAATTGTAGGAAATGTTTGAACTGGAGCTTAAAAAACACACAGATGAAGCAGCCGCAAAAGTCGATATGGTGTTGCAAAGAGCTGAAGAGCAAGGGCGCATGATTGAATCATTACACGCTTCTGTAAGCCTTCTGAGGCCTCATGCTAGCCTGATTGCTTATTCTCTTTCTATGTTACTTGCATAATGTGATCACAATTTCCAATTCCTGATGTTTCTGTTTTATCACCTTTTTTTTTTGCATAGGTTGCCATGTACAAAAGACTATATGATGAGGAACATAAACTGCATTCTTCTAACACACCATCTGTGGATGCAGCTCCAGGTATTGTTTTTGTCTAACATAGTATGCTAACTTATTTTGTGTCGCATTCTTTTATATTACATTGGACAATTCTTGCCCCTTCATTAAATGCTAAGTAGGTGTAGAGATAAATAGAGAGGGCCTTAAGAAAATTTGGGGAATGATGATGTATCTATTAGGTAGATGAGTTTGGTGATCTTTCCACGCAAAAGCTTTGCCTGGGAAACTTAGGCTTTTTGACATTTGGAGCCCTCCTACAAGATGCAATATAGACACTTGCATGATTATGAAGATCAATTCTGTTTTTCTTGCTTGTTTAGGTGGTTTTGGTGCTGGTGGTTGAAACTTCCTTTTTTTGTAGCATCTTTTGGGCCTTTTGCCAATGAGGACTTTCAATTACTTGTTATTTGAGCCACGAGATAATGTGATTGTTTAGATACAGTTTTATTGTGAGGCAATTAGAACTGACCTGTTTCAGTGTTTTTCTTATTTGGTGGGGCTAGTTAATTTTAGTTAAAGTGTTGATAATTTAATGGTTGATTATAACGTTCTGGTCAGCTGGGACATCACAAATAATAAATTTGTATCTAGTGATATGGAATTTTCATAGTAGCCATAGGAATGTTGATTGGTTGATTTCATTTAGTGTTTTAATTCAACTGACGTGGATTTTTTGCTTTTGGTTTTTAGGATTCTTTAGTTGAGTTTCAAAATGGACCAAATGCATGATCAACCAATAATTTTATTTTCTTTACTTGGTCGTCTGTTTTACGTCCAGTGTTGAACAAATAGATGATTTCTCTCCTACTGACTGAACTACATAATCATGTAGTGGCATATAGGAACTAAATGCTGTAGGTTTTCTTATGGGATTTGTTGTTAGTTGCTTATCAGGATTCCATTTATTTCATTTTGGTCCTCATTATTATTTTTATACTCTTAGTTTATTTTTATTTTCTTTGTCCCTTGTAACTTTTACAGGTTATTGAGCTTCCTATCAAACATCCTGAATTGTTTGAGAGTCTTGGAATAGCTCAACCAAAGGTAAGTTTCTTCTGTTTTATTGCATCTTTAGTTTACCTTGTTTGTTGCTAGAGATCTATTATTGTCTTGTACTAAATCTCTCTCTCTGTGTGTGTGTCTCATATGATAGGGTGTGCTGCTATGTGGACCGCCTGGTATTGGTAAAACGCTGTTGGCTAGAGTGGTGGCTCACCATACTGATTGTACTTTCATCAGGGTTTCTGGTTCAGAGTTAGTTCAGAAATACATTGGAGAAGGCTCTAGAATGGTTAGAGAACTTTTTGCAATGGCAAGGTTTGATTCTCTTCCCCCTTAAGCAGTCTCATTCATGATCGATTCTTCTTCCTTTAGTTTTCTGTTGTACCTTTTGTCTTGTGATATAACTTTACTTTCTAATGTGATTGAAGATAGTTAATTTGATATATTTTGCACCTTTTTTTCCTAATCTTATCTTGATGATTCGATAATGTTTCTACTAGCATACAATTCTAGATGACTACTATTTCTTCTGGTTGATAATCCCCCTGTATTTCACTATTCTTTCTTTCATTTTCTTATCTTATGAGTGTGACTCCTTTTTTTCGGCAACAGGGAGCATGCTCCATCAATCATTTTTATGGATGAAATAGACAGCATTGGATCTGCGCATACGGAATCTGCAAGTGGCAATGGTGACAATGAAATGCAGCATACAATGTTGAAGCTTCTCAATCAACTTGATGGATTTGAAGCATCAAACAAGATCAAGGTATTGTTATAACTTCAGTGAGAGTGTGTAGTAAACTACGGTGAGATCTTAGCAGAATATCTGTTGTACTTGCCTTCATTGACATCTAATTTCTTTAACATCAACAAGTCTTGATGGCCACAATAGTTTTATTTTCACACTTGTCAATATGTACTTCTTTTAAATATGTAATTATATGGCTATGGTTTTATGCATTGGCTTTCCTTGATAGGGTATTAATATAATTTATTTCTTCTAATTAGGGAGTAAATGAGTGTTTACTTCACTGGGCCAACATGGAGGGGCATATCATATATGATTTCGATATATTTTCAATTTGAACTGACTTGCTGTCATGTATTTATATTGCCTTTATTCATTCCCATTTCTAGGTAGGGTCAGATATAAATTTGCATCATTTTGGAACAGGAACCATGCGTTGAGAGCATTGCAGTGTGCGGTAAAGAACTTCCACACAATGTTAGAAACTGAGAAGAAGGTCCATTCCTTGTGCTACATAAATAGCTGTTTCTCTAGTTTTCTATTATTATTTAACTCTATAGGGCTCTAGTTCTGATTATCAACCCTTGAGAATGAGATGGTTATGATTTCTGAAGAGATTTGAACATTATTTTTGTATCCTAAAAAGGGTCATGACTAATATTGGTCAGCTTGGAAATCAGAATTTGACAGTTATTTACTCTTAACAAGAATACTTTAATGTACTTCCTATCTACCATGATTTAATACTTTTGTAATGTCCATGTGCAAGAGCACTTATGCCATATTGCTTGGGATATAAGGGGTGACCTCCCTTTGCTAGTAAGTGCATTTTGTGCTTTAACCCAAAGAAAAAGTCTTGAGGATCTTACAATGCAGAAAGATGTTTAAGATCCAATGAGGAAAGTAACTTGCCACTGGATTGGGTCATGACAAATGCTATCAAAGCCAATCCCAACCAAAATTGTGGTGCTGTTGATTTGAGCTCAAAATGGGGATGTGTTGCCTTTAAGGAGGGTGTATTGTAATGGGCATGTTCAAGAGCATGCCTCCACATTGGTTAGGATATAAAGGATGATCTCCTTAACTAGTAAGACGCATTTTGAGCTTTAGCCTAGAGACATAACCTTAAGTATCTCACAACATGAAGAGATGCTTGGAGTCCTAAGGAGGCAGTATTTTGCTAGGGGGCCAGATCATGAGAGTTTTATTGGCACTGTATCCAATACTTTATCATGCTGATCTGGTGTGTTTTTAGTTTTTCCTTTTTTCATAGGGCTGATTGATGTATCTTACCTATAGTTTTCAGTTTTCTCCATTGTATAGCTTTATCTAATATAACTTTTAGTTTTCTATCAAAAAAAAAAAAAAAAGAAGGGAAAAAAAGAAAGAAAGAAACTTTATCATGTATAAAATTTAAAAATAATTCTAGGCGTAAAACCAACTTAAACCCCAAACTCATACAACCTGACTTGATACAAAGTTATTGGATAGATGATTTCTACTTTATTTATTAATGATTCTCTAATTTTCTTTTCGTTTTTAGTTAACTAGTAAATTTGTGTCACGTCAGGTTGTATGAATTTGGTTGTTTAAGTTTGTTGTATACTTAGAACTACTTAAAATTTAAATAGTTGCCAAAATTATAGTCATAGATTTGTCAACAAAAATTTTATGTTCTTAATTTTGTTTTGTAGCCAGCGAAAAGGGCTAAAGTAAAGCTGCTGTGTTTAGGTCCTATTTTGTTTGTTAGTTTAATCAGTCAAATGCTGTTGTAAAAACGAAAGAAATTTCTGATTTTGTTGCATCAGGCATTTTTTGGCTGTTCACCAACAAGTCGAAATTTGTTGAGGTTTTGTTGGAGTCATTGCTGTTGTGATATATTTGTTAGCTCTCTCTTTTGTATTTATCTTTACACTAAGAAACAATGAGAAAATGCGTATTGTGTCTAGTTGCATAACTTCCCAACTCTGAGACATATATCTTCGACTAGATGCGTCTCATCTTTTTCTAAGATGAACAAGGATAAGTTTAAGCCATGTCAGATACATATCTGCTAACTTCTTCCCTGAATTGTTTCGATTAAATGAAGCGAAGATTTCATTTGATCTTTTCTTGCTGCTATAAGAGAGGGCAGAATCAGCACTTCGTGCACACAATAATTCTGTCAGAGGTAATAGAAAATAGTCTAATATTCCTCAAGATAATGAGTCCAAACCAGGAAAACTTCAACCGTTTGTTAAAGAAGAGATTCTTATTGATATACGCAATGTATGGATCATCCTCTCTCTCTAATTTTATGAATTCAATTCATTATGTTATGATTATCATCTAATCATTACTTTTTTTTAGGATGTGTTACCTTGCACAGCAGAACAGTTCCTTTATTATTGAGTGATGAATCTGATTTTGTCAAAGAGTATCGTGCAGCACGAAAGGATACTGATCTTGTGGTAAGTCTAAGGTTATTGTTAGAAATTTCAACTTGTTCTACTTGGCTTTACTATTATGTTAAGTAACCATTGGGCTCAAAAACTTGACTTTACAAGTATTGTTAAATATGTTAAGTAGCCATTGAATCAAACTATGCATTGAATTCTTTTATAGCTGTTGGCTTGGTTTCTGTTGTTTCACCATTACCATTATTCTTTGGATTTAGCTTGCAACCTGCCTGACTTGACTAAGTATAGTTGAATATGTTTTGTGTTATGCTAATGCTGCTTGGTCCTCCCTCTCTTATTTGCTGTCTTTCACCTGTTTTTTGTCTGTCTCTATGGAATGTGTTTTTGTCTGTTGAGTTTTATATACTTTTTTAAAATAAAAAAATATATAATACGTGTCAGGATGAGACCATCCTGACATGTATTATATATTTTTTTAAAGTTCTGTGTTGGCCAAAAACCGACACATAAAGGTTCCGGAAGAGGGGAATATGCGTCACATATGGAGATTTTAATTAAAATACGTGTCGGCTAAAAACCGACACATAAAAAACGCATTGTGTGTCACTTAGTGAAGTCATATGTGTCGTTCGTTGCATGACACATATGACTCAGAAGTCATACGTGTCGGTCATATTTTGACACGCCTGTGTCGTTCGTTGACCGACACAAAATATGTGTCGGTTAGGGACTGACACTAGTATGTCGTTTTTTGACCGACACAAAATATGTGTCGCGTAATTACTGACACATATTTGCTAAATTCGTTAATAAGTGACACATATTTGTGAATACAAGTCGGTTTTTGAACGACACGTATTCTTGTGTCGGTTTGACCAAATGACACATATAGAATACGTGTCAGGGCCATACGTGTCGCGCAAAAACTGACATGTATTCTGATATGTGTCAGTTTTCGGCCGACACAAAAACGCTTTTTTGTTGTAGTGTGGAAAATAAAAATAAAGGCTATCTTGAGAAAAAAGAATTGCCTTGAAGCAATTGATGGAAGATTAGAGGCAAGATGAAAAGAAATGGGAAAAGATAGATGGTGATGTGATAGCAAGTCTACACTAGCAGTTGCATATGAAGTGCTATTAAGTATTCAAGAATTGAACTCTACAAAGGAGATTTATGATACGTTGACAAACCTGTATGAAGCCAAATCTCTACACAACAAAATTTTCTTGAAAAGGAAGTTGTACACTCTCTGTATGTCAGAAACCACTCCAGTGACTGAACATATCAACACTTTAATGACATTATTCTCTCAACTCTCAACGATGGAGCATAACATTGAAGAGAAGGAACGTGCTAAGCTTCTACTTCAGAGTCGACCTGATTCATATGATAATCTCATCCTTAACTTGGCAAATGGTTTGATGAAGTCATCTCTAGTCTTTAATGATGTTGCGACTGCTGTCTTGGAAGAAAAAAGTAGACGTAAAAATAAGGAAGACAGAATAATGATTTCTCAACAAGCAGAGGCTTTATCCGCCAACAGAGGGAGATCAAGGGAACGTGATTCTAGTGGGAGTCACAATTAGAACAGGGGAAAGTCTAAAGGAAGGAAGCTTGTTAAATGCTACCATTATGGAAAGCAAGGGCATGTGAAAAAAGAATGTTGGCATCTTAAAAAGAATTGAGAGGGAAACAGCGAAGGAAAAGAACTTGAGTCGTTAGGATCTCAGGGTTGTGTAGCAAGTACCAGGAGATGGCGAAATCTTGTGCAGCGAGGCAACAACAGTTGCGAAAGGCAGAAAAAGGTTTACTGATATCTGGCTAATTGATTCAGTAGCAACATGGCATATGACTTTTAGGAGAAATTGGTTCTATCAATATAAGCCTATCTTAGAAGGGTCTGTGTACATGGGTGACGATCATGCCTTAAAAATTGCTGGTATTGGAATCGTCAAAGTAAAAATGCTTGATGGTACGATTCACACTATCCAAGATGTACGACATGTGATTGGCTTGAAGAAAAATTTGCTATCGATGGACAGTTGGATGACCTCGGATGTGAGTTCCATATGAAAAATAGGACCATGAAGGTTGTCAAAGCTGTGCTTGTGATGATGAAGGCAAAAAAGATTGTTGCTAACCTATACATGCTCCATGGAGAAACTGTTCAGGAGGCAGAAACAACTGTTGCTAGTTCGGGAGAAGAATTGTCTATGATATGGCATCGAAGACTTGGCCATATGTCCAAAAAGGGTCTAAAGATTCTCTCTGATAAAAAAATACTTCCTGGAATTAAAACTGTAAGTTTACCATTCTGTGGACATTATGTTATTCGCAAGCAGAGTAGACTGAAATTTAGCAGATCTATTGCTAGGAGTAAAAATATTCTAGACTTAATTCATTCTGATGTTTGGAAATCATCGGTGACATCGCTAGGAGAAGGAAATTACTTTATATTGTTTGTGTATGATTATTTTGGGAGATATTAGGTGTATGTCATCAAGAACAAGTCAGATGTATTTCCTGTATTTAAAACCTTCAAAGCACAAGTGGAAGTTGAATCGAGAAAAAGGACCAAGTGTTTGAGGACAGATAATGGGAGAGAATTCTGCAACAAAGAATTTGACGCATTTTGCAGTCAAATAGGTATAAAACGGCAAAAGACAGTTGCTTACACACCACAACAAAATAGAGTGGCAGAGCAGATAAATAGAACTCTCGCAGACAGAATGAGAGCGTTACAAGGACTGCGGGTCTACCCAAGACATTTTAGACAGAAGCAGCCACTAAAGCCTGTTACTTGATAAATAGGTCTTCATCAACAGCAATTGAGATGAAGACACCTATGGAGATGTGGACTGGTAAGCCAATTGATTATTCTTCCCTTCATATTTTTGGATGTCCTGCTTATGTGATGTATCATGACCAAGAAAGAACGAAGCTGGATCCAAAATCCAGAAGATGTATCTTCTTTGGGTATATTGATGGAGTAAAGGGGTATCGCCTATGGGATCCTACTGTCCGTAAGGTTGTCATCAGCAAGGATGTTGTCTTTGTAGATGACATATTTAAATGTGAAGAAAGTGATAGCACGAAAAAAAAATGTTGAGACTATATCAATACAGGAAAAAACAGTTTCTTCTGAAGCAATACCAGAACACGATGATCAAGAAGCAGTCGAGCCTGAAGCACCTGAAGTTCGTCGATCAACTCGAGAAAGAAAGGAACCTTCTTGGCATTTAGAGTATGTGATGGCGAGCAATGTTGCATACTATTTCCTAATAGAAGCTGGGGAGCTTTCAACCTTTCAAGAGGCTGTAAACAGTTATGATGCATCTCTATGGATGACAATAATGTATAAAGAGATGGAAGCTTTAGACAAAAATAAGACATGGGAACTTGTGTCACTACCACATGGAAGAAAAGTCATTGGAAACAAATGGGTCTACAAGATCAAACGTGATGACAATGATCAAGTGGAGCGGTATTGTGCTAGATTGGTGCTAGATTGGTGGTCAAAGGATATGCTCAGAAAGAAGGAGTTGATTTCAACGAGATATTCTCTCCAGTGGTATGACTTATAACAATTTGAGCAGTCTCGGTTACGTGTGCTACATTTGACTTACACTTAGAGCAATTAGATGTAAAAGCTATGTTTCTTCATGGAGAACTTGAAGAAGAAATTTATATGCTTCAACCGAAAGGTTTTATTAAAGAAGGAAAAGAGAACTTAGTTTGCAAGTTGACCAAATCTTTGTACGGCTTAAAACAGGCGCCAAAGTGTTGGTATTAGAGATTTGATTCATTCATCATCAGCCTTGGGTACAACAGGCTCAGTTCAGATCATTGTACGTATTACTAGAGGTTTGAGGAAGACTTTCTCATTTTGCTGTTGTACGTGAATGATATGTTGGTGGCAGGCACTAACAAAGATCAGGTCCAAGAATTAAAGGCACAGCTAGCTAGGGGATTTGAAATGAAGGATTTAAGGCCGACAAATAAGATTCTAGGGATGCAAATTCACCGAGACAGAAAAAAGGAAGATTTGGCTATCTCAAAAGAATTACTTGAAGAAAATCTTGTGTTGCTTCAACATGCAAGATTGTAAGCCAATTTCCACCCCACTTCCTGTTAATCATAAATTATCCTCAAGTATGAGTCCTAGCAATGAAGCGGAAAGGATGGAAATGTCTCGAGTATATGCATCTACAGTGGGGAGCCTAATGTATGTTATGATTTGTATAACACCAGACATTACACAAGCAATGGGAGCGGTCAGTAGATTTATGGCTAATTCGGGGAGAAAGCATTAGAATTCTGTTAAAAGGATCCTTAGATACATCAAAGGGGCCTCTGATGCTGCATTATGCTATGGAGGATCAGAGTTCATTGTCAAGGGCTATGTTGATTCAGATTTTGTAGAAGATATTGACAAAAGGAAGTCCACCACAGGCTATGTGTTTACACTTGCAGGACGTGTTGTGAGTTGGGTATCCAAACTACAAACTGTTGTGGCTCTATCTATAACAAAAGCAGAGTATATGGCAGCTACACAAGCTTGTAAGGAAGCAATTTGGATCAAAAGGTTATTGGAGAAACTCGGGCACAAACAAGAGAAATATATTTTTTTTTTTGTGACAGTCAAAGTGTCTTGCATATCGCAAGGAATCCAACCTTTCATTCAAGGACAAAGCACATAGGAGTTCAATATCATTATATACGAGAAGTAGTGGAAGATGGAATAGTGGATATGCAGAAAATCCACACGAAGGACAACATAGCAGATGCATTGACCAAATCAATCAATGCTGACAAGTTCATCTGGTGTAGAACGTCTTGTGGCATGTTAAAGACGTGAGCAACATGTATAGAGACAAGACTGAAAGGAAAAATACCTTCAAGTGGGAGAATGTGAAGTGTGAAGGCATTTTTGCCTTTCACACAATCCCACATTGGTGGAAAACAAAATGTAAATGGGGAGGCTTAGCTATGTAATGAAGTCTCCTCCTCCCCTTTGACTTGTCCCAAGCTTATGTATTAAGCTTTTTTCTTCTTTCTCCCTTGTTATCTCCTCCATTCTAATTGTGAGAGAGATTGTAATATTTTTCTTTATAATAAAATATTTTCGGTCATGTTCCGTTGAGGTTTCCCTCAAATTGAGGGTTTTACTACGTTAAATTTTTATGCCTTTATTTTTCTTTATTGCCTTTAATTTATTTATTGTGGAAGGTCAAGCCACCCAAGTTGTCTATTTTAATTTATTGTGGAAGGCAGTGCCACCCAAATTGTTAGAAGGCAGTGCCATCCAAATTGTTATTTATAACATAACAAAATTTATTTCTTGTCTTTTATTTGAGTTGAGATGGGAGTGCTCAATCTCCTAATATATATATATTCTACTTATAATCCATATATTTTCAAAAAAATAAATAATAATATATATTTATCTATGGCTCTTGATGTCATAGCCGGTTATCCAACAACCAATAAATTGAATATAACGATAAACAATTCATTTAAAGTCGTTCCTTCAATGCTTCAGGATAGTTTACTTAAAGAAATGCAAAGAACCCCAAAATGCATCTTCACATGAAAGCATCTATTAAACAATCCAAGGCTTGTAAGCTAGCCAGCACAGAATCCCTTTGAAGATGTGATCAATTATGATGAATAAATTGCCAAATAGTTTTCATTTCCCTTCCAAGCTATTTCCTCTTGATCATTAATCAAGTTATCATAGCTAGGTAGCCCGCTATCTAAGAATAAATTTGTTTAATAGCAGAGTAGAAACGAGCTAAGCACATAGAATTTTGAACTCAAATATTAAAGTGTACTACGTCTGGCCCCAACATAATTATCTCCGATATAGAATTTTGGATCATTATAGTTATCTTTTCAGTATTACACGTAAGAGCTCTTGAAATTATGTAAATGATTCTTCTTTTAACAGTTTAGATGCTCGATACTCTTATCGAATAGTCAAAGCCAACAATCCTCAGACCTAAGAACAAGAACTATAAATATTAACAAGGAAAACTGAAGAAAGCAAAGTGCTGCCACATTAATTAGGTGAATCGAAGATTTACCAAGTACCGCTTCGCATGCTAATGAAATCTCGGTTTCAACTCCACGCTTAATGAAATTCAGATATCGATCTTGAAGAGTGAAAAAGCTGCAAGCGAAAGCAGATAGACTGGCATGGCACAAAGTTAAAAATATTAAACTAATTCACCTGTACATGAATCAATGGATCCAAATCATCAAAGGGATCAATGAGCCCTTCTTATAGATGTAAGTTTTTTATGAAACTGTGACTCAAGCTAATGCATTGTAATAAGCAGTTTGCTACTGTGTTGCTGTCTAATCACTGCAGAAATTGTTATGCTGTTTGTCTGCTGCTGTTTGTCTGTCTGTTTGCTGTTAGCTGGCTGCGCCTGTCTTCTCTGTTTTGCCCCTGCAGTCAACTACTTGTAATACTATTTATATTGATTTGGAGTGAGCGTAATGAAAGGGAGTTGTACAGCGCACACAAAGAAAGAGCTAAGTGAGCCCTTGGCGCAGAAAAAGAGCAGCAAGCAAGGGAAGTTCTCTAGAGAAGATAGAGAGCATGAGCAGAAATGGTAGAGAGCATGGAGTGTGCTGCAGCTTAAGGAGCTTGAGCTTCAGCAGAAAAAGGGCAGAAAGCTCTTGTGTAGGCAGCAGAGAAAGGGCAAAGAGCCCTTGTGTGCAGAGAAGCTCTTAGATTTCAGTTTGAATGGATCGAATCACATAAATTTTGTTGTGTTCCTGTTTATGTTTCTGCACTTAGATTTCAGTTTGAATGCTTGGAAGACAACACGGAGAATTTCCAGATTTTCTGCATAAAAATCAGCCCGCTCTTGGCACAAATTATCTCCAGGTTTCATCACAGTTTTCTCAAGGAGAAAATCTTTACACAGAAATTAAGGAAATAGCTATGCAATTAAATTTACAGTAACATCACTGAGTAAAATCTTAAAAGATTTAACATGACAATATAACTTAGCAAAATCCTTCCGCAAATATTACACTCGATCAATCCACCACTACTAACTTCTGGTACTCCTCTCCAGAGATGGCAGCATTCATGACAAGCTCCGGGTCAAATGACCCGCCATTGTCAAAGAACAAACTAAGCAACTCCCTTGAGAACCCTCTCAAAAATATAACCCCTTTCTGTCCCCCAGCCACAGGTGGAGCTATGGGGTCATTTCTGCGGTGGAAAATTGAGTAGTACACCCCTTTGTGTGCAATAGCCAGATCCGGAGCTTTAGTGTTTCTCATATTCCAAAACACAATATCTGGCACCACCGCCCCATACCCTTTCTCCGTGTACTTTCTTCGAATTGTTTCATACTCGGTTTCCCAAGGATTCATCGAAGCTTCATCAAAGTCCATGTCAGTGAACACAAACAGTCTTTTTACCAGCTGTTCTGGCTTCAATTTGCCATTCACAGCCACTTGCAAAATGAGATCAAACACTTTCTGAAAATCAATATAAATTCTGGATTGAAGCTTATCGTCCAAATGAAAAATCTTGGATTTAAGATCACCTTCAAAAGATATATTTTGAAGCTCTGGGCTGGTACTGAATGTGACCATCTTCCCCTTCCATGGCTCTTCACTTAACTCAGAAACCAATACGCTGAGAGCGCTGGCCACCAGGCTGTTACGATACATGCTCTCAGATGTGTCAAGCACAGCCATGGAGTTGGTTAACTTACCTTTCTTTAACAAATCGTTGACCATTCTATTCCACTGAAGCTCAGATGACATAATTTCATGTGGAAGCAACGTAACTGCCGCAATCCGAGCTTCTTCCCGAGATATCACTTTGGCAATGTGCTGATTCCGAGGATATCTCACTTCTTTAAGGTAGTTAAAGAAGCGTGCTTTGTCACGCTTATAAAAATACTTCATTTTGTAAATCTTCCTCGCCACAGAGGGTACCCTATTGAAGGGTATCAAGTCCAATCTTTTCGCGCTAATATACCTTTCCGGCAATTCCAGGACTTTCCGGAGCGGCACCAACACTTGTTTTCGCAACCGATCGCGTACTCTGTATGCGTAATGAGCTTCTTCAACATCTCCATATTCAGGGTAGGACTCTCTAGGGAAAACTTTTCTCGCAATGCTCTCGCAAATCAAAGTGGTTCGGTCAAACGACGAGTAGAGAGAAGGGCACCACTTAGCAGCGAGACTCACTTTTCTAAATTCCCCCGCTTCGTAAAACTTCATGTCGTTTTTCAGACACTCGGCGAAGTGATCCGAAACGCTGTCGTATAAGAACCTGAAATCCGGATCCTGATAGTACCTTTCCACGACTTTCTTCGCCGTGGCAAGTTGATTTTCCTTTCTCAACTTTCTCGCTTTCTCTTTCTCAATTTTGTTCCTTTCAATAGCGTTCTTTATTCGTATCTCTCTCGGAACCATCCGTCTACGACTATAGCGGCCTTTGTCGTCGCTGTCGCTGCAGCATTTGCCGCTGCTGCCTTGGCCGGTCAAGACATCTCTGAAGAGGATGCCGCCTGTTCTTTTGCGACCCAACGTGGCTTTCTGCTTCTTCCTCACGTCGGGACCTTCTAGTATCCTGTATATCAGTTCCAGGAGATCCTTAAAATACCCGAAACTCGCAAATGAAGCCACGTTGCACGCCAGGGTCTTGGGGTGGAGTGGGTACAGCGAAAGAGCCGCCGTGTAGAACCCTTCCCTGTCACCCTTTCCCGTGCCACGTACTCCACGCAGATTGCACACAAGCTTGAGTGTGGTCAACGGGTCGTGGGCCCACGCAGCGTGGAGGCGATCCGTCAAAGGGAGAGGTGGAGTGACAAAAAAGCGACTTCCAGTTTCTGGGACCACGTGGAAGAAGAAATCCAAACAAGGGTTGCCTGAAGAGAGAATATGATTAGTTCTTGAACCATTCTCCATGAGAGGGTACTGTGGAGACGGATCCACCGGCTGCCGCTGCGGCTGCGGCGGCGTTGCTATGTTGTGGAGCTCTGGTGGACCCAATAGAGCGGCCATTTGGGTTGTTTTCCGGATTTGTTTGAAGGGGTTGAATGGTTTCATTTTTCAGAAATGGGAGGAGAACCTGAGTTTGTATTAATTTGTGTGATATTGGCTTCACTGTTCAATACTCAATTGTGCTGCTGACTGCCGTTTAGCCTATTTACTTGGTTACCAAGTATCATATTCTAATTCAGATTCCCTGCATTAGTAAAAATCTAGTTTATTTAATTTTATTATTTTCCTAAAAAATTATTTAATGAAGTTTAATTCGGATAATATCTTTCGGGATTTTGATTCCTAGTTGATCTGATTTATCTTAGTAATATTCTATGGCTAGAATTTATTTTATTATTGTCTTAATTTCAAAATTATTAAGAAAAAGTTTAATTAAGATCATTTATTTTCTAAACTTCCTTCCCGTAATTTATTTGGTAATAAGTATTGTTATTATACTTATTAAAAGTTCTGGAATTATATTTATTTTTGTTTGTGAAATGATAGAGCATTTTTAACTTTTACGAATAAATAATATCATTAATTGGTTTTCATAATAATTTTAAAAAATAATACAATACGTAATGGTTAAAAATATAACCTCACATTATCCAAAAATTTAAAATATTCAATTAAATAGCTGATTATTAGTTTAGTTCAGTTTCCATCTAAAACAAACTAAACTAATAGCTTGGTTAAAATATTCTCCAAATTAACTGGCCCGTGTCCATACAAGACTTTGGGTTAGCTGATCAGTATAGAACAAATTAAAGAAATCCTGTTGGGGATGCAATGCAAACTCATAACAGAGTTTGGGAGAAAAATTACTTGTATTAACAGAGAAAATTGTATTACAAGATTTACACAAAAACTCTCCTAAACTAATCCTGGAGCTCTCCTGGCTCTCTCACTCTCTCAGAACTCTCTGGTTCTGGAACCTAGACTCTCTCTGGAGCCTCTCTAATACATAGAGCTCTCCTGGCTCTCTCCTGGAGCTCTCTGGCTCCCACACACACACTCTCCTGGAGCTCTCTTGACTCTCTCCTGGAGCTCTCCTGGCTCCCTCCTGGAGCTCTCCTGGCTCCCACTTGGAGTGCATATAACTCTGCAGAACTTCCTCAATTTATAGGAGGAGTTCTGCAACCAAGTCCAAGGTTAGGTGGGGGTTGGCCACCTACCTCAAGTATTAGTCTTGGGTTGGTCACCTACCTCCCATGGGAGGTGCCAACCTTTGACATAATTGTCATCCTTCACATGGGATTGACTCCAGCAATTCTCCCCCTCCATTCCATGTGAAGGGGAATAAACATGAAGATAATCAGTCAGCCTTTAATTCAACTATGTCTCTGCATAGTCTTAGTTTTCTAGCTCCCCCTTCATCAGTAAGCAGTATATTCTGATTTCGGATATTTCCTCGAAGGAATCCTACCTCGCTCAGATCGTCTTGGCTGAGGTTCTTCATCTCCAGGAGGTACAGTAGATTGTGGCTCTCCCTGGCTCAACAATCTCTTTATTTTCCTCCTCTTGATCTGCTTCTGGAACTTCTTCCCGCACCTCAGAATTTCAACTTTAATTATGGCTCCGGATGATCATTCCATTTTAGAACAATTAATTCACTAAAATTGGAATAGAATTTAAAAAATCCAAGCCCACCGTTACGTCCAGAACGGTCAAAAATGGTGGAACAGCCTCTTCCCGGGCTCAAAATTTCCTTTTGTGGAAGGAAATATGAAGTTTTGAAATCTGAGGGACTAAACTGAAATTCTCAAAGGACTAATCAAAACATTCAGAAAGATATGGGGCCAGAAAGTAATTCACTGAAATTACAGGGTCATATTGAATTACCCAAAAACATAGGGGTCACTTTGTAATTTCTGAAAATTGTGCTGACGTGGCAGGGTCGGGACACGTGTCACTGACGTGGCTGACACATGACTGATGACGTGTCTATGACGTGTCTGACATGCGGCGATGACTGTGTGCTGACGTGGATGATGACTGTGCGATGACGTGGCTGCTGACTGTGTGGATAATGTTGCTGACATGTCTATGACGTGGCAGATGACATGTCAGATGACGTCAGCCTTCTTCAACCTCTGGATGGCGTGTGCAGCGCGTGTGGAGAGTGAAGCCCACTCGCAGACCAGCAGGGAGGCGCGTGCGGGCTATGTGGATATCGGATTGATGGCCGAAAAATTACAGAATGATCAGCACAACGTCACGAATACACAGAACACTTCAAATTCGAATTTCGAATACTTTGCGAAAATTCAAAATTTTTCAGAAACAGGGGACAGATTTTCTCCGAATTTTTCCTCTCTGTTCTGACGTTCCAGGAGCTCAACGAGGCTCTGATACCACTTGTTGGGGATGCAATGCAAACTCAGAACAGAGTTTGGGAGAACAATTACTTGTATTAATAGAGAAAATTGTATTACAAGATTTACACAAAAACTCTCCTAAACTAATCCTGGAGCTCTCCTGGCTCTCTCACTCTCTCAGAACTCTCTGGTTCTGGAACCTAGACTCTCTCTGGAGCCTCTCTAATACATAGAGCTCTCCTGGCTCTCTCCTGGAGCTCTCTGGCTCCCACACACACACTCTCCTGGAGCTCTCTTTGCTCTCTCCTGGAGCTCTCCTGGCTCCCTCCTGGAGCTCTCCTGGCTCCCACTTGGAGTGCATATAACTCTGCAGAACTTCCTCAATTTATAGGAGGAGTTCTGCAACCAAGTCCAAGGTTAGGTGGGGGTTGGCCACCTACCTCAAGTATTAGTCTTGGGTTGGTCACCTACCTCCCATGGGAGGTGCCAACCTTTGACATAATTGTCATCCTTCACATGGGATTGACTCCAGCAAATCCTTATAATTTTAGCTTTTAAATCTTTTTGTATTCATTTTTAGCTTTCACGTTATATATATCACGCATGGATTATTGAGCGGTAAAAGTATGATATTTTCCAACATAATAGATATGCTTCACAAATTAACAACATAATAGTAAAAATATATGGTTAGGATTTATTTTATTATTTTCCTTCAAAGCTGATTAAAAAATTTAATTAAGATAATAATTTAAAACTTTATTCCTTCTCGTAATTTATTTCGCAAGTCTTTTTATTCTACTTATTATATGTCATGATTGAAAATTTATAGCATGTAAAACAGAAAAAACTTATCCTTGGCTTGAAAATCTATAAATTTACTAACTAAAATTGATAGATAAATAAAGAACATTTTTAAATTTCATAAAAAGTTTGAAATCATAGGTTTGTTCTCACATTTATTTATACATTTTTATTATAAGGGTATTATAACCGATTAAACTTTCTCTTAACGTGATTGAACAATTATACCGAAGAAGAGGAAGAAACAAACAATCATTTTAAAGAAGGAGAAAGCACAACTAAGAAACCACATCTACTAATTAATTGTACCATCCTTTCATTGGTATCGAACATATATAAAATAGTTTGGAATGATTTTTTTATGCGAAATGATAGACCATTTTTAACTTTTTACGAATAAATAATATCATTGGTTTGCAAATTTAAAAAATTAATATGATACATAATTAAGCCAAAAAAAAAAGTTACTTCACATCTATCCAAAATTTCAAAATATTCCATTAAATAGGGCCGATTATTAGCTTCTTTCAATTTTCATCGAAAACAAACTAGTTAAACTAAAAAAAAAACAAAAATCCGCTGAATATTAGCTTGGTTCAAATATTTCCAGATTAACCCGTGTCCATACAAGACTTTGGGTTAGTGGATTTAGTATAAAACAAAAAATAAAGAAACCCTCATCATTTGATTCTTTTAGTTTTTGACAATTTTCGCATTTAAATTCATTTTGAATAATGCAAGATCATCTATCACAAAGTGGGTTAGTAAAATATTATTGAATAAATAATTATCATATTATTCAATTTAATTTTCATTATTTATTTTATTTTTTATATATCTATTAATATTTTGTCAACTCAAATTATACAAAAATCAACTATTGATAAACTGTTGATAAATTGTAGATAGAATATTACTCTTTTAGTTTTCACATAGCTTTTTTTAGGGGTAAAAGTATGATGTTTTGCAACATAATAATTATGCTTTACAATTGCCTTCTGGTTAGTTTGCACATGTCAGTGGGCATCAAACATTTTATATGCATGCATGCTTTTCTAACTAAATGACTCATGATTAATAAGTGTTACTCTTATTTTATGCTAGAAAATGTAGATATAATCGAGAGTTCATTTTATTCTAAAAATAAATAAAAATAATAATTTTGGTAACAAAATTATTAATGTTTATTATATGAGTCGACACATTCACTGCGTGCTTCATATGATAGAGAATTTATCCTATTTATGTGAGTTCCATTTCTAGTTACTGATTAAATAGTAAAAGTTTCAAGCAAAAATTTTCTTCTTCTTGTAATGATATGGTTCTATGACTAAGAAGCATCTTGGAATAAATTTCTTAAAATGGTTCAGAAAGCTCGAAGAATGCGGGAGATATTGGAGTAAACTTGATAATATTTGGAATTATTTGTTGCATTGATAAATTCACGATGCATTTATAAATTCTGAAAGCTCAGAGAATGCCACCATAAAATTATTTATAATTCATGATGAATTATTCTCCTGACACGTTTGCCAATTGGTTTCTTCCATATTGAAGCCGGGATTATTGTTCCGACACCCAAAATTATTATCAAATATTTATTTTATTTCTATAACATGTATATAATCTTTAAATTTTCTATAGATCTATATAATCTTAACTCTCCCAAATTACTATACGTAGCTAAAATTAAAATTTAACTAAAATAAAAATTAACTTTGAAATCTTACCTTTCATATTAGCGTAACTTTGGATATTGATTTTAGATTATATAATTATGTTTAATATTCCAAAGTCACTGAATTAATAAAAAAATTAATTTTTTTTTTAAATTTTGTTAGAGTGTTATACAACAACCAACTCAACAACTCTAGATGACATAGATGTTATTGGTCAGTATAATAAGTATTATTAAATAAAGACGAAACCAAATAAATAATAAATAATCATTCACCCAAAATAAGATAATGTTACGTAAGGCAATCGGTTGTATGAATAGGGTGTATATATAAAATTATTCTTTCTATTGTGCCACAAACTTATCTGTGACCCGATTACATCAAACTCGTGCCTTTCTCTCAAATCTATTGATCTACTTACAATTAAATTTTAGTTTCTTTTAACTCCATTTTTTATTATTATTTGTTATATGGTTATTAGTATCATTCTTTTTTTTTTTTTTTGCCTATCTATTATAATTAAAATTTAACTTTAGGCATGTTTAAGAGAAAATATGATTATAAATTAAAGTTCGATGAATCACAAAAAAGAAAACAAAAAAAAAAGAGTAATTGAATAAAAATAGAATCAATATACTGTAAAACTATAAATAAATAAATAAAATAAATCAGGTTATCTTTTTCAGAAGGAAAATGTCTATTTATATAGACAATAAGGAAAAAGCTATTCAATTTATAGTCACATCTCTTAAATAAAATCTTCAAAAATTAATGTTGCGCTCAAGCAATCAATACTACTAGCTTCTGGTACTTCTCTCTCGAGATGGCAGCTTCCATGACAATTTGCTCCATTATAAAAATCTGTGAATTTTTCTAACTATAAGTGAGAAGATTACATTTATATATTAGCGGTTTTTTTTTTATTTCACTATAACATGCCATTCACAAAACTTTATAGAATAAACTTCTTTTTATTTTATTTTTCTTTCCTTTCTATAAATCTTATTAGATGTCCATATACTTGTACGTGAGGTAAAAGTACTTAACCGTTTAACTTAAAATTTTGATGTAAAAGTTTAACATAAATTTTTAGTTGTTAATCTCATTTAATTTTATGACATGGAGAGTTGATGAGTTATAATCATAATTACATATACTTAACTTGTTAACTTTAAATCTGAACTATTGAATTTAGTGAGATTAACGGTTGAAAACTTTATATCAATATTTTTGTTAAAATTTGAAGTAAAAGAACATGTAAATAGACTGAAGTTGAACAATATGTAGTGTTGTTCTAAATAACACTACTAGCAAGAGCTAATCTTAGTTACTTGATGCTAAGAAGTATAAACATCAATAAGACTCGGTTTATTTTTTAAATTAAAAAAAAATGTCTGTGTGAAAAAGTTGATGCACATTGTGTGACTCCGCACTTGCTGAATGTTTCATGATTAAGAATTTATTTAATCCTTGTTAGTGATTAAATGATACAAGTTTCGAGTGAAAATTGTCCTCTTTTTCTAATTGTATAGGTATAACCTTAACTTTATTAAAAATATCAAGGAACTATTACCTCAAAAATTTGGAAAGCATCAAGATATTGGAGTAAATTAACTTCAATAAAATAAATTTTGGAATAATGTGGACAATATCACTGTCACATATTGGGATTTGATTGTAATAGTTCAATGTGACAGTTAAAATCAAATCCTGATAAATACCGGCACTAGGATGGTTGAAATATAATTTAGAAATTAGTAAGTAATATATTAGATTTTTACTTTTTCATCCATCAGTTTAATAAAAAAAAATATTGGTATACATAATTCAAAAACTTTAAAACATATTATATCACTTCCTTTTAATTTATTTTTAATTAAAATACATATAGACTAATATAATGTTAAAAATAATTTGATCGAGTAAATTCAAAGAAAAATTTTAATATTTTCCAAAACCTGTAATATTTATCATCTTGATCATTTACTTAACGCTCTCTGGTTTGCACATGTTACTGGCATCAATATTATATAAGCTTTTCTAAATAAATCATTACTAATAAGACATAATCTTACTTGATGCATGCTAAAAATTATTGTCATATAAATGAGAGTTGGGTTGATTTTTAAAATAAATAATATAAAAAGCAAACACTATGTCAGAGTTTATCCTATTTATATGAATTACTTATCTACCTACCTAGCCCATTTTTCATCGGAATAATTTCAATTTGCCCCCTGAGGTTAGGTGAAAAGAAATTGAGGACCTCAGTTTTTTGAAACCTAAATTTACCCCCTGAGGTTACTGTAGCACCGTTAGATTTAACGGAAAATGTATTAAATAGTAACTTAACGCTTTACAAACCATTTAAAAAAGTGTATTATAGTCTATTTTACTGCTTATTAGCGTTAAATTATTATTTAATACATTTTTTATTAAATCTAATATTAGCATTAAGTTATTATTTAATACATTTTTCGTTAAATCTAACGGTTTAATATATTTTCCGTTAAATCTAACGGTGCTACAGTAACCTCAGGGGGCAATCTTAGATTTTAGAAAACTGAGGTCCTCAATTTTTTTTAAGCCTAACCTCAGGGAGCAAATTAGAATTATCCCATTTTTCATCCCATCTGCAATTATATAGTTTTGACTTTTAATTAACCTTTTCAGAAGCATCAGTCATTGCGCTAAATTTTAAATAAAAAAAAATTCATATTGGGGTAAACTTTATAAAAAAATTTGGAGTCATGTTATGCTTCTAATGATTCTACAAATTCACGATTTAGGATCAACATTCTTTATAACTTGTTAAACCTGCTACATGAATTTACAATTAGACTTGATAAAGCACCTTTTATTAATGTACGTGATATTGATTGGTTAAAAAATGAAATAGTATTTTATGAATTAGAAAAAAACCTGCTTAATTTTTTCATGAAAATGAAACAATTGAAAGATTTTGAGCATAATTTATATAAATAAAAAAAAATTAGAGATAAACTAAATAGAAAATAATGTAAAGAAAGGGATCGTTTGTGAAAAATAAATCTCCCTATATTCTTTAAATATTAAAATAACACTTGTTAGTTATTAAGGATTTTATCATTTGTTATAATGAGCATTTCGCTTCCCATATCTATAAAATGAGGTCAGTAACTCATTTCTTACTCAATTTATAACCTATTCGTTTATGCTTTTGCAATAATATACACCGATCCACCATTAAATAACTTTGTATTTTATTCAATAAGGATAAGAGTATTTAAAATATTTTTCAAATGATAATGCAGGATAACGTGCGGACTTTTTCTCAAAAAATTTTAAATATTAAATACAATATAATGATAAATTAAAAATTTATATATTTAATTAAAAGTAGAATGTTAAATAAAGTTTGAATCAAATATTTAGGATATTAAATTAATACTCAAATGATTGAAAATTTAATCATAATCAGGTAAAAATTTTAATGAAATAATTAACTATTTCTAACACATATTTAATTTTAAATTAGTTGGTGATAAGATTTGTATTTATATAATTATATATGGTTTTGTATAGTCCAATGTCATATCAAATATAGTATGGTGCTATATCTTATTAAATCCTATGTCGTCTAATTCAATCTTTTACAATCCTAAGAAAATTAGTACAAAGCAATGCGATGCACTAGATCTACCTACAGTTGTTATCAGATAATTTAGGGAAATTGCACAAGTCTACGCTAGATGATTTTCGGGCTACCCTTAGCAAAAGGAATGTGGATTTCAACTTCTTGGAAGTAGCTAGACTGTAGGGGTGACAATTTTTGACACGACACGCGAACACGACTTGACACGACACGGGTTTAAGCGGATTTGGGTTTTAGCGTATTCGTATTCGTGTCGTGTTCGTGTCGAAGATGTCAACCCGTTTAATAATCGTGTCGTGTTCGGGTTGAGAGTCTTCAACACGCGAACACGATTATGTCACGAGTAACACGAATAACACGAATAAATATTATATACGATTGACACGACAACACGAATATTGACACGAACACGATTATAATACGAGTAACACGAATAACACGAATACATATTATACACGATAACATGATTAACACGAATATTAACACGATTACATATTAAATTTAAAAATACTAAACTTTTTAGACATTTTAGTCTCTACGTATATCCAAATTTTAAAATAAAAATAGAATTTTAAAAACCTAATAAATTTTAAAACTTAGGATATTTTTGTCATTTAACAAAAGTTGGAAACCTAATTCTGTAACGTGTCATAATCGTGTTAACGGGTAATAATCGTGTCAATCAGGTTGTGTCAATAATGTAAACGTGTCTTAATCGTGTTAGACGGGTCGTGTTTGTGTCTAACACGATTACGACCCGTTTATTATTCGTGTTAGAATGTCGTGTCGTGTTACCCGTTTAATAATCTTGTCGTGTCATAGTGACACGAATAATAAACTGGTCGTGTTCGTGTTGGGTCAATCTTTATCGTGTCACAGCTCGATACGATACGAACACGACCCGTGAACACGAATTGTCACCCCTACTAGACTGTTTTAAGCAGAAGTTTTAGCTTTGATTGCTCACCTTTAGTCATAATGATCAAGCAAAAAATCAATTTGACAAGTTAGTTTTAACGTATGCCTTAATTAAGTACAAGTAAAATCTTAAAAAATTGTATAAATTTTTTTTGAAGATTGTATAGATTCTCTAAAAAATTGTAGATTCTTACAAAAACTACTTAAAAATCATTAAATATATAAATTTCAAATAAATCTATATAGTTCTAGAGAGTTTAATATGTGTCTTTAAGACTTGTAGTTAAGACTACCCAATTGACAATATATAATACAAAAAATTGATGAATTAAAGGCATGAAATATAACTAGTTTACTTTAAATCTCAACTATTAAATCAAGATTAATTGTAGAAAATTTATAAATATTTGCCGCAAAAGAACATGTAAATGGATTGGCATTCATCAATAGGGATGTCCACATAACTTTCCAGCATCATAATTATACTTGACAACCGCTGGTAGTTTGCACATGGCGTTGGGACATTACTAAATGAGTAACTGACAGACGCATTTATTCAATAAATAATCTTATTTTAGGATAACAAGTGCAAAAAATGATGATACTCAGTTTATTTTCTAAAATTAAAAAAAAAATAAAGTTTTGGTGAGATGGTTAATGTATATCGTGTGACTCGACACTCAATGCAATGCTTGATGATTGAGAATTTATCTTCCTTATATTTATTACTTCTCTAGTTAGTGAATAAATAGTTCGAGATTCAAAGTGAATTCTCTTCTGTTTGTAATTATATAGGTGTAACTTAACTTTATTAAAAACATCAAGAAGATTGTAAATTAACTTCTTACAAAATTTGGAAAGCGTCAAGATATTGGGGTAAACTTTTTTAAAATAAATGGTAGGTGACAAAGAAAAAATCAACATTCACAAAATTACTGTCGAATACAGTTCAAATTAACTCAGAGGTGGTTAAGACTAAATGTTGTCAGGATGAGCTTGAAAAATAGGTCTGAAATTATTAATTTTTTGTAATTAGATTTTAATATGTAAGTAACAAGTAAATAAATATTTGCAGATAATTAATTGTACCAATAAAAGTTACATAATCCAAAAACTTTAAAACATATTAGATCAGCCTCTTTTTATTTATTTTTTATTTAAATACATGCAGCAAAATCTACATTCTTTTATTTTACTTTATTACTGACATTAATTTATAATCTCAAAATGAAAAATGAAAAATGATTAATGACAATTACTAGGAAACAACCATTCCCAGAAATGAGTTTTGGCATAGCTAATCAGGAATAGCAATGGTGCCCTCACCCAAAGAAAGTAATTGTTGTATAATTATTAATGCAGTTTGAGTACGAGTATTGTTATTTGTTAGTATTAAATAAATAGCTCATATCATGATTTTCTCCGATGTAAAAGAATATAAATTAGTGTAAAAAATTGTATAAATTGACGAGGTTGTTATCTAAAAATAACTTTTTTCGGCATATTGATTTAAGAATTCACATTAAGAGACATTTGAAAGAATAAACAATTAATATAATTTTAATATTAAAAAATGCTTTTATTAATAAACAATGTTGAATTTTAAAATAATAAAACAAAATTTATTATCTATGAAGAATTTTACCATTTATCATTAGTTAGGATCCTGTTTAGAATATAATATTGTATTTTTATGGATTAGATGACTAATCGATGCTATTTACTTACACAATTTATAAAATAAGAAGTAATCCATTAGATTGATGTTATTTCAAGGATGAAAATTTTGAAATTATCACTGACATATTATTTATTAATATTAGATTTACTTTCATGATAAAAATACTTTGATCTAATAAATTCAAATGCATTCTTTGATATTTTCCAACATATAATATTTATGATCTTGATAATTAACTGCTGTCCAGTTTGCACATGCCAGCAGGCATCAACATTATATAAGCTTTTCTAAATAAATGATTACTAATAAGAGCTAATCTTAATTGATGGATGCTAAAACTAGATTCATGTATGAGAATTCGGTTGATTTTTTAAAATAAATAAATAAACAAATTTTGGTAACAAAGTTGATTTTTGTTGTGTGAGTCTTAACGCTTGGCGAATGTCTTCACGATAGTGTTCATCCTGTTTATGTGAATTACTTCTCTACGTGAAATGGTTCAAAGTGATATTTTTCTTCTCTTCGGTAATTATATATAGTTCTATCTCGTAACGTTTTTTCAAACCATCAACTGATCGTGGTAAATTTATGGAGTAAAAAAAAAAATTTCAAGATGATGCTTCAAAGTCTGCGTTCTTGATTCTGTCCTGACATTTCAGTCGCTAAAAATGAAACAATGTTTTATGAATCAGAAACAAACAAGGTTATATGTTACACGTTCATGAAATTAAAACAAATAAATGATTTTTAAATTAAACTATTATTTATATTAATTTATAACACAAATTAAAAACTAATCTTTAAATTGGAAAAATAATTATGAGAATGGTAATTAATTTTATAATCTCCCCGTATTTATCCTTTTGAATTTGAAAAGGAGGAGAAAAAAAAAAAGTGAATATACCATACGTATATACATATGGATTAAATGAGGTAATTGATGAAGTATTAAGATTTATAATATTGGATTTACCAGAAATTAATATAAACCTATTGTCTTAAAAAAGTAAAAATTAAAAATTCGAGGAAACAACAGTTTCTAGTTATAAGTTTTCAAGAAACAGAACGAGCAATACACTACCACAAGTGTGGCCTCACCCCAAAGCAATTAATTTTAAATTTGTTAAATATGGTGTTAGTCCGATATAATTTTTGTTAGATAAAGAACTGATATCACAGTACATTAATTATTCTCTAATCTAAAAAGAAATAATGTAAACAAAGGGATTGCTTGTGTTATGGCCATAATAATATCGGGCCTCAATTATTTCTAATTCAGTAAGCTCATTACTGAAGCCCATCATCTGGGCCTAATTATTTCTAATACAGTAAGCCCATTACTGTAGCCCATCATCTGGGCCCATCATTTAGGTCCCACAATGGCCCATCCCGGCTCCTATATAAACCCTCCGGATTATCGTTCAAGGTATGCACACTTTTCTGAACTTATTCTCTCTCTAGATTTCCTCTGCTTTTGAGAGCTTCTCTCTCTAGGAAATTCTCCCAGAAAATTTCGGAGTGCTGGAAACTGACTTGAGCGTCGGAGGGTCTTCGCCAGCACCACCGCCGGCACCCCTGACTGTTTTTCTTTGCTCACAGGACTGGACCCGACGTACCACCCGAGCTCCGACCCGCTTCCCGGCCGTCCAGAAACCGTGCATCAACAGTTGGCGCCGTCTGTGGGGACGACAATCTAAGCCTCTTTAGTTGTTGCTCCTATCCAAACGTACTCAAACTCATCATGAGTCACGAATCCCAACACTCAACCTCTCTAGAGGTTGATGAAGAAATCGAGGTTGAAGCGCCTCCCCGACGCCGAAGGGTAGTTGATACGGGGAGAGCTTTAGTGATATCCTCTGGGGTGGGGCCTAACCTCAGGCAACCCCGACTTCCACTTAGAAGGCCGAGGAAGGGCAAGACGAATCGACTAACTACCATGGAACATACCATGCGAAATTTCAGTGAACAGATGAGTCGTATGGTAACTATGTTCAACCAAGCATTTGGACAAAGTGCTCACCAGGCTGCAAACACAGTTGTGAATAACCCAATGAGTGCCATGGTAGTACCTAACGTCCAGACAGATGTTGGTGGGCGTCCTGATTTAGTCGCCCAGACTACTGGATTGTCTCGCCATCAGGTCATTCAACCGAATCTTCCCCATCCTATTGTTCAAGGAGGGGAAGGTCGCCCACAGATTCCCTCTCCTTCGCATATCATATCTGAACAACAGTTAGCAGCAGTAGACCTTCGACTCTCTCTGAACAAGAAGCGCCATACAAGCGTTGAGCAGATACCAAGGGGAAGTAATGTTGATCAGCCCGCCTATTCCTATCATGGTCCTTACGCTCTAGGGGGTAATTACCAGACAAAAAGAAATCGCCCCAGCTCGCAACCTAGAGTCGGGAATCATTGCCCAGATGTTGCCCCAATGGATGTCTCAGAGGAGGAAACATCAGATAACCATTATGTGGAGTTCAAGCGAGAAATGGATGAAAAAATCCATAAACTGGAGAAGTTGATTAAGCGTTCAGGAGGAGAAGAAGATGGTCGACCACAATGGGAATCACCCTTTGCTGAAGATATCCTTAGGGAAAGATACCCATCCGGATTCCGGATGCCGCAACTTGAGCTGTACCAAGGGACGACGGACCCCCGAGAACATTTAAACTCTTTTATTTCTCATATGGAGATACAAGGGGCCTCAGGGGGAATCATGTGTAGAACTTTTTCTCTTACTCTTGGAAGATCAGCTAAGCAGTGGTATAGAAGGTTACCAGCCGCATCCATCTCCAGCTTTGATGAGCTTGATCGTAGTTTCCTCACGCACTTTGGCAATATGAAGACGAGAAGTCGGTCAGCACAGAGCCTTCTGTCCATCAAGCAGGGTCGTAATGAATCCCTCCGTGCATTTGTGGACCGATACCAGCAGGAGGTTGCCCGATTGGATCTATTCAATGATGGTTACGCCATGCAAGGTTTGGTTCAAGGAATCAAAGGGGAGCTTCCTCTAGCATGGGAATTCTCCGTCAACCTCCCACGTACGTATCAAGAAGCATTAGCAAGGGTCTCTAGCCATGCTGATGCAGAGGAAATTTTTCAAGCAAATTACCCTGGGCAGACTCCGGTGGTACCTAATTCCTCGCGTACAGATAGACGATCGTATGATAATAGAGGAGAACCTCATGATAGAAATCGTAGATCAGTTCCGGATCGATGCTCTACACGAGACACAGTCAGAAATGATCGCTTCCTATTACAAGGGTCATCCACCCGACCCCGCAAAGAGCATCATGACCAACCTGAGGAGGAACACCGTACATTCACGTTGCGTACTATGCCGCAGCAGGATATCCTGAAGGAAATCAAAGATAAAGGTCTGCTGAAGGAACCTGCCCCCTTACGGTCGAATCCAAAGACAAGAGACAGGAGAAAGTATTGTCATTTCCACCAGGCTCATGGTCATAACACTGCAGACTGTTTTGAACTGAGGAGACAAATCAAGGGTCTTATCAAGGATGGTCAGCTACAAGAATACATCTATCGGCCCCCCGAACCATCCAACAAGAATGACAAAGGGAAGGAACCGTTAGAAGAAGTAGCCATGATTTTTGGGGGAGTAGTGGCTGGTTCGAGCTCCCAAGCTCGAAGGCACTTGGCTAGGCAAGCAAGATACGACCTCCCTCACCACGAGGTCAACCTGACAGCCTCTTCCACCAATGTAGGAGATCATGATGTTATCTCCTTTTCATCACAAGATGCGCAGGGTATCCATCATCCACATTGTGATGCCTTGGTCCTCACAGTGATAGTGGCCAATAAGAGGCTACGAAGAGTGTTGATTGACAACGGAAGCTCGGCTGACATAATGTCGTTGGATGCATTCGATCGATTGGGTCTCAACCGTAGAGATATGAGAGGCATCCAAACTTCCTTGATAGGATTCACTGGAGGAAAAGTCATTCCCGAGGGAGTGATTTCGTTACCAGTAACCTTGGGAGAAGGCTCCCTACAGACAACCAGGATGGTGAACTTTCTCGTAGTGGATCATCCGTGTGTTTATAACGCCATTCTTAGACAGCCATCACTTTATGACTTCAAAGCCGTGATGGGTATCTATCACCATGTCTTGAAATTTCCAACACCCGCAGGGATAGGAGAGGTTAGAAGTGAACAGCGAGCCCCTCGAGAGTGCTACAACATGGCTTTTAAAGAGAAGGCACATAAGCTGATGATAATTCGAGGAGAACCTTCCGTGGGCATAAGCTAAGTGGGCAAGTACTACGAAGTATCCGAGATCCCACTGATGGGGCATTAGGGCCCAACTGGGAAGGTCCATACCAAGTCAAAGCAGTCATCCGACCAGGCACCTACAGACTGGTCACCATGGATGGAAGGTCGCTCCGTCATCCATGGAATATTGAGCACTTAAAGAAGTACTACCTATAATCTCTCTATATGTGCAATAACTCCGCCCAGGAGCTTATGCATGTGTAACAACTCTCACAGGGAGACCAATAAAGAGATTATCAATAAAGTGTTCAGTTTATTCAGAATTTTTGTGATTATACACCCTTAAAGCACATGTATGATCAAATTGCAATAAGACGAAAAGAGTAAAAGAATACAACACCAGAAAGAAAAAAATTTCTTAGTGTTCTTATTATTTCAAAGTTGGTTGAGGGATGCCACACATCCTCACCTAGTACATTGAACTGAAAGTAAAGACAGTAAAAGATAAAGTCAAGGCCTGGAGAGCAGCCTTGATATGATTATTCCCTATGAATAAGCATCTACCTAGTTGGAAGAATTCCAACTATCTCTAAGAAGTGGCCTCATCACCTCCTTTTTCGTCTGAAGACGATGAGGTAGAGCCGCCTTGCTTGGCCTCTCAAGATGCTGTGTGCAATGTCGACTCATAATCCTCATCTTTAAGGATGAGGCGGCGGAATTGCTCGGGATCGGAGTCCGTTGTAGGGATAGACTCTTCCATCAAGTTTAACTCCTCGGCTATGGGTGACTGATCAATCTCTGGGTGGCGGTCATGGAACCATCTACGCACCCCATTGACTCCCTCAATATAGGAGCGTTCCATAGCTTGCTGGTAGACACGACCCCTACGGAGGCGAGCGACTGCTTTGTCAATCCTACTTTGCTCAGCAACCGCCCTCTCCCGAAGCTCTTGGCCAAGATCATTGGCCCTCTTATGTTGGATAGCTGCCTCCTTATTGGTTTCCATGGTCACCCCCTTGGAAACTCCATGTTATACCACTGTGCCCCGCGCATCTCTATGCACGCGCCACACATCGTGCCCGTAACCCGTACGTGCAAGTTATCTCACTATGCCACGCCCATCTCATGTGCGTGCCATTCTACGCTCGCTACCCATGCATGCGTATTATTTCGTTGCGCTACACATCCCCCTGTGTCAGCATTCACATTGCCTTGCGCTTCCCCTCGCTCATCAATGCCTCTATCACGCCACGCAACGTCTCCACACCTTGCTTAAGCACTCACCCATGTGCTTCTCGTGGGCATGCACCCTTGCAGCCCCCTCCAAGCCATGGCATAGCGCAAGGCATGCTATGCCTGCCATGTGCGAAAATCAAGGGTGTAACAGTCGGCCTCCCACCACTATTTAACCTCCGGTTCACTATCTGAGGTAGTAGAGGACGACCAGTCGCTATCCCCTTCAGTGTCTACCACTTTATGGTTGACAGAATTCTGTCCCAGCTCCCGATCCGGACCGAAGAAGTTTTGGTAAAACTCATTAACTTCTTTACGGTTGGTCACCGGATCCTTGTCCCTGGAAGACTGGGTTTGATGACTCGATTCCCCCCGTAGCACTTTCACAGTGGTTTTTACTCTAGCCATCTGTACAGTCAAAGAGGGGTCGTTAGTCATCAAACCAAGTCTACTGAGGGAGGGAAGAGGGGAAAGAACAAAAAAAAAAAAAATGCTGGGGGGATTGTATTGAAAGTCCTCAGAAACACCCCCGCGGAGAAAAAATAAAAGTTTGAAAATCCGCGGAAACACCCCCGCGGAGGAAAAATTATTAAAGTTTGAAAATCCGCGGAAACACCCCCGCGGAGGAAAAATTATTGAAGTTTAGAAAATCCGCGGAAACATCACCTTCAGAGGAAAAAATTATTAAAGTTTGAAAATCCACGGAAACACCCCCGCGGAGGAAAAATTTTTAAAGTTTGAAAATCCGCGGAAACACCCCCGCGGAAGAAAAATTATTAAAGTTTGAAAATTTACGGAAACACCCCCGCGAATTAAAATCAAGGTTTGGAAATTCGCAGAAACACCCCCGCGATTTTAAATAAAAGTTTTGAAATTTTTCAGCAACACCCCTGCAGCTAATATATATGAAGCTTTAAAACTTTGCAAAAACACCCCTGCAACTAATATATATGAAGTTTTAAAAATTCGCAGAGAGGCCCCTGCAGATTAATATAACGCCTCACGAAGCCTGCATGCAGGGGCTGCGTGAGTTTTGGCCTTCGACCGCGTCACTGCCTGCCTCGCCTCGCCCAGCAGCTCGCCCCGCACGCAGCTGGCTTCTCCCTGCGCGCAGCACGCCTCGCATGCGCGCCCAGCAGCTCGCCCCGCGCGCAGCTCGCATGAGCGCCTCGCCTGCTTCTTCCCTGTGCGCCCAGCGCCTTGCATGCTTCTCTCTGCGTGCCCAGCGCCTCGCATGCTTCTCCCTTGCACGCCCAGCAGCTCGCCCGCACGCAGCTCGCCTCGCATGCTTCTCCCTTACTCGCCCAGAAGCTCGCCCGCGTGCAGCTCGCCTTACATGCTTGCCATTCGGCCTTCGCATGCTTGCTGCTCCCTCTTAGGACCTCACCTCTCGCACCTCGCCCTTGGAAGCTCACTTTTCCCCCTTGCAGGTTCGGCCCTCACCTTTGGGAGCTCGCCTCTCGTCCCTCACAGCTCACCCTTGCCCCTTATGTGCTCACCGCTCGCCCTTCGCATGCTTGCCTTTCGATTCTTGCTAAACTACCTTTTTCATGTTTGTAAACTTGGTATCTGCATATGTGAGTAAGTGAGTACGTTCCCAGCAGCTTGGTGAGTTTCGTTTCTATTCTTCTAGTTGATTAAAGTATTCTTTTCATGCACTGCTTGACATCCTACCTATTTCAAAGTTAGACATACGCCAAATATGATTGCCAGGTCTTTGTTTTTGAACTAAGTGAATGGATCTTGACAAGCTTTAGCAAACGTGACTCTTTTACATATATTACTTTTTATATTCCCAGCCAAGCTTTGAACTCTTACCCGATTCCATGCCCAGATGTTAAGCTGTGAATCCGTGCTTGTTTAATATGAATTCTTTGGCTTGTTTCAAGGAACTGCGTTTTTCACAAGTTTGCAACACGTATTATCAAGGTTGCAAATTTTAATATGCTTTATGCAATAGTATATACTCATTACATATCCTTTATGTCTCTCAACTGGGCCTACACATATCTATATTTTCTTATATTATATAATATATCATATTTCATGAATATGCTTTATATTTCATGATAATACGTTTCCTAGCATGTTTTGAAATTAATTAGTTATTATTTGCCATCATGACAAAGTGTTACGGGTCCATGCATGTGAATGTTTAGCTTTTACATTGGCTCAATTATTTTATTTTTTCTATTGTGTAATCATTATGTCTAGTGGCCACACTAAGCCTTCCTAGCTCTTGGCCTTTCTATAATGAAATTTCCACTCGCGTAGTGTGTGCATAATATGCTTTTTTGGATTTACATTCATTACTAATTGTCTTATTTCATGGAACCATTATGTACAGAGAGTTATACAAAGTTAACAAGTTTTCCGTACAAACATAGCCCTTACGGCAAGAATTTTGATCCTTCCTATATATCTAAAATTACCAGAATTCTCAAGAAGTAATATATGATATATATTTAGTTATCTGATTTTATTCATTTGCGTGATCATTTATTCTATTTATATTTTGCAACTGTTAGTTTTTCTGAGTATGAAAATTTATGCACAATTACTGTGGGCATAAAGATTATGTTGGGTTACTTTAATATTCGATTATGGATAGCATCTCTTACAATTTCTTCCCATTCTAATATTTTTGTGTCGACCTAATTCTATATTGACGCTCGTATAGACTACTTCAATTTATGTATCAAACATATATGTATTCAATTCATAGCCCCTACGTCGACCCATTGGTCAACTTGGGCCTGGAGGGACTACTGTTATGGCCATAATAATATTGGGCCTCAATTATTTCTAATTCAGTAAGCCCATTACTGAAGCCCATTATCTGGGCCTAATTATTTGTAAATACAGTAAGTCTATTACTGTAGCCCATTATCTGGGCCCCTTACGGTAAGCTCATTACTGTACCCCATTATCTGGGCCCATTATCTGGGTCCCACGATGACCCAGTCTCAATTATTTTTAATTCAGTAAGCCCATTACTGAAGCCCATCATCTGGGCCTAATTATTCCTAATTCAGTAAGCCTATTACTGAAGCCCATTATCTGGGCCTAGTTATTTCTAATTCAGTAAGCCTATTACTGAAGCCCATTATCTGGGCCTAGTTATTTCTAATTCAGTAAGTCCATTACTGAAGCCCATCATCTGGGCCTAATTATTCCTAATTCAGTAAGCCCATTACTGAAGCCCATCATCTGGGCCTAGCCTGGCCTCCTAATGCATTTAATCTATAGTCCATAACAACTAAAATAGTCCCTACATCGACCCATTGGTCGACTTGGGCCTGGGGGGACTACTGTTATGGCCATAATAATATCGGGCCTCAATTATTTCTAATTCAGTAAGCCCATTACTGAAGCCCATCATCTGGGCCTAATTATTTCTAATACAGTAAGCCCATTACTGTAGCCCATCATCTGGGCCCATCATCTGGGTCCCACAATGGCCCATCCCGGCTCCTATATAAACCCTCCGGATTATCGTTCAAGGTATGCACACTTTTCTGAACTTATTCTCTCTCCAGATTTCCTCTGCTTTTGAGAGCTTCTCTCTCTAGGAAATTCTCGCAGAAAATTTCGGAGTGCCGGAAACTGACTTGAGCGTCGGAGGGTCTTCGCCAGCACCACCGCCGGCACCCCTGACTGTTTTTCTTTGCTCGCAGGACTGGACCCGACGTACCACCCGAGCTCCGACCCGCTTCCCGGTCGTCCGGAAACCGTGCATCAACAGCTTGAAAAATGATATCTCTTTGTATGATTTAAGAATACATATTAAAAGATTTAAAATAGTACAAAAACATACGTTATTTTATTTTCTAAAGATATATATTTGTTTATTAAAAATCACTTTGACTTCTTTAAATAGTTTTATCATATTTGTTAGCTATTAATGATTTAATAATGTGTTACATATCTAAGAGTATGTCCCTCTTTATATTGATAGGATAAGATCAATGGCTCATTTCTTTCCCAATTTAATGAAATATAGATTACATATACATCCATCCAGCAAATAACTTAGGATTTTGTTTAATGCGGACATTTGAAAAATTTTAATATTTATAATTTATTGACAAACCTCAAAGATACAATTTTTTTTTTTAGAGAGAGATTATTTATATCATATTAAATAAATAAAGAGAAAAATATAATTTATATTAGACTAAATAAATAAGAATTTTGAAGACGGCCCTTGAATGCATTTAGAAACCTAATTTATGAAGAGGGAAATTAACACTGTGACCCCCTTTTTTTTGCTGAAGTAATGTTTGCTCCCCACTTTTAGATAAGTAACATAGACACCCCCAGATTTTAACTGCCGTTAGAGAATCTGTTAAAAAAATTACAGTGTGACCCCCCTCTTTTGGTTGAACTACATTCTGCCCTGCACTTCTGGATAAATGACATAGACACCTCCAGATTCCATCTACATCTATTATCTTAGCTAGAATCTCTTGTGTAAAGACTTAACTACCCTTATTTGTCTTATTCATCAACAATTTTATATTGTGAAGCTTTCTATTGACGTAAATTAAAGAAAAAAAAGTTGTTATGATGTCAGTAAATGGAAAGAATAAGAATTAAAAAATCAAAAAGTATATTTTATACAAAAACTAAAAATCTAATGAATAAAATATACTTAATTTTAACATTGTATTAAATTGCATTACATAGAATTGAGTAAATTTTATACTGTATTTGGTTTGTCATGGCATTGTATACATGTTAAATAATACTGTGTTTAATAAAAGACTGTATTATAGCGTATTAATTTTTTATTCTAAATTAAAATAATTAACAATCAAAATCATATAAAATTTTAATTAAAAATAAAAATTCATAAATTCAAATTAATAATTATTCTAAACTTTAATAAATTTAAATTTTTATTTATAAAAAAGATTGAAAATATTTAACTAAATATGTAAACACATAAATATGCAATTAATTATTTTAATTATTTTTAATATTTAATTGTTTCAATTAAATTTTATTTAATATAAATAATATATTTAATTTTATAATTTCTCTCTCTCTCTTTACTTTCCCTTTCTTTTCGTCTCTTGTTGCTTCAAGACTCAAGTTGCAGAATCTTTACTTTTCCTCAGCTGCTATACCACCAGGCAGTTGAAGTTGATTTGAAAAAAAGAAATAGAAAAAATATTTGAGTGCTGCTTCGGTTTTTTATTGATTACTCTACAATAAGTTATTTCAAATATGAAAATAAGCTGCCATATGAGAGTTTTACTCGTTTTTGTAATATATGAATCCATATTTACTTCTTTATTTATTAGATTTTTCATTTTTATATAAAATATACTTTTTATTTTTTAATTCTTATTCTTTCTATTTACTGACATCAAATCACAGTATTAATTTCCCTTTATGAAGAGTCCGCTACTTTGCTCAGTGTCAAAAGGCAAACTTTATTAGGGCCGATGTTACACCATGGTTTGGTTCGGAGAAGTCCCATTCGTCCCAGGGCCCAAAAATAGAATTTTATATTACAATAAAGACAATTAATTTTTTTCCTCTTCAATTTAGTCTTTAGTCTCTACGGGTTGAGCAACAATTCACCATATGCAGGTCATCATACGTAAGATTGCACATATAAGAACCATCCATTGAGGAACGATGACTCGATATCCAAAGACACAAAGAGAACCCTAATAACATTTCAAGACAGACATAAATATGAAAATTGTACTAAAACATGTCCAAATCATAACCAAAAATGCGACAGATAACAGGTTATAACTATCACCACTTTGAATAGAAAACACAAACAAACTCTACCAAAAACAAAATTATAACCATAATCACCATTCTTATAGCTAGAAATAAATTAAAAAGGACTCTTCTTCTTCTTCACTTGAAGCACTTGGCATCCAAAAGAGCCTCTCCCTCAAAAGGCTCTGCATCTTCAATCATCTGGTTGACACGTTCCTTTTGGGCTTCATCTGTGATGTCGACCTTCTTCCACTCATACAACTCCATGTCATAGCACTCGTCAATGACGAATTGAGGAATTTCTTGCCCTCGGAATAGCCACAATCCCTTGACTTTGAATGGAGGCTCAGAGCCGATCACTAGCATCTTTCCAAATGCGTACTTACGAGCCAGGTCCATTCTTTGGAGGAATCCACCGACCTTGTTCATTGTCACAAATGATACAGTATTCTCTTCATTGTATTTGTAATCACAGAACCAAAGTGAATAGCCCTCAGGATCATACATGTCCCAGAATCCTACAAGAAAGAAATTAAGTTGATGCTATTAATAACAAATAAACTTTCAGACCAACCCTGCATTTAAAACAAGATGCATTCCAAACAATCGGTCGTCAAGATGACAAGCATTAGTAGCATACAACTTTATCATAGTAGGTGAAAATGGTCAAATACCTTTAATTGCAACTTCACGGAAGTTGGTCTTGGTGTTAGAGTAGAGCCTCTTCCACTCATCTAGAATCATCTTACTTGGGGGAAGCAGATCAAGAGGATTCTTGGGCTTGGGCTTTGGCGCCTCTTCCTCTTCAGGAGCTTCAACTTTGGGCTTTGGAGCCTCTTTTTCCTTCTTTGGCTCCTCTTTCTTTGGCTTAGCCTCCTTAGGTTGGGCAGGTTTCTTTGCGGCGGACGGAACAGCTGGGACAGAGTCAGTTTGCTTTACATCACCAATAATTTTCTTAAAATTTGGTTGGTTAACCAAAGTCCAAAAGTATCTCTCTACATGGGGGAACTCAGAGGTGAATTTCTTTGTCATGATGCGTACAAATCCCATGTACAAGTTGCAAATCATAATAATGTCAGCTAGGGTGATAGAGTGCCCAACCAAGTAGGTGTTGGAAGCCAAATATTTGTTCAAAGCATCTAATGCTCGCTTCAGTGAAGATATTGCAGCTTCCTCAGCCTTCAAAGCAAAACAAATTCACAAAAATGAGCTCTAATTGGTCCAGGCATTACAATTTGATCTAAGTTGGACCTCAAAGCTTGCATTCAGAAACTGACTTTTTTTCATTAGAAATTTAACTACTTAACTGTTATATAAATCATGTGTGTTATGTGTTTTTCGTGAGATTAAACCCATTCTATTAATACTTTTAGCAGAAGCACTCTAATCTCACTCTTGCCATTTGAAAACACTATCCATTGCAATTACCAGCTCACATCGTGTAACAAACATAAAAAATGCCAAATCATGAAAAAGACTAAAACAATATACTATTTATTTTAAATGAAATTACAAGACAAAATTCCTACAGAGAAAGTGAGAGAAGAGAAAAAACACACATCAATACATGACAAGTAAGACAATAATAAGAGAGAATTATGGAGTCTAACTCACTGGAGGAAGGTATACACCACGTCCCATTCTGGGTCTAGCCCAATTTGCAAGATTGGTATCAATCTCCAATGAAGCAAAATCAATCCACTGCTCAACATGGGCCTAAAGAACCAAACAGAAGCAGAATCATAAACGTCTTGACAACCTTAAGGGAAAGAAAAAAAGAATTAAATTAAGACCCACATAGCAAAAGTAACCAAGGATCTTACATAATCAATCAGAGTAGAACCATAAAGAGTGCTGTCAGCATTCAAGCGCGCAACTGTAGATACCAACATAAGCTATGAGTTTCAATATGATATCAAAGAGTCACCTCATGTATACAAACAGAGCTAGACATGTGACCCCATAATATAAGTTAAATGACTCTGATAAAGAAGCCTTGCCAGAAAGCCCACTTCAGTTTCTATAGATTGGATTCCACAAGGTCTAATGGACCCAACGGTGTCTGTCAACTATGCTGGGTCGTGCTGACATGTTTGGATCCCACGTAAATCTCTACATCTTTATCCAATTTCAAATTTTTGTAGTTTTAAGATTCAAATTAGTTTGGTCACATGAAAACAATATCTTATATCTTTAGTGCAAATAGCATGTTAAGCCAAGACAGCAAAGATTATTCCCCCAAAATATCTTTACACTTCTAAAATGGACTTCCAATATGACCATTAAAGGGACAACTTCTTTTGTGTACACCTAGCACACACACTGGGGGAGAAGAAACAGAGAGGGAGAGAGTGACGTCTAACCATAACGTGCTATGGCATTGCTCTCAAAGACAGGGCCATCAGGTGTCTCCAACACAGGTACCTGAAAATAAGGTATCATTCAGAAAATATTACCACAAAAATATTATCCAAACCCATGGTATAAAGCAAATCTAAATTGTAAGCATAAATATTACCTTCCCAATTGGGTTCATCTTCAGAAATTCAGGGGTCTTATTTGAGACACCCATCTCAAAATTCTCGACCAATTTGACTTGCACGCCAGTGTACTCTGCAGCAATGAGTGCCTTGTATGCATTTTTGTTTCCCTTCCCAGCATGCAAGACCTGCAGCGTGAATCAAACAAGATAATTAGGCAGCTTTGTTAATATTCAAATAGAATTTTCTGTACTTGGAAAACAATGAATACCATTTTTTTTAAAATGCAATTTTGACATCATTTCATAGACTATTTCTAGATAAAATCCTAAACTACGACTGTAAAATCTTAAACGAGCCTTTTTTTTCTAGTTGCCCAAAAGGTTTAATCACTATAAACAATACGTCTTTAATTAAAAGATAATAATAATAATACTAACCTGCTTGCTTGACAAATATTTTTTTTTTGTATTGACTAAAAAGATCACAAAAATAAATCTTTCTCAAATAGCTTTATCTACTTTAGTTAGTTAGTTATCATGAACTGCACAATTCTTATAACAAGACCAATTAAACTGAAAACAAATGAACTTTTACCATCATATGATCTATGCACAGATGGTTACTTACTCAGTTCCAAACTCGTTAACTGACCACAAGATTCCCTCCTAATCGAATCGAAAAATAAAATTTTGATTTTACTCTGCCTCAACATTTAAGCAGAAACTCCCGCCAATCCCCGTAACCTCAAGTAGGGATGTAATTAAATCCATAATACGAAATATCAAGAGCAGTTATTGCAATTTATATTCAATTATTACAATAAATATGCAGCACTTCACTCCGATCTACTTCTCACTTCCACATAAAGTCAGAAAAGAAAAGTGAATTCACAGGAAACTCACCAGAGCCATGGCTTCACGGAGAAACGTTACGCTCAAATTTCAGATCTGCAAACACAAACAGCACAAAAAAATCAAAACAAAAAAAAAGCAAAGAAATTATCAGTCACGTGCGTGCAGAGGAAGAATCGCAGGATGATTTGATTGATAGTGAGAGGAGAAGAGGGAGACCTTGTCACTGAGTGCGAGCGTTCTCCAGAAAGGCCAGCAGCTAGTGAGCGAGAGAGAGTGGTTTGCTTTTGTGTTAGTCAAATAGAGAAGGATAAGAAAAGCCAACTAGGGTTTTTGTAGAGCACCAGACGGCGACGACAGACACAGCCAAGTGCGTTAAGAAATCTTTTATTTTGGGGTTGGATGTTCACTTTTTGTGGCCCAGCCCGATAGATTCAGATTTGTACTTGTTTGGGCTTTAGTTGGGCTTGTTTTAAAGACGAATGGCTGAGTTCACCAAGTTCCTGAGAAGTGCGTTACTGTATATTCTATTACGAGTTCTATTTGCGCCCCACAAGTGTACTGAAGGAACCTGTTACCATATATTCCATTTAATTTTTTTCCTTTATTTAGTATTTCACGAATATCCCTTCTTCTTCTTCAATAACACCAATAATATATAACGTACAACTCTTTGTTTAATTTAATTTTTGTTTTGACTCACTAGCTCCTTTGGACTAAAAAATAAGGAAATTAATTTGTTAATTTTATGTCCAAGTGGAATCAACTTGGTTCAACAGTTTAGATGATTGCAAGTTTTTATTTTTTTTTAATTTTCTAATTTTACTCCATTTTGACTTCATTTTTTTGGTTTTATTTTTTATTACACTATTCTTCCATATTCATATTGGCGTGCTTAAGAATCAACGGTTTTCCTCTCGTATCTTAACCAAGCAAAAAATTGTTTGGATGCTCTAAGTTATATCGATTGATAGGCATATGATCCGTCTTTGTTTAAACATACTTTAGAGTTTACAATATTATTGAATTTTTAACAGTGTTTTTCCTAGATACACGAGACTACAATGTCAGTTTTAGAGATTATTAGGCCTTAATAATTTTATTAGATGAGATTGGTTAATTGAAAACTAATAATACAAGTCCAATTCAATCTGAAAAAACAAAAAAATCCTAATATTTACCCTTTTATTTTTTGTAGATCACTATCACACCCTCTTTTTTAAAAAAACTGATTTCAAATTTTGTCTTTCGTTTTTTTTTAAGAAAAATACTTATATACACCTAGCTCATCACCTCATTATACTTATGTGGTGTGTCTAACCAATAATTAAATACCACATAATATACATATTGATAAATAATTAAAACCCTATTTTAATATTTTATTTTTGACTCTTTTATCTTTGTCGCTTTTGTTTTTTGTATGAACATTCCTCTTGGTCTAACTATCTTCTCCTAGTCGTAGTGATTTGCACTCCGCCGGCAGCCGATAACTGTAAAAATCGCCGTCTTAAACCTAGTGACACATAGTAAGAGCAACCCCCAAGTCAAGTCCACCGCAGTAGGGGACCCAGCTCATGCTCCTATTGAATCACCCCTATTATTGTCTCTCTTCCTATTGTTATCTCTTTTAGAAGAAGACAAATTGCCAACACGCCATTGCCAACACGTTTGAGAAATAGTGGTAAGTTTTTATTACTTTGTATGCTACTTTAACTTTAGTTAATTGTGTATGGGGCCGCAATCTTTACACTCTGTTTCTTCTTCTTTGCCCCTGTTTTCGTCTCATTCTTTGTACGTTATTGTCATGATAGCATCCAATTTAAAATTAACGAGCAATGTGGTTTATGTTTTGCATATAACATGTGGACTCTTGAATTTTCATCATTAGTAATTGTGTAGATATGTAATTAGGTTGCAAAGCGTGTAACTTTGGTTTGAATATACTGGTGAAAATATCATTTAAATTTGATAAAAGTACTTAAGAGATGCAAGTAAACATATCGTTTGAAAACAAAAGGCAGTTATTTTAATATATGAATAACTAATTAGGTATACTTGTGTATCACTCGTCCTCTTCTTTGTCAACGATTCTTACATTTGGACAATGGTCTCACTTGAATCAGGTTTGCTTGTTATTATGATTTTTTTTAATATTTTGTGAATAAGTAATTATGATGGCATGAGATGATAATGATATAACTGTCTTGTAGGAGTCAGGAAACGATGGCACTGATCAATTCAATAGCCAACAAAATTAATGGTTATGTTTTAATTGTTATTGTTGATTTGATATATTATGCAAGGCTTTAAATACTTATCATGTATATATTTCCTTTTAGTTTTCTGTTCATTTACTAACAATTGTAATTTTCTATCACAGACTTGAAGACATCACAAATATATCAAAAAAATATGGGTTGTTAGTTTTTAACCATTAATGATTAGGCATGCTGGAACAGACATTTGGAGCTTTTGGATTTTCAATTAATTTGAATTCGGTTGTATTTGTTGAATAGCACTTCGAGACTATTCTATGTTGTTTTCACCTTTTTACTTTTTATTTGTTGGTCTCTATTTGAGCTTTGGAATTTAGTTGTTGTTTGTTTGTCGATGTCTCATGGATATGGCAAAAAATGCTAAACTAAGTGAATTCTTTTGTTGGAACCAAAAAAAAAAAAAAAAAAGACATCATATCCATATGCATATAATCTTGTTACTTAGACACAAAATCTTCATTTATGAGTTTGAAAATGCCTATGACTTGTATCTCTGGCCGAGCATGCCATCCAACCACTAGGTAGCAAGAATCTGAAATCATTCCGTGGATGGATTCACCTTCATAATGTATCAAACCTGATACCAATAAGGTACCTATACTACATCAAACGGCCACTCCTGCTTGAAGTTTAGATGGAATTTGCACACCTCAAGCATTCCTCCATGAAGTTAATAACTTTGTACACCAGACCTTTGAGTCCCTATCTAATTAAATTCGTGCCTAGTAACATTGTGATAGATGGATGGTCAAAGGCTCAAAGCTCTGCCATAGATAGCTTTGAGAACTGCTATAATTATCCTTAAGAACAAGGTTTTTAGTTTCCAAGTGCTACAAATTACTTCGAAGAACAACTACAAATTTAGATTTAATACACAAAAGACCCCAAAATCATCTTAACAAAAAATTAATTTAGATTTAATAATTATTTACTTCATCACTATCAGACCAAAAAAAAAAATATATCTGGAGATCCAGCAAAAGCATATCCATGAGGTTTAAAAAATTAAAAAAAAATCAGTATCATCCAACAAAACAAAATCTAAACTAACAAAAGGAAAAAAAAAATTAGACTCTAATATTCTTGTTCCATAAATCTACAAAATTTTGGACAAAAAAATTAAAATTGAGACAATCTACAAAATACAACAATTTATTTCTTTGCCCTGCGATTTGTCTTCTAGTCACTGCCGAAACTTCACATCTCTACTCTTCCTCCCAATGCACCCAACCAACTCCAATCTTTTCATCTCTTCTCTTCCTTTCAATGCACCTAACTAATGGATTTCATAACCATTTTTGTAACCCCACGGCTGGCCAAGAACCCAACAAGATCTGCAGTTGAAACAATCTACAAAATACAACATTCTCATTCTTTCCCTCTGCAACTTTTCTTCAAGTCACTGCCAAAAAAACATCTCGTTTCTTCTCTTCTCTTTCTTCTAATGCACCCAACCAACTCCAATCTTCTCATCTCTTCTATTCTCTTCCTTCCAATGCACCCACAAAATGGATTTTGTAACCAGTTTTGCAACCACACTGCTGGCCAAGAACCCAACAAGATCTCCCTGAGAACCGCTTTGAGAAACCTCCTTGAGGTGCTGTTAAGGGAGGAAGAAGACAAGGAAGATTTTCTCTATTTTTTGCATTCAGAGAGGTGCTGTTAAGGGAGGAAGAAGACGAAGAACTGCTTTGAATTTCAAAATTAAGAGGGAGCAAGTTAATTTGTTGGGTGGGACATGTTGGGATAAATTTTAATTTATTGAATAAAAATAAAATTTAAGTTAATGATGATGTGGGCTTCAATTAATCAAGAGGGCATCGTATGGCTACTTATTATTGGTTAGGCACACCATATAAGTATAATGAGGTGGTGAGCCAGGCGCATATAAGTTTTTCTCTTTTTCTAATTATTAGCCTATCAAATATTCAGAGTCTAATAGGGACATCTAATGCTTGTTCTGCTATAGTACAAATTGGGTCATCTGCAGCATCACTACAGAACTCACAAGTAACACTAGAAGGAGACAAATGCAAGCAGTGATCAATTCTATTTTCCAGCCAAGCCAGTCTCCTGTCTAAACTCAAGACTCCAACATGCATAATCCGAATGTCAACCTAGGCAACCTTAGCACAAGCACGAAGCAATATGCAATAATTTGCATGGGCATCGTAAGTCAACGCACCTTCATTCCTTTTTCTCACATACTGAAGGTAATCAAGTCTCTTGAATTTGACACTTGGTGGAATATAAGAGAACCTACTATCTTTGTTATGCACAGCGGAAGCGATAACCAACAGAACAACCAAAATGCATAACACAAACTATGCCAGATAATTGAATATAATAGCAACTAAAGAGGCAATCAATCAACCAACAATGCAAAATAGAAAGAACACCAAGATTTAACGAGGTTCAGTATAAATACCTACGTCCTCGGGCGCCACTGAAGAAACTTTCCATTATCTTCAAAGAGAACTACAAACTTTTGGACCATAATACAAATACCACAACTATTAGACCAAACTGCAATTATCCGAATAGTTGGGCCAAGCTATAATTACCCAAACAATTGGGAAATACTACAAATACCCAAAATCAAAGGGGAAAAAAGTAAATATTACAAACTTTAAGGTCCTTAATGAAAGACCCTTAAACTATGAGGTCTTATATGTGAGACCTTACAAATAGAGGGGTTGGAAGAGAATTTTCAATGGGACAATTAAACTTCTCCCATGTGGCTTCTTTTATAAGCCCATATGAGACCCATGCTTTGCAACTTAACCAATGTGGGATCTCTTTCACTTGCATATGAGTCACACTCAACAAATCTCCACCTTGGCGAATATGCCAACCCACCACAAATTTCTTCTTTTTTCCACATTCTCTATCACAACTGCAACGCCTCCAAATGCGCCTAATGGCGCAGTCAAACTCGTACAATGTTGATCAAGTTTAAACAATGACTGAACTTGATCGCTGTCACAACTTTAGTCAACATATCTGCGGGATTCTCGGCAGTCTCAATCTTCTGAAGTAAGATTCTTCCTTCATCAATAATCTCCCGCACAAAGTGATACCGAACATCAATATGCTTCGTACGAACATGGAACACTGGATTCTTCGCTAAGTATCATCCACATAAACTTCCATGGTCTTTCCTAGGAGAGGAGCAAACATGGAGTTTACTAACCGTTGATAGGTTGCTCTAGCATTTTTCAGTCCAAAAGGCATCATTCGTCAATTCCAAAATTCTATAATTTTGCAACTACGACTTGTAAGACTGGTTCATATTCTTCTAGTGATCGTGCTCATCGAGGAGAGTGGCTGAGAGCTATTGGGTTGTATCTTGGAGTAATCCTTGTAACCAAATAGCTTCCTTCACAGCCTCTGTCATTGTCATATACTCTGCCTCTGTAGTAGGCAAAGCCACTGTAGACTGTAAAGTAGACTTCCAACTCACTGGTGCTCTTGCAAGAGTAAACACATAACCGGTCGTCGATCGACGCTTATCTAAATCACCAACATAATCAGAATCAACATAACCAATAGCATACTGACCACATGTATCATCCCTCTCAAAGACTAAGCCAACATCTACGGTTTTCAACAAATACCATAGAATCCATTTCACTACTTGCCAATGTCCTTTACTAGGATCATGCATGTACCTGCTCACAACTCCAACTACATGTGAAATGTCGGGTCTTATACACACCATAGCATACGTCAGGCTACCAACTGCATTAGCATATGGAACTCAAGACATATACTCTCGTTCCTCATCTGTGCTAGGAGATAAAGATGCATTGAGCTTCATATGAGGAGCAAGTGGGGTACTTACAGGTTTTGACTTCTCTATAATGCTAAACCGTTGTAATACTTCTTCAGATACTGCTTCTGAGTCAAACAAATCTTGCTTCTCCCTCTATCTCTGCTAATCTCCATGCCAAGAATCTTCTTAGCTTCACCCAAATCTTTCATTTCAAACTCTCGATTCAACTGAGTCTTCAACTTTACAATTTCTTCAACATTCGTCGAAGCTATCAACATATCATCAACATACAAGAGTAGATAAATGAAAGAACCATCATGTAGCCTCCGAAAATACACACAATTATCAAATTTGCTTCTTGTGTACCTCTGAACCCATCATAAACCGATCAAATCGCTTATACCACTGTCTGGGAGATTGCTTCAAACCATAAAGCGATCTTTTCAGTTTGCATACTAAATTTTTCTTACCAGCAACTTTGAATCCCTCTGGCTAAGTCATATAGATTTCCTCTTCCAAGTCACCATGTAAAAATGCATTTTTTACATCCAATTGAACTAGTTCCATATTCATCTGAGCTACCAAGGCCAACAAAATTCTAATGAAAGAATGTTTCACAATTGGAGAAAATACCTCATTGTAGTCAATTCCTTCCCTTTGAGCGTAGCCTTTAGCTACCAACCTTGCCTTGTAGCGGACGTCATTCTTGTCAGGAAATCCATCTTTCTTTGCATATACCCATTTGCACCTAATTACCTTTTTACCCTTCGGTAGTTGAGCTAGCTCCCAAGTTTCATTCTTCTGAAGAGACTGCATCTCTTCGCTCATAGCTGCCTTCCACTGATCAACTTCAGAACATCTGACTGCCTCTCTATAAGTGGAAGGAATATCAGCATCTACAACTGGAAGTGCATAGGCCACCATATCAGTAAATCGAGCAGGTCTGCGAATCTCATGTCTTGGCCTATTAATTGCAATAGATTCTTGTTGCTGTTGAGGTTCCTGAGTAATACCCTCACCATCATCTCCCAAATCTCCCTCTGTCATAGAGTACCATCATCTGTCTCAACAGATCTAACTGGGTTCAATATCGTCGTTTCAAACTCCACCTGCTGCTGAGTATGCTCTACCTGCTGTGGAGTACCATTCTCCTTTATCTGGTTTTCTGATTTCTTCAACATTAAAGACTCATCAAATGTCATATCTCGACTGGATACAATCTTCCTCGAACTAGGACATCATAGACGATATCCTTTCACTCCTGAAGCAAATCCCAAGAAAATCGCTTTCTTGGCTCGAGGGTCCAGCCTAGATTCTTTCACATGATAATATGCAGGAGAACCAAAAACATGTAAAGAATCATAATCAGAAACAGGTTGTCCAGACCATACCTCCAATCGAGTTCTATCACCAATAGCAGCTGAAGGTAGATGATTAATGAGAGGACACGCATAAGTCACAGCCTCAGCCCAAAATTCCTTGCCTAACCCAGCATTGGACAACATACACCGAACTTTCTCCAGCAATGTCCGGTTCATGCGTTCTGCCACCCCATTCTACTGTGGTGTACCTCTAATAGTAAAATGAAGTACAATACCCTCATCTCGACACAATTTCAAAAACTGATCACTGCAATACTCACCACCATTATCTATTCTGAGATGCTTGATCTTCTTGCCAGTTTGTGTTTCAATCAACTTTTTCCATTTAAGGAAAACACTAAGTACATCATCTTTTGATTTCAAACAGTACACCCAAGTTCTTTTGGAAAAGTCATCAACAAAAGTAACAAAGTAGTGCCTACCTCCCATTGATGTGGTTTTGGTAGGTCCCCACACATCTGAGTGAACATAATCAAGAATACCCTTGGTATTATGAATAGCGGTGCCAAATTTCACTGTCTTCTACTTTCCCAGAACATAATGCTCTCAAAAATCCAACTTGCAGGTCTTTGCACCTTTCAATAAGCCTCGTTTCATCAAACTGAATAAAGCTTTTTCACCTGCATGTCCCAAACGCATATGCCACAGTCTTGTGATCTCTGAATCTATATCATTATCAGAAACCATAGCCGCTGATTCAATAACCGTACTACCATTATAATAATACAAGTTGTTCCTCCTAGTGCCTTTCAATACTACAAGAGCGCCTGAAGTGACCCTCAGAATACCATCTCGAATAGATATACCACAGCCTTTAGATTCTAAGGCTCCTAAAGAGATGAGATTCTTCTTCAACTTCGGTACATATCGAACATCTGTCAGAACTCTAGTCAGTCCATCATGATTCCTCAATCGAATCGAACCTATCCCAGTAGTATGGCAAATATTATCATTACCCATCTACACAACTCCATCATTAAGCTCTTCAAACTGAAAGAACCATTCTCTATGTGGACACATATGATAAGTATAACCTGAATCCATAATCCACTCATCAGAACTAGAAGTGTATGGATGACCAACTAGACATATATCTGACTCACTATCATCCTCATGCTCAACAACACATGCATCAGAAACAGCCTTGCCCTTATCTTTCTTTTTCAACTTAGGACAGTCTTTCTTCCAATGCCCTTTCTTACGACAAAAGGCACACTCATCTTTTCCTAATCTATCCCTCGACCAAGATTTTCTCCTTTTTCCTGGTTTCCTACTTTGACTACGCCCTCCACTATCAATGCATCTACTGACTCATCCCTATGTTCCCTTTGATCTTTTTTACGAATTTCATAATTCAACAAAGCAGAACAAACTTCTTCAAAAGACAGTTTATCTTTCCCATGGATAAGAGTAATGCACAAATGATATAATTCATCTGGAAGTGAGCCAATCAATAGCATAGCCTTAATTTCATCTTTGAAGGTTTTATCTAAGTTTAACGAATCAGCAATTAACTTATTAAACTCATCAATATGAGAGCTGATGCTTGTACCTAGTTTCAATTGGAGACGGAACAATCTGTTCAATAGGTACAGCCGATTTTCATTGCTTTTCTTCATATATTTGTTTTTCAGCGCCTTCCACAGTTTGCTTGTAGATGTCTCATTCGTGAACGGATCTTCTGTTCTCTACACAAGCAAGAGCGAATCAACCCACAAGCTTTTATATTCAGCCTGTCCCAATCTCTTGCACTGATATCTTCTGGTTTTATTTCTTCCAGAACAATATCCAAATCTTGCTGATACAACCCGTCCAACACCTCACTCTGCCATAAGCTGAAATTATATCGACCATCAAATTTTTCAACATCTATTTTTGCATTTGTCACAGTCACTGTCTTCTCAGGTACAGTTGACGATGATGCCATTACTACTTCTCACAAATAAGCTTGATACACAAATTACCAATAACCAAGCTCCAAACAAACTATTATATTAATAACTAGCAATCCAAATTCAATAGCCCAGAATAGTAGCAAGTGCTTCAATGAAATAACCACTAACTACCCAAAACCTTCAGCTCTGATACCAATTGTTATGCACAGCGGAAGCGATAACCAAGAGAACAACCAAAATGTACAACACAAACTATGTCAGATAATTAAATATAATAGCTACTAAAGAGGCAACCAATCAACCAACAATGCAAAATAGAAAGAACACCAAGATTTAACGAGGTTCGGTATAAATACCTACGTCCTCGGGCGCCGCTGAAGAAACTTTCCACTATCTTCAAAGAGAACTACAAACTTTTGGGCCATAATACAAATACCACAACTATTGGGCCAAACTGCAATTACCCGAATAGTTGGGCCAAACTGTAATTACCCAAATAATTAGGCAATACTACAAATACCCAAATCAAAGGGGGAAAAAGCAAATATTACAAACTTTAAGGTCCTTAATGAAAGGCCCTTAAACTATGAGGTCTTATATGTGAGACCTTACAAATAGAGGGGGTGGAAGAGAATTTTCAATAGGACAATTAAGGGTGTGTTCTTTCTTGTTTCATGTGTTTTTGTTTCCAAAATGATTTGAAAAATGAATTTCTTGGATTCAGAGAATGTATTTTAAGTAAAGGATATGCGTTTGGAAATGTTTTCCGGAATTGAAATTTTGAAAACAAAAACAAGATATGCATTTGGAAATGTTTTTCGGAATTGGAATTTTGAAAACAAAAACAAGATATGCGTTTGGAAATGTTTTCCGGAATTGGAATTTTGAAAACAAAAACACGATATGCGTTTGGAAATGTTTTCTGGAATTAGAATTTTGAAAACAAAAACAAGATATGTGTTTGGAAATGAATTCTGGAATTGAAATTTTGAAAACAAAAACAAGATAATGAATCATTGAAATCAAATTTTCAAAACAAAAATATAAAATGCGTTTGGAAATAAATCCATCCAAAACACTTATTCTATCAAACTGTATAAATAATAAGATTGTTAACAGTTATTACTATTTCCTTACATGCCCGAACACATTACAATAAAAAACAAATATATGATTACAGTTTTTTCATAAGGAGGTTACGGGCGCCATTAATACATAATTTTGGGAGGAAGATGTTAATCAAGGTCTTCAATAACCATATCATACGATCGGATCGTCCAAAGGCTTGAAGCAAATCAATAAGATTGGTGAGGAATCTGAGAAAAAGCTCAACTATAAAAAATAAAAAAATAAAAAAATAACCTCAGAAACGACCATTTGAATTCAGAAATTGCGAACAAATAGTCTGCAAAACCAGCTGAATCTTATCAGTTAACCAATTTCGTCATAAAAAGGATACTAACATGCTCACCAGTATGAAAAATAATTGCACGTTACGTACTTGCAGACTCGAGCCTTCTTAAAATGTCATTAGAGTTAGAGCCCACATCAGACGTTCAATGAACTAACCTGACTCCAACACCATCTGTACAAATCAAATCAACCTTGCTATAACTCATTCAAGTCCATGAATTTGGGTAAAAATTTAACTGACTCAACCGTCAGATGTCAATTCCAACTGTGAATATTCAATATTAAAAGTGATCAAACCTGACTTCAAGCTAACATAGAGATTCTAAATTCAGATTAAAAAATAAAATAAATAAATAAAAGAATTTGAAATCCCAGGATGACTAAAAGCACACCCTGTTGTCAAATGAAGTGCCTTCTGAATTAATGTCATAAGTAGACAACATTAAATATGATTACGTAAATCTAGAGATTCAACTAGTAACTGAGAAGCCATTCACAAAGAATATGTCCAACTGAAATCAAAATCGCAGCCAAAACCTACCTTAACATAAACAAAACACAGTATAACTTCTCTCTGTGCTTCAAACAAACATCTGAACAAGAAATTAAAAAAAAAAATCTTCACAGCATGAAGGCAATGTTTATTATACAAAATAGAACAGATAAGTGAAAAATAAACTTACTCTTGCCATGTTAAAGGAAGGAAATTGAGAAAATGCTTTAGAAGGAACATCATCATTCACCTCATTACCAAGATCACCACAAAATAAGCGATAGTCATATGTAGAAAGTCCCCAAATAAATAAATAAAAGAAACATAAATTGCTTCCAAAAGAAAACCAAGTACATGAACACTTTGGATCATCTTAATAATAAGCTCTCAGAATTAACAAATAACATGCAAAATGCTTAAAAAAAAAAGGAATATGACAAATCATATACCATATAAATTGCTTATACAAAATCCTTAAGTAGAAATTCAAAATAAAACATCATAAAAATATCAAGACATCATGGACGATCCTTTTTCTGGTGATGACACTAAACTTCCCTAAACTTAATTGCCAAACTAGAGTTTCTGCTGGACCCTATAATTTTTTGGCAATCATGAAACTTGAATTCAACCAAACTTTTAGGAAAATTAATTCCCCAAATAAAACAATCATCAAAATAAAGAAAAAGCACACCCAAAATTGGCATCAGGGATCAAGAACCTCCCATATGGAATATTAAATTAAGATATATTAAAAAAAAAGAAAAGAGTGAAAAGAATTCTAAATTTACCTACTAACAGTTAAAATCATTTAAGGTGTGTTTGTTTTGTGATTTCATGATGTTGTTTTTAATTGGATTTAAAAATATGTAAGTGATTTCAAATTATTTTGAATTTTAAAAAGAATACACGGTTAATATTGAATATAAAATTCATTTAAAAATATGCAAAAATATGTAACATAGAAAACAGGATTTGGATTAAAAAATAAACACACCCTTAACAGACAGGGGCCGAGCAGATACAAGTGAGAAGGAATGTACTCTCAAACATCAAAATGCTTAAATATCAATTCAAAATGAAGCATCAAAAAAATATCAAGTAAGCACCCTAGATAGTTTTTTTTTTTTCTGGTGATAATCGCTAAAGTTCCCCTAATTTAGTTGCCAAAATGGAATTCGAAACAGGGACCATCACTGAACCCTACAAATTTTCGACAATCATGAAACTTGTAGCTTTTTTTGCAAGTGGGTGACACCAAGGAAATCAACCCAAAGCTTCTGGGACAATTAACTCATCAAAATTAATCATCTAGAAAATGCACACCCCATATGGAACCAATCAAAACCAAAATATGCAAAATATATGCTACTCCAAAACATTATATTAAGTTAGGATGCATAATAAAACATATGTCAAAAGCGTTCTTAAGTTACTATCAAAAGAACAGTTAAAATATGTACATTCAAAGGCTGAATGGAACCAAGTGAGAAGAAATGTAAACTTACTTTCAGGTCAATCAGCAAGAGCAGGGTCTTCCCAGGTCTGACCAGCAGCTTTACGAGGAACCGCTTTCTTCTTGGTTTCAGCTTTATGCTCAATCTCACTGCTGGCAAGCGCAGCTTTCATGCTCTCAAGCGCTTCAGGAGTAATCGTCTACGCATCCCTTTGAAATAACTGTTGCGCCTGTTCAATTTAACCATAAAAACTCATCAACATAAAACGCCCAAAATCCCACCGTTTCACAAAATTAGAATAAACAAACAAACAAACAATTGTTCAAAAAATTACAGAAATCAAACAAACACGTAATCTCTAATTTGAATACGAATGCAACAGACCTGGTGGTACTGGGGGAGGGAGTAAATGAGGGCAGAATAAACGGAGGGGACGACGAAAAGAGGCTGAGGCGCGACGTAGGATTGAGGATAAGCCGTCGGATCAGCTTGTTGGAGGTGGAAAGGCAAGGGAAAGTAGGAATTATTTGCTGATGATGTCGCGTTTTAAGTAAATTATGCAGAGGACGAAGCCTTCGGAGCTGAGGAAGAAGGAATCGACATGGGCGGAAACGTCGTCGGACTTGGAGGAAGGGAGAGATTCGCGGACTAAGGCTTCAAAATGGAGAGCAATAATTAGAAAGCTCTAGAATTTGATTCGAGGTTTGTTATTGCGGAGGCGAGAAGAGAGGTGATGAGGGCGAGAAATGCCCAGGCGGAGATGGAGAAAGAGAGTAGAGGAGGAGGCGATGGTGGCAAGGAGTGACTTCGGCTGTTTTGAGGTGAAAACGGTGGAGAACGAGTTTAGGGCGCAGAGGAGTTAAAGTGGATTTGTTGAATTTGGGGAAAAACGTTTGTAAATTTGGGACACATTCAGGGGTAAAAACGAAATAAATTGTGTTTTATGAAAATGAATTTGGGAAACAAAGACGCACAGATATCTCCTGATTTTCAAAACGAAGAAAACAGAAAACGGGTCTTTGGAAACGAAAAGGAACACAGCCTAAACTTCTCCCATGTGGTTTCTTTTATAAGCCCATATGAGACCCATGCTTTGCAACTTAGCCAATGTAGGATCTCTTCCACTTGCATATGAGCCACACTCAACAATCTTCTATATCTAATTTCAACCGTCTTAAGGCTCTCTCTTTGAGAGTCTCTGTTGAAGTTTCATAATTGGCTTCTGAAGGTGGAGCTCCTACTGAACTCTGGATAGAATTACTATCTTCTAAATCCTGCGGTCTATAATCATCTCCCAGGAAGGTTTCATGATGTGCGAATTCTCTAGCATTACATTGTTTGTCTCTAATTCTTTTGTTTTCTGTAGAGTGGCTGTCAGGACATCCATCAGTCCTTGATCTCTTCTGTTTTCCAATGTCTTCTGCTGGGTCAGATTCCTGAAATCAACAAATTTCACAATGAAATTCAACAATAATATTGACACTCCAAGCAGCTGGTCCAGCAGGAAACCAATCAGCAACTATGCTTTTTATTCCTTTGTAATATTGATGTACAGGCAGATTTTTCAATACTCCATTGTTACAAGATTAACTAAAATAATCAATAAAAAAGTTAAACCTTTGTTGATTACATGAACAATGAAAATTTAGCAGCTAAATGTTGCAATAAGATAACAGAAATTATCATTTATAACTCAAAAGTCTGAAATTTGAATACTAGAAACAACCTCTAATAGAAAACCTCTTTTTTTATAGTCCAATGGAGTCAAAAAACCAAATAAACCCTAGTCTAAAGCATGTAGAAGATAGAGATGAATTAAATAAATAGTTAGATAAAAAATAATGATAAGATAAATATGACATAAAATAAACTAGACTATAAATCTAAATGAAAGCTAATCTCCTAGTAATCCTATCCATCAAGATACAAACTACATCAAACAGTGAGTTTAGCACCATGTAACTCCTTCAGCATCTATCTTACAGCATCAAAAAATAGTTAAGAAAGAAGTTTCCAACTTCTCAACGTGTGCAGAAAGTATTTCACACATCGGATTATGTTTCGAAGAGCTGCAAACACTTGAATTTGAAAAATTGTAAGGGGAAAAAGGCCTACAACTTTTTTTTTTTTTTAACTTGGAGAAAAATCTAGTAAAATGAGTTTTTAGCTCAATGTAAACCGAAATGAACTTCTCAATTTACCCATGTAAAATGCAGATGTGATCATGCCCAGCTTTAAGAAACTCCAAAATCCAAATATGACCATCAGTATGTATCTGAAAAATAGAAGTTGCAACAGAATTGCAGTGACAACCGACCTTTTCATTCTGATAAAAATTCCAAAACTCTTCAATCATCTAGTCCGGCAAAGACCACATCCTTACAATACTGTAGATATGTTGTTCAGTCCTTAGAACACTTTGTTAAGGAAAAAAGAGTTACCAAGTCCATAACTACTTCTTCCTACACTTATATAAGAAAGGAAAATAAATCTAAAGCATGCAATTTTTATAACTTTAGAAAGCAGCAATATGAACCTAATAAGTAATTACCGTTAAAACCATATCCAAAATATTACAAAAACTGTCAGCAAGATCAACATATCTGCTTTGAGGTTGCGTAGAAGCTCTTCAATGTGTAATACCAACTCCTCAGAATGTAAGGGACTCTTACTAGATTTTGCATCAGAATCATAAACAGTGTTAGATGGCGAACCAAAACTCTCTTCATCATCGTCTCTCATTTCGAATTACACCCACGCTTTGACCTTTCTGTTGTAGATGTGGAGTCCCATTTGGATAATCCTCATTGGGAGTCCCACATTGATTGGTTAAGGGAAGGTCATGGGGCTTATATATGGGAGGAGTTCCTCCACCTAATAGACTAGTCTTTTGGGCTGGATACTTACTCCATATATGATGGCCTATTTGTTGAAAAATTATTGTTGTGCGTAGCGGAACGATCCGTAACACTTTCATGACTACCTGTTGAACGGGATACCTTAGGATTGGACAAGCTCCTTTTCCATGACCCAAAACCATTTATGTTATAGAGAATTCTAATAGCTAAAATGACTTCTCATATCATTTTTGTAGTTGGGATTGTTGCAGATAAAAGGTTTAAAACAAATATTTACACCATGAGTTACAATATTTATTTTGAGATTAATTTCATACGTTACAAGTATAATAAATACATGAACGTTATAACACTTATTATTTGTAACGTTCATGCTTTTATTAAGAACTTATGGCTTGGGAGTTACAAGAATTAATTTGTAAGTTACCTAAGCTACGAGATTACTATATAAAGGAGTCTCAAAGGTTCTAATATCGACATGATATATTTTGAGTATTCGATAATTTTGAGCAACCGCGACACATGAAGACAGGTTATTTTCTTCCGGTGATCGTGTTCATCGAGAAGATAGGCTGTGAGCACTGGGTTGTATCTTGGAGCCCTTGAGTACCGATTTGACCCGCACGAGGGGAGGACTCTTTGGCTTTAGGACAATGCCTTCGACATGCCTCCCAAGTGCTCAGGCCACATATTTCTTACTCTATCTCTTTGTTTGTTCTATTTATTTAATATATTAATTTAATTCATATTTTATTATTTCTTTAATATCTTGTTGTTTACTTATATTATTTAAATTTATTATAAATATTCCCAACATTCTAAAGCCAAAGAGGTGCCTCATATATTTTAATGAAATGCAACGATATGACAATTAGTTATTTATATTGTGTGAATATATATTATATATTATATATATTGAATTATTGTTGACATATGATTATGAGTAAAATCTTATTGTCTGTGATTAACATGTTAAGAAAAAATGAAATGCATCTTTATGGTATTTTAATATATGCTACAAGTAGCTAAAAAAATGTTCATATTTTTAGAGTCTTTCAATTATTTGATTATTTATATATTTTCTCGTGTACTCATTAACAAAATTTTAATGTTGAAATTGTTAAATACTAAAGTTGCAGTTGAAACAGTTTGGGCTAAATTGATCGGTAGCATACTTTCCAACAACTATCATGTAAGTCTTTTACCTTAAAGATGTCAACGAGGTAACATAAATATTCTTATTGTTGTTTTTATTTAAACGATACAAATATTAATTATATTAAAGTTTGTTGTTTGTGATATTGACTACTTATTAAATATATGAGAGTTATGTTTTATTATGAATTAGTTAAATGTCCAATTTATATGTTACTTGCATACATTAAATTTTATTGCACAATTACATGGGTATATTAGAAACTCATTTAAGGATTCCATGTTGAATATTTTTTTTTCTTTCAAAGAATATAGATGAGTTACATGTAGTGGTTTTATAATCAAAACTTTTTATGAGTTTTTATTATGGTCTAATAAATACTTCAGTTACAAATAAATATATATATATTGCTAAGTATAATTATTGTTTATGGTTATGAGTTAACTAAGAATGATTTATATATTAATTGAATATGTGTTTGCTTTGGAGTTAGCATGCATTTTTAAATGCATTCATAAACTCATATATGTTTACAATGTCTTTGATCTTTATTGCATATTATTATTGATTAAAAATTCAATTTATGAGTTACTTGCATGTATCAAATTTTTATTACACAATAAAGCACATGTTTTCAATATATTTAATTAGAAACTCATAGTATGATGGTAAACTATTAAGTCATAGTTTCTTGTGGCTATCATGTATATTAGATGATAACATCTAAATAATTGATTACTAGAGTATGTTAAAAAGGCAAATAGATTATTATGATAATTTATGTGATTGTATTGAATGAAATTATAGCATAAATGCTAATGGTTATTATTAAATACATATGTGAGTTATATATTATATTTGCAGTTTTAGCAATAAATATCTTATTAATGTGAGGATTGATAAAATATTTTTTAATGTGGGGTTCTAGTTTTTAAGCGATTTCATATTTTAGTTCTTAATTTTGTACAATTAAGATGACAATGATTTGAGTGTAGTCATTATTTTGATGAGTTTTAAAATTTAACAAAATTAGTGCAATAATATTTTATGGAGTTATTACTACTGTATTTAAAATGTTACTTAATGTGGCGGTTTTCTTTATTTGATGGTTGTTAAATGTTTTTATGATATTTGGAGAAAAAAATGATATCATAAGTTATTAAATGATTATTAATTTTGTGTATGAGTTTGAAAATATTATTATTTATAAAGTGATTAAGTGCTTCTTCAATTTTCTTTATTGTGCCTTTGATATTTTTATGCTCTCTAACATTATTTTGTGAAATATTTAATATTATTTAAGAGAGCTAGTGGAAGCAATCATCAAAATAATGGAAACAAGTTCTCCAAGATAAAATCAATGAGAGATTGTGCAATTATAAAAATTTTCAGCACGCTAATTAATTATTTAAATTGTCGAGGGGGATGTGCTTAAGCCCAAAGGGAGTCACCTAGGGAAGTAACTCAACCTCTGTGATTGGAGATCCCATGAAGGAGGTTCAATGGGTAAAAACAATCCATACTGCGTGACTTGTTAAGCACAACTATAATGACATATCTTAGAGGAGATATGATCCTGCTCATCCCTACAGCAAAGTGCTTGTTATATGTGATGTTAGGAAGGATATTTATCCTGAATGAGTTCAAAGGCTAGATACTCTTGCGAGGTATAGGTCACATATACCTTTTGAGGACTCACCCAAGTGAGAGCGTCGTGAGGGCCGCGACTGTGAGAATTGGGCTGTTCTCTAAAGCTCTCATGAGAATCAAGATTGAACGCATGGCCATTAATAGCGCTAACCTGCCAAAACCATGTCTTCGTCGATATTATGTGTGTGATAGTTTGAAGTTTGGTCAAGAAATCGAGTTCAAGACTTTGTTCACTCAGGTTTCTCAAATGGATACTATTAACACTAAGTGTAGGTTCAAACCCGAAAGGTACCTATACCCATTGCATAATAGAAGGTTGCTCTTTATATATAATTTTTATTTTATGAGTATTTTTATCTTGATATTTTATTTTATAAAGCTTTAAAGTTTTAAACCTTTTGTGGGGGACTGTTAGAGAAAAAAAGGTTTAAAACAAATATTTACACCATGAGTTACAATATTTATTTTGGGATTAATTTCATACGTTACAAGTATAATAAAAACATGAACGTTACAACACTTATTATTTGTAACGTTCATGCTTTTATTAAGAACTTATGGCTTGGAAGTTACAAGAATTAATTTGTAAGTTACCTAAGCTACGAGATTACTATGTAAAGGAGTCTCAAAGGTTCTAATATCGACATGATATATTTTGAGTATTCGATAATTTTGAGCAACTGCGACACATGAAGACATGTTATTTTCTTCCGGTGATCGTGTTCATCGAGAAGATAGGTTGTGAGCACTGGGTTGTATCTTGGAGCCCTTGAGTACCGATTTGACCCGCACGAGGGGAGGACTCTTTGGCTTTATGACAATGCCTTCGATATGCCTCCTAAGTGCTCAGGCCACATATTTCTTACTCTATCTCTTTGTTTGTTCTATTTATTTAATATATTAATCTAATTCATATTTTATTATTTCTTTAATATCTTGTTGTTTACTTATATTATTTAAATTTATTATAAATATTATTCCCAACAGGGATCACTACCGTCTAAACTGTAATATTTTTAAGAAATCAATGTTTAATGATTGTATATGTTATATGTGTTACTTTATTACTTTGATCTTATGTCAAATTTTTGTAATTAAGAAGGATAATTGCTTTGCATGTTGATTTGCATTAACAAGATTACAGGTGAAGATTTGTTTATTATTTTGCCTAAAATGAAAAGCAAAAGTTATAAGAAATCAATATGTTTTCGGAATGTGTTCATGCCTATCTCCAACACACCTAAATCCGTTGCATGCTTAGTAGACACCCAATTTGATATGTAATGTGTGTGTAGAGAGAATTATGTTATATTTGGCATTTCTTTACATTTGGATTTCGTGCGATGAGAGATGTTTCAAGGGGTACCTTTGGGATTCAAGATGTGTATACATATTTGTACACTCAAAAGGACTCACCGATTTGAACATTTTATCATCTTTTAAAGTTTATGAAGAAATTGACAGTGTTTATATATAACTCAGAAAAAAAAGTGTATAAATATACACTTCAGTGTATAAAATGTGTTCATATATATTGGCATCATATATGAGCATATGTAAGTCTTAACATACGAGCTATATATTTTCTTTACTTATTGATTTTTTCAATCGTCTTGCAGATTTATCGTGATTCTCAGGTTAGTGAAGCATTTAACTCTCAGTGGGATTTGGCATGAAGACTCCCTATTTCTTGGATTCTATATATGTAATTCATTAATTAAAGTAATCTATTTTTTAATATTTGAAAATATTTGAAAATATTCTAAGGTTCAAATTGTTTTCCTTTGGACATGTCATGGGAAGATTATGTAAGCAGTAGATTTGCATGATTAATTTTAGTTAATGAAGAAACACCAGTACCCTGCAATAGCTTGAAGTACCCCTGGGTCCCCTTCCGGTTGGAATTGTGACTTTGATGGTGCTTTTATTTTCAACTTTTTATCTTCAACAATTAACGTGCCAAAAATTGAGTGATTTTATGGTGCCAAAGAAACGAAACAAAATATGAGGCCGTAGATAATATTTCGAATATTGAAAAGATAGAAATGTTTCTGAAGTGAGAGATTCTAATTAATAAAGCTATTTTCGGTTTGTATGTATGCGTGTAACTTTTGAAACTCATATAACTAATCAATGTGCTGCAAGTTCTATTATATCTATTAATATTTCTACAAGCTTGGGATTGTATTAAACTATAAATTATGTGTACGTGTTTTTTAGTGTCCCATGCATGAATCATTGTCAAGTACTGTGTCTCTGTAAGAGAGACACTAGATATGGTTACGAATTTTATAAGTTTTTTATAAAATGGAGAGGACTATGCATAAGAACTCCAACGATGATTGAACACTGAAGAAGTGAAGATCAAAAAGAATATTTGAGGGTAAAAATAGAAGAATATATAATAGAATTAGGATTTAATCCAAGACTACGTACAAGACAAATAAAGAAGTGATCAAGTGTTAGACCTAAAGAATGGGAGACTCTAAAGCAAAAATAAAAATTAAAGAGAGGATAAACAAATAAATTAATTTAAAAAGAGAGAGAATAAAAAAGTTAATTGAATTTGTTTACTCTACTAATCTAAATGATCTTAACGAGGCAAAACTTAAAATCATTTGTGAAAACATCATCTTATGTCAAACGAAAACTAAGAAAACCATTTAATATAAATTTCAGAAAATCGGGAGTGGAAAAGTATTTGCATTTAAAGTGACAGAATGGGGCGACACTGATACACACAATTAATATGGAACTGTTCCATCTTGCCATTGCTTAATCTCCTTGCTCCTGAAGGTGTAGTTATAGTTGTTGAGCTTTTAACAGATGGCTAGGTTTCTTCGCACGGATCTCATGGCTGCTTTTTTGTTTTTGTTTTATTTTTTAGTTTATTATTATTGTTATTTTTATGGGAGCCTTCAACTTTCTTGTTTGTTCTTCGTAACTTGCTGTTTCTAGGTTATCTTGTTTTATCTTCCTTATTGTATGTACTCTTTACTTAAATTTAATACTACCCCTATGTGCTTCCATTGTCCATAAAGATCGGATTTAAAGAAAGTGACTTCAAACTCTCATAGCAATTCGAAAGTAATATTTCCTTTTGTTAGATTTTATATTTCAAAGATTCTTTTTCCACATCCTATAAATCGAATTGGGTTGAGTTCGGTGGTTCAATTTTTTGCTCATCCAAGGTTTGTTTAGATAAATCTTATTAGCTTTATTTTTCATTTTTAACCTTTCACGTAAGGGGATTTTTTTTTTGGGGAAAATTTAATGGGTTTTTAATGAGAGAAATTTAACTACCATATTTTTTTAAAAGAATTTTTAGATAAATTTCTGGAAAATTAGAAATAACCAAGTATGTCATTCGAAAAAGAATCATTACAATATAAACAATAACAGTACACTTATAAAGTTGGGATAAAAGTTTGTATCCCAATTGAGGTGGTAACTGACATTTCAATCCCTTTAATTTGCCATATCACACCTTTGATTAAATTAATTAATTACGCTTAAACGTGTTATAGCATCCGTTAACCCAACTGTTCATCTCCTTCTCACCTACTATTACAACAAATCTCACATGCGCTACGTGAAATTCCTCCTCTACTGGATTCAGAGAAAGACTAAACTTGTGTGACTATGAGTTTCAAATGGAGAGATGGATTTGATTGAATCTAAACTGATTTAGCAAGCCAAATTATCTAAGGAAAAGCACCGAATTAAGGAGATGAAGAACTACGTTAACAGAGGTGCTGACTTGAGAAGGAGATGAATAGTTGCGTTAACGAATTAGGAGTTTTGGATGAAGAAACAAATTTTATGGCATCTAAACTAATTTAGCAAGCCAGATTATCCAAAGAAAAATGCCGAATTGTCAAGGAGATGATGATCTGCATTCACAGAGGTGCCGACTTGAGAAGGAGATGAACAGTTGCATTAATGGAAGTCGTAATACGGTTTAAACGCAGTTAATAATTTAATCAATACATTATTTTTTTCTCTTATTCATGTTAATGCATGATCAATATGTAGATAACTTTTAAAATAATATTTTTATCATGTAAATATATTAATTTATTTTTTGATTTATTATATGTGTTTGTCTCATAGACGAAGCTAGAAAATTGATAAAGGAGGGGCGAGTTTATCAATGATAAAACCTAAAATCTTTTTTAATAAAAATCATAAATTTAGCTTTTAAATTTATTTAATACGAATAAAATCGCTTTAAACATTATTTAAATTTTAAAAAATTGTGTGACAACAAATTTGTTTGTTGTCATTAAGTACAATGTAATTCATTTTAACATTAAATTAATCATCATATTGAACCTTTAAACCTCATTTTTGTAAATCACTTTTCACAAAATTTGTTATGCATAATATTCTCCCAAAGCTTCTAATGTATATAGATTGACCATGTTTAACAATACAAAGTCCATCCCAAATAAATAAAAATATAACTCCTAGTAGATATCAAATTCTAATATTAATATAGATTTCACGAACCAAAACTAAAGTGATTAACAATTAACTAAAAAAATTATTAAGTTTAGGCTTTTGAATTTTAACTTGTAAGAGAAAAAGAAAAAAGGAAATATGAACATTTTCGTTTAATTATGGGTCAATTTGAGAATTTTTTAAACATCTATGGTTATTTTGAAATTACATATCAATTTTTTTCTAAAATGTAAGGAGGGGCAATTGCCCCTCCTTGTCCCTTACTAGCTCCGTCTGTGATTTGTCTCATGAATTTGTGGCTAGACGGTATGTTGAGATATGAATATATGACCTCCGTCTCGGAAAACCAGAAACCAAGACCGGGCTTTTGCACTTTTTAAGCCAAAATTAGGCCAAAACCATTTTCTAGAACCAAATTAATTATGGATTGTGTGGGCCATGTGCAGTTGGTATAGACATGAGTACGGATGGTAAAATATACCTCAGAGTTGGGGATCTTCGAGGATCCACCTCTGTTTGGGTGGGAATTTAGGTAGATTTTATAGGGATGGAGCGAGGATGGGGATAGTTTTTATGGGGATGGAGTAGGGATGGGATAGAATTCTAATCCTCACATTGTGATGGGGTGGAGATGGGTTTACTACTCCCCACCCTACACCCGCCCTGCACCCTACTATTATATATAAAAATATAAAATTTATTGTTATTTTTATTTTGTTATAATAAATTATTACATATAAAAAATGTTTAAACTTAAAAATACTATTTTTATTTGATATTTAATCATTGAATTGATTATTGAAAAAACATAAAACTATATTATTATCTAAAAATAAAAGGTTATATTATTTTGATAAAATCCTAAGTTTAATTGTATAAAAGATATTGGCATAAGGAGTGGGGTAGGGTTGGGAAAAGCATTTCCTGCATGAAGATTCCCTCACCTCGGCCTACAATAAAAAAATATAAGGAATGAGTGTTAAATTGAATAATGTGGTGAGAAATGGGAAGTGTCTGCCAACCCTGCCCCACTCCATTGTCATTCATAGACATGAGATCGAACAAATATAAATAGAGTGATTCTATTTGAGCCCACTAATTTCTTCACTAACCAAAAACAGGGCTTGTTGCTTTTTAAGCCAAAATTGGGCCAAAATCCTTTTCCACGCCCAAGTAATTTATGGGCTGAATAGGCCATGTGCTGCTGGTTTGAACGTGAGATCCAACAAGTATAAATAGAGTGAATCGATCAGAGCCCACTAATTCTCTCACTAGCTCTATTCCAGAATATATCTACTTTAATTTTGAAATCACCTTTTTTTTTAAATTTTTTTAATGATTACTTTTAAGTTTTAAGCTTTACATTATAAAACCTCTTTTAATTTTAATCCAAAAACAAAACCATAAATTTTTGCTAGAAGATTAATAAGCAGATTATTCGCAAAATATTTGTTATTAGATAGAAGAGAGGGCAGCAAAATTTGATGAACGATTCAGTTTTATCTTTGATCAATTTGTTCAGTACGAATTTAGGTTTATCTCATCATTTTTTTTGTTTTGTTTTAAATTATCGTAGTTTCTGGTGATTTTTTTTCTTCTTCATTTTTCTTATTTAAAAATTTCACTTGCTTCCCTTTTTTTAACCTTTTTTTAATCTATATTCTCGTTTCTGTCACTTGTTTCTGCTTTGTCTCTTCTTATCTCATGTATTTTCCAAAGTTTTGCAGGGAACTAAAGTCATTCGGTATTTGACAAAAAAATATAAGAATATGATTGTTAATTTTTATGCTGAGTAGCAAGAATGTAGGGTATTATGGTCTGATTATATATAAAAATTAAAAAAAAAGGGGCTAGACAGAGTTTTAGTGGGGCTATTTAGAACTATTGGCATAAACATGAGGATTGATTCGATGCGGTTTTGCCCTTTTGGGTGGTTTAGCTAGGTTGGAATTTAGGTGCATGATTTTCGGATTAATTTAAATTTTGTTTAGTGAAAAAAGTTTTAAGTAAGAAGGTTTCTTTTTTTTTTTTTTAATTCAATAATAGTATTATTTGATCACTATTACTTGCAGATATCATGTCAAGCATTTATTTTTAACTAGTTGAGATAAAAGAATTATAGTTAGATATATTATTAAACTATATAAAATATGCGAATGAATATAACATAATCATTGATCATACCATAATTAGAGACACCCCAAATGCCAAATTTAATTAGCAAAAGAAGATATTTACCTTCAGGTTCCACTTGGTCTTTTTGTCCAATCTCCAATTCGAGGTGTGTTAGGATACCTCCAAATCAATTGTGATAGCATTATACTGTAAATCAGTGTTCAAATTAATAAATATAAAAATGACTTTTCTTCTATAGAAGTAAGTTGTCTATTTTGTTGCATATAAAAATAGATTTGTATAAGTTTACAACCGTGGATCATATAATTAACTACTACAAAATAAGGAAATTATGTACGTGGAATTGAAAAAATTCCGAAGTGTTGATCCATAATTATATACAATGTAACAGTCACCATGTCTATTAATTAATACATCTATAAAACTAATGTCTCTTTCAGATATTACATACATGATTCAACTTGCAAAACAAATATCGATCCAAAAAATATTATTAGCTTGTCAACTTAAAGTAATTTAAATGAATAATTGCGTTAACAATCTAGGTTAACATTTTGGATATGTTAAATAAACTATTTTTGATCTCTACATAAATGATACCTATAGTTTATTTTCCAAGCAAAAAGGCTATAGCATGCTTTTGCTAATTAATTGGTAGATTAAAGGGGAAAAAAGGGTGTATATATTATATGCTTGATCAAGAATATAAGCTAGGCAAGAATATTCTATGAAGTATATGTTGTTTCTGATATCTGCAGCTAAAGAGTTGAAACATTTTTATTTTTACACTTTTGGCACATTAACATAATAATTAAACAATACTGAGATTGAGAGAGTGTTCGCATATACACAAACATGTCGGAAAGATTGAATATTCTTCCCATTTTGTAAGGGAATGATCGAGAAGGGGAATTAATATTGTTTGTGGTTATGTTAGCTGCTGTCAAGTTTTTGTCTCTCTTTGCGCTTTATATTCTTCTTGGTTTCTTCAACACTAATCTTCTCAACTGAGCTTCTTCATATGCAAGCAATGTAAATGCGAGGACAAAGACACAAAAAGTTAGCAATAATTCCGGCAAAAAGTGAGAAAAGAAAGGTTAAGAAAAGTTCAAAGCCCGGATAGAAAAGAGGAAATGAGAAAGGAAGAAGAAATTTTTTTACAAAGATGCCTCTTTTAACTCTTTACAAGTATTCACCCCCTCTAAACTTGATGGAGTTGACTTAGTAAATTAATATTAATTTAGTTAAACATTAATTTTTAGATAAAAATAGAATTCCAATTAGAAGCTTCAGCAACATATATAATCTTTCATCATCTTCATACACCAATTAAGACATCAAGCAAAATACAATAAATAATACGGTTAGTGTCAATGTGACATGTGACAAATTTCATGCATGTGCAATGCATGTGACTAAATTTTATTTTTGTCAACTTATGATAAAAACATGTGTGATATTCTTTTTCCTAGTGCATGATAAGATATTTATTTTAAGAAAGCATATAATTATTGGAAAGCTTTTAGAATTGGAATGCTTTTGATACTTATCCTAATTGGCTAGTATTTTAGTTGATTACAATTTCCTATTTGGATTAGAATATTGTGATATGCTTTCCTATAGTTTATTTAATCATCATATTTTAGTTTTGCAGGTCTTTGATGATGATTAGGATTGTTGATTACATGAATAATATAGCTGTTCATGCAGACTATATAAAAGGAAGCACTCAAGGCTTAACGATAGTGAAGATAGAGTGGTGTATGTGCAGAAACGTGGAAAGCACTTGACTTTGTTTTTCATGATCTTCATTGTAAAATCTTTATCATTGTATTAATTTAGACTATGTATGACTCAAGCGAGTTGAGTATGTGCATAGAACTGATTTGTAAGAGTTATTGAGTCATGTAAGTTTAAGAGAGTTGAGTGATTACATGATTCTGTAACAGTTATTGTGGTTATGTCTGACTAAACTGTTGTAGTTAAGTCCAACGTGTCTGTGAAGAGCAACATCAAAAGAGTGTGCGAAAGACTTTGGCTGTGATCACGGGTGATCCAGTTTATATAGATTAGATTAGTGAGTAAGTGGATGGCTACTACTGTAAAGAGTCCTAAGTCGAGTGTAAACACATACAGTATTATGGATTGCAACTCTTATTACCCATGGATGTAGGCTGATTGATATCTGAACCATGTAAAACATTTTATTCCGTTATTATTAACTATTTCAGTTACGTCTGTGATAACTAATCATACACTGCAAAAACTAACAATTGGTATCAGAGCGGGTTCATTGACATACAAGTATAGATCAAGCTTTTCTTTTACAGGTATGGAAGGACTACATAATGGAAGTTCAGTCACTCAACCACCATTTCTCGAGGATGGAAATTATCGCTTATTGGAAGGTTAAGATGAAGATCTTTTTGAAATCCCTTGATGATAGAGCTTAGACCAGCATTGTTCATGGATGAACACCACCAACGAAGACTAATGAAGCTGGATAATGAGTTGAGAAACTTGAAAATGAATGGAATGAAGCCGAATATAGACTGTCAAGCTAGAATTCTAAGGGAATCAATGCCATCTTTAGCGTTGTCAACATTCAACAATTTGAGTTGATCTCAACGTGCACCACTATAAAGCAAGCACGGGATATTCTTGAGGTAAAGCATGAAGGTATAGAAAAGGTAAAAGATTTTAAATTGCTTACTTTGACTTCAAAGTTCTAAAATCTTACTATGCATGAGATGAGACCACAAGTTATTTTCATACTAGGCTTTGTGAAATAACTAATGCTACTTACATGCTTGATGATGATTATTTTGAGGCTAAAATAGTAAGAAAGATCCTTAGATCTTTACCGGACAAATTTTAGCCTAAGGTTACAGCCATTGAAAAAAGCAATAACGTGAAGATCCTGAGGGTTGATGAACTACTTGATTCTCTTCAAGCGTATGAGATGGGGCTGAAATCAAGGAAGAAGGAAAAGAGCATTGCTTTTTCTACCGCTTCAGAAAAGAAAGAATGTAATGATTCCGATGATGAGCAGATTGCGTATTTGACAAAGACCTTTGTCAAATATATGAAGAAGAATCTCAAGAAAAAAATCCTGAGAAAGTGTAGAAAGTAAAGAACTTTGATGCAAAGAAGTTTCTCAAAGAACCAACCCAGAAGATTCAGGAAAAATCTGATAAGAAAGGCGAAGTACAATGCTTCGAATGTAAAAAATTTGGACATATACAATCTAAGTGTTCGAACTACAAAAAAAGGATGGATAAAGGCTTGCATGTAACCTGGAGTGATGACTTAGAAACAGATTCTGATGATAGAGAACATTCGAGTAATTTTGTTGCATTTACTGGTAATGTGTCTGAAAAAGGTAAAGTAGTCGTGTTTGACATAATTGAGCAAAATAGATCAGACAGTGATGGATCAGATGCAGAGGAGGAAGCCGATTATCAAGAGGAATTTCAACTTACTTATAATACACTTTATGAAACATGGAAAAAACATAAAGCTCAAATTAATAATCTGCAGAAAGAGAGAGAAATTCTCAGATGTGAGAAGACATATGCTAAAGATTGCATCAGTAAACTAGAGACAGTTGTGAACCAGAAAACTGAAGAGATTGAAAAACTCAGATCTGAACTTGCAGAAACTCATAAGTGCATTGATAAACTTAAAGTTGGTCTAGCTCGACTGGATCAAGTTCTAAGCCTTGGAAGAAAAAACACAAATAAGCATGGCTTGGGATTCGATAAAGGTAATATTGCTTTAACTTCCAAAACAATTTTTGTTAAAGCTTCAACTAATATTTTAGGTTCAAGTTCAAGCGCTAGCTCTCAAAACTCAAAAGTTAAAGATGTCTTTGTCTCACCCATGAGTTTCCTTAAGTCAAGCCCAGAAAAGGTAACCAAATTTGTTCCTACTTGTTATTTTTGTGGTATAAAAAGTCAAATTAGACATAGATGTTGTAAGCTGTTGAGTCATATTGCATAAGAAATCTAAATAGTAATTACTTCAGACTCGACCAATTTAGGTTAAGAAACAGATAACTGCGTGAAATGTTGCATTTACTGCTTTAAAATTTATAGCTAATAATTTTGAGTATTTTTGACAGTGGATGCTCAAGACACATGACTGGGAATAACAACTCTTGAAAAACATAAGATCTTGTAATGAAGGGACAACCACGTTTAGTGATGGAGCTAAAAGCAAGATGCTAGGTAAAGGTACTTTGTGTGTTAAAGGTTTGCCTGATTTGAAAAATGTTTTGTTTGTCGAAGGGCTGAAAGCTAATTTAATCAACATTAGCTAAATTTGTGATGACCAATTTAAGGTAAATTTTACAAAAAGTAGATGGATGGTTTTAGACAAAAATGAAAATTGCATTCTTGAAGGCACACGATCAAATGACAATTGCCATTTGTTGACAAACATTAATGCATTTTCTACCAAAATATCAGATTTAGAGTTATGGCACTAAAAGCTATGACAAATAAACTATAGGGACTTAGTTAAATTAACTAAGACTGAAGCAGTTAAGGGTGTTCCTACTATTGATGATAAACCAAATGGTATTTGTGGACCCTGTCAGTTAGGCAAACAAATAAGAGGATCATATAGCACTAACACACACCTTAGCATCTATAAGATTCTAGATTTATTACCTATGGATCTTATGGGACCAATGTAAATTGAGGGCATTGCTGGAAAGAGATATGTTTTTGTTATTGTTGATAACTTTTCAAAGTTTACTTGGGTTGATTTCATTCGTGAAAAATCTGACACATTTGAAGTTTTCAAGAACTTATGTGTTAAACTTGAGAATGAACAAAATAGGAACATTGATAGAATTGTAAAAGTTCGAAGTGATCATGGGAAAGAATTCAAAAATGTTTCCTATGTAAATTTTTGTAAATTTCATGGTATATCTCCTGAATTTTTAGCTCCAAAGACACCTGAACAAAATGGAGTGGTAGAGCGGAAGAACAAGTCTTTACAAGAGATGGGAAGGGCATGTTGAACAGCAAAAAGCTAACGACAAGGCTATAGGCAGAAGCTATCAGCACAGCATGCTAGATCTCCAATAAAGTGTTCTTACGACCTGGAATAACACAAACCCCCTATAAAATTCTGAAAGGAAGGAAACCTAACCTCAAATATTTTCATGTTTTTTGTTGCAAGTGCTTCATCTTGAATGATAGGGAACAGTTGGGCAAGTTTGATGCTAGGAGCGACGAAGGAGTTTTTGTTGGATACTCAACCAATAGCAAGGCTTATCTATCGTGTTTATAACTTGAGAACTGAAACCATTATGGAATCAGTCAATGTGGTGTTTGATGATACTAATGATTTCTCTGTTTATTCTCAGGAAAAATAGATTATTTGTTTGACGAAGGATGCAGATGATACAGAAGATTCAAACTTAGCTACTACATACTACAAAACAGAATTAGTTACGACTAATACAACCAGTGCAATTAAGTCAGACAAAATTGAACCATCAGACAATGCTGATCTAAATAGAAATCAAATAAGAGATATTGGTATTAGAAAAGATCCTCCTACATAGATTCAAAAGGCACATCCCACAACTTCAATCATTGAAAGTTCAAAAAGCACAATGAAAACCAGAAGCAAGGAGAGAAATATGGTACGTCATACTTGTTATGTCTCTTTAATAGAACCAAAGAATGTCAATGAAGCATTAAAAGAAAATGTTTGGATAAATGCAATGCAAGAAGAATTGAATCAGTTTGAAAGAAACAAAGTATAGGTGTTAGTTCCTAGACCAAAAGATGCAGATGTTGTAGAAACTAAATAGATATTTAAAAACAAAACTGATGAAAATGGGCAAGTCATTAGAAACAAAGCTAGATTAGTTGCACAAGGTTACACTCAAATTGAAGGAATTGATTTTGAGGAAACTTTTGCACTCGTTGTTGGACTTGAATATGTTAGGTTGCTACATACTATTGCATGCTTGTTGAACTTTAAATTGTTTCAAATGGATGTTAAGACAACCTTCTTGAATGGCTATCTTAATGAAGAGGCTTATGTTGAACAGCCTAAAGGATTTATTGATCCTAAACATCTAAATTTTGTATATAATTTTCATAAAGTATGCTTCAACTTATTTCATGTATGGTTTGAAACAAGCTCTTAGAGCTTGGCATGAGAGATTAACTAGCTTTTTGATTCAAAGAGGCTACACTAGAGGAAGCAATGATAAAACTTTATTCATTAAACATGCTTCAACTTATTTCATTGTTGCTCAAGTGTATGTTGATGTTTTGTCTTCGATTCCACAAACAAAGCAGAACTAATGAGGTTGTTGAGCTAATGCAGAGTGAATTCGAGATGAGCACGGTAGGTGAGTTGAATTTCTTTCTTGGTTTACAAGTAAAGCCACTTGAAAGTGGAATTTTTATTTCACAATCAAAGTATGCTAATAACTAGGTAAAGAAATTCGAACTAGACAAGGCCAAGACATTTAGATCTCCTATGAGTACTAACATCAAGCTAACAAAAGAGAATATAGGTAATGATGTTGATTCAAGCCTTTATAAGAGCATGATTGGAAACCTCCTATACCTGACTGCAAGCAGACCAGATATCAGTTTCAGTGTTGGCTTATGTGCTCGTTTTCAGTCATGTCTGAAAGAATTACATTTATCAATAGTGAAGAGAATTATCAGGTATGTTCATGGGACATCTGATTTTGGAATATGGTTTACTGAGGACACAAATACATATCTTACAGGTTATAGTGATGCAGATTGGGCAGGAAACATAGATGATAGGAAAAGCACTTCGGGTGGTTGCTATTATGTAGGCAATAACATTGTTTCTTGGCATAGTAAGAAGCAAAACAACATCTTATTATCTACAGCAGAAGCTGAATATGTAGCTGCTGGAAGCTGCTGCACTCAATTATTTTGGATGAAACAAATGATAAGTGACTATGGTATTAATCAAGATTCAATAACCTTGTTTTATGATAACACTAGTGCGATTAGTATCTCAAAAAATCCAGTCCAACATGCTAGAACGAAGCATATTGATATAAGACATCATTTTATTAGAGAGCTTGTTGAATCCAAAATAATCCACATTGAACATATTTCTACCGAGAATCAACTAGCTGACTTATTTACTAAAGCAATTGATGCATCAAGATTTGAAAAACTAAGAAAAGCCATAGGCATTTGTCAGTTATCTGCATAAAAATCGTGTTTAGTTATGTTATTTATATCTACAACATCATTAGTCAATTTTTCAACTTAAGCATGATTGAGCTGCTTTGATTGTTTAAATTTACCAGTAATTTAATGTAAAACTAGAGAAGGCTACCAGTTATGATGTGTGAAAGTTATCCTTAGAGAGTAGTTTCAATTTATCTAGAAAATATGTTAAGACAACTCACTCTAATGGAAGAGGGCTACCTCATTTTATGTGTGAAAGCTATTAATTTTATAGCAATAATTCTTGTTGAGATTAATATTTGTATGTGTAAGAAGAATGCTCATGTTGACCACTCAATAGAATTGAATGCTTAGATAATAAAAATTGATGTTGATACGTGCTTAATCAGCTTTGATACATGCTTAGTTTTAAAATGACTTTATGAAGCTCAGATATTTCAGTTATGTAAAGTTTTATTGTTTTCAATTATGTGCAATATAACTTTTGACCAGTGCTTCCTGTCTGACTTTGTTTTTTTCTTATGTGTTGATGTGTCAATAAAGTAAGCCACGTCAGCAAGGTCGTTTTGAGGAAAAGTTTGTTTAGTGGCAGGAAGATTTTGGTAATTTAATGATTTTATAAGACTTCAAATTGCCTTATTTAATGAAGATTTTCAAACATTATTTTTGGAAATTACCATAATTAATATGATAAATATCAGGAAATTTTCTCTTTCTTGGAATTTAAATCCTTTTGGAAAGCGAATTTCATTCAAATTTAAATTCCTGAAATCTAGATTGGATTGGGATTTTGTGTTGGTTATATCACACTTGGTTCTTAACTCTTGATTATATAAATTCCATATTTGTTTTTATCTCTTTATTAACCTTAAATCGTAGCATATCTTCTTATTCTCTTAAACCATCATGGCCAAACGCAAAGCTCCAACTCTATCTTCTTCAACTGAACTTGAAACCACTAGCTCTTTTTCATCTTCTGACTCTTCAACTAAAGAGGAATATATCGAACCAGTAAGAGTAATAGGTTTAGCAAGAACCATATGCAAACCCAAAAATCGAACTAGAACAGTCACCTCTGATAGAACCAAAGCAATCATCCACCGAAGAATCATATTCGACTTTGATTCACCAGTTCCAGTTGACCCAGCTATGAGTGAGAATGACGATGTCATGCTTGGTAAGGTACAGGATCATGTCAATCCTCATAGTCACAAGTTCTTGAAGTAAGAGAATGAAACAAGGTTTAGATGAAACAACTCAAATAGAGAGATTCATGTGGAGAGGCTTGTCAAGGTCGATGACTTTGATGACTATCAGCTAAGAGAGATGCATGAATCCAAACATTTGGATGAGGACAGTAACAAATTTAACTCCTCTTGTTAAATCTCTTGTTCAAGAATTGTATGCCAATATTTTGCCCTGCATTAATGATCTTAGGAGTTATTATTATCACAAGGCACTACAAGAAAATAGGCTTTTTACCGCGGGCCGAAACCGCGGTAAAAAGCCTTATACGGCGGGCAAACGACGGTTTTAGCTGGCCATATAAAATGGCGCCGTAAAAACTAATTTTACTTTTTACCGCGGTTTTGGCCCGTAGTAAAAGGCCTTTTACCGCCGGCGCTTAGCCCGCTGTAGGAATTCGTGGTCTTGGATAAAATTATTTACCGCCGTAAAAAGCTGAAGCATTATTTACCCCGGGCTGGTGGCCCGCCATAAAAAGCTGTAGTAAAATTATTTACCGCGGGCTGGTGGCCCGCCGTAAAAAGCTGAAGCATTATTTACCATAGGCTGGTGGCCTGCCCTAAAAAGCTGTAGTAAAATTATTTACCGCGGGCTGGTGGCCCGCTGTAAAAAATCTACATTTATAGATACCAGAAGCTGTGCTAAAAATGGAAGATCAATTATTATACGAACCAAAATCCAGAAGCAGAACCATATCACTGTCAATAACAGAAGTTATCCGATATGCAATAGTTATGACTGTGCAGTCAGAGAAGTGTTGTCGAAGAGTTTGCTGGATAAGAATATCAGTGGCAGTATCAACAGATGCAGTAGCTTTATCAAGCACCAAGACCTTACTTTTCTTGAGTACCACTCGCCCAAGATAGACCAACTGCCTCTGACCCATGCTCCAATTCTCTCCATTCTTGGTAACTGCAACGTCCATATCACCACATTAAAATTGCATTTCTATGACGAATATGTTAGCCCTAAGGCTACATGATAATTTTGATGATAACAATACACATTGATTAATTGAGATTTACTAACATGTTTATTTATGTGCAAGAGTAAGATTATTGAAATAATTTTAAAATCAAGAAGAGGCTTATTAAAATGAAGTGTTGAAGCTAAGGAGAAGACTACATGTTAAAGGCACCAAAGTTTAAGAACAAGGATTGACTCAAGGAATGTGACACATGAGCAATGTTCAATCAATTGGTCATATATATCTCTACAAATGTCCAAATGATGTGATTCTTAAGCCTTTGGAAAGCTACTCAATTTATAACATTTCATATGTTTTAATGAAATTCAAATTTCAAGTGCAAGGTTGTCCAAATCATCATGCAAGTTGAAAGACAAATGGAAGCAGCTGACATGAGCACCGAATACTCATTTGGACATATCTTGAGCTAGAAAAATCAAAATGACTTGATTCTTGTGGAATTGGAAAGATGACTTAATGAAGAACATTTCATATGTTTTGAAAAAATTTAAATTTCAAACAGAAGGCCGACATAATTGACATGAAGTTTGGTGGACTGACACAAAGAAAAAAAATCAACTCACATGAGCACCGAATGGTGTTTTGGCCATATCTTAAGATAGAGATATCCAAATGCTTTGATTCTTAATGTTTTGGAAAGCTTGTTCAAATATTCAGATCTTTTATGTTTTGAAGAAATTCAAATTTCAAACAGAAGGCTGACAGAATTATCATTCAATTTGATAGACTGACACAAGAAAGAAAAATCAAGTCACATGAGCACCGAATGGTGTTTTGGCCATATCTTGAGCTACAGATATCCAAATGACTTAATTCTTGATGCGTTGGAAAGCTCATTAAAATGTGCAAATCTTTTATGTTTTCATATTTTCAAATTTCAAGCAGAACATTGACAAAAATGGCAGACAAGATTACGGTTTTTATGGTGGGCAGAAAATTTGGAGTTGGTGTCTTCACTTGATTAAGTTCATCTCATTTGCCTATAAAAGGAGCCATTCTCCCATGCATTCAAGAAGCGCAAGAGAAGCATCTATCAAGCAAAAAACAAGAGAAATATCAAGTCTAGAGAGCTTTTATATTCTTTATCTACTCTTTGAAGAGAGTTGTACTTTTGTTGTAAAAATTATCTTTGTTCTTGTATTGTGGTGAGAGTGAGAACTCTTTCCTTGGTGAAGTTGTTCATCAAGAAGAACTCTTGGTGTGGTGTTATCAAGGGTTGAAGAAAGTTGCCTTGGTGAGGTTGTTCATCAAGAAGAACTCTTGGTGTGGTGTTATCAAGGGTTGAAGGAAGTTGCCTTGGTGAGGTTGTTCATCAAGAAGAACTCTTGGTGTGGTGTTATCAAGGGTTGAAGGAAGTTGCCTTGGTGAGGTTGTTCATCAAGAAGAACTCTTGGTGTGGTGTTATCAAGAGTTGGAAGAAAAAGTCTTGGTGAGGTTGTTCATCAAGCAAGTTGTAAAGATTTCTACAACTTAGTGGAAAGCTTAGCTCGTGGAGCTAGGAGCCCGTGGACGTAGGCAAGGTTTGCCGAACCACGTAAATTGAGTTTGCACTCTCTCTATCCCTATGCTCTTTACATTTACTTGCACTTGTGATTGTTCTTTATTGCTATTCTATTGATTGCATTCTATTTTCATCTTCTTCACCTTTATTCTCAAAGAAAGAGTTAAAATTTTGATCTTTCAAAAAAGTTTTCTAATTCCGTATTGATAAATAAAAACCCAATTCACCCCCCCTCTTGGGTTGCCATACCTGGGTCAACAAGTGGTATCAGAGCAAGGTTGCTCAATTTTTAAATCTTAATCGATTTTTGAGCTATGGCAACTTTTAATTCAACTTCATATGTTGAGGGACTTTCTATCTCTAGACCTCCATTTTTTAATGGAAGTGATTACTCTTATTGGAAAACTAGAATGAGTATTTTCTTGAAATCTTTTGATTATGATTTGTGGTCTATTGTTTTGGAAGGACCTTTTGTTCCTACCAAAATTGAAAATGGGGAATGCATGCTTAAAGAACCTAAAGAGTTTAGTGAAGATGATAAAAAGAAATTGAGTTTGAATGCTAAAGCTATGAATGTGTTGTATTGTGCTCTAGATAGAAATGAGTTTAATAGAATATCTACTTGTTCTACGGCACAAGAAATATGGCACACACTTGAAGTAACTCATGAAGGAACTAGTCAAGTTAAAGAATCTAAAATTAATATGCTAGTTCATAGTTATGAGCTTTTTAAGATGAAATCGGATGAATCAATTTCTGAAATGTTTACTAGATTTACGGATATTGTCAATGGTTTGAAATCTCTTGGTAAATCTTATTCTAATGTTGAAATGGTAAGAAAGATTCTTAGGTGTCTACCAAAATCTTGGGAGCCAAAGGTGACGGCAATTCAAGAAGCAAAGGACCTCACCAAACTACCATTAGAAGAACTTATGGGTTCTCTCATTACTTATGAAATCATCTTGAAGGAGAATGAAGAAGATATTGCGATTGTGTGGCAAACAGGTGCTTCATGATTTAAGAGAAAATGAGATAAGTATTCTAAACCATGATCCTAAGCTTTCATATGATGAATTACTTGAAGCATTCCAAATTTACATGTGCAAGTTGATAAACAAAATTCAAAAATCAATGCTTTCAAAAAGAAGTCAAAAATCATGTTATCTCAATTAGAAGAGTTGGTAGAAATAAATGAAGCTTTAGAAAATGAAAATGAAATTTTAAAGCAAAAAGATTTTGAAAGTTTGGAAAGTCAAATACATTTTTTAAAAACTGAAAATGAGATTTTAAAACAAAAGGATTTTGATAAATTAGAGAAAGAAAATGTTATTTTGAAAAAGGAAAATAATGACTTAAGAAATATTGTTGATAGTTTTACAAAAAGCACAAAAAATTTGAATTCTATGTTACAAAACCAAAGGTGTGTTTTTGATAAAAGAGGTTTAGGATATAAAACTCATAAAAATCAAAAGTATTTTAAAAATTATTTTGCCCATGCATCTTCTAGGAATAATCCTAATCATTCATGTACTTATTGTGGAAGAAAAGGACACAAAGTGCATTCTTGCTATATTAAGAGAAATCCTAATTTGAAACAAATATGGGTTCCAAAAAAGTACCATAACTAACCCCCAAGGACCCAAGAACTTTTGGGTACCAAAAAGTTACTCCTTGAATGTTGATTGTAAAGACAAAGGAGTGGCAAACACAAGTGGTACTTAGATAGTGGATGCTCAAGGCATATGACCGGAGATGCCTCCAAGTTCTCAAGATTAATCATGAAGAAAGGAGGATATGTGACCTTCGGTGATGATGCCAAAGGAAGGGTAATCGGACATGATGATATTGGTAACCCTTCTTCACCTATTATTAAAGATGTTTTGCTTGTTCATGGTTTGAAACATGATTTGATTAGCATTAGTCAATTGTGTGATAAGGGGTATTTTGTTGCTTTTGAGCCTAATAGATGTGTGATTACAGATGTTAGTAACAATAAGACATTATTTGTTGGTAATAAATGTGGTAATATTTATACAATTGATATTGATGTTAATGATCATGTAGAAAATTGTTTCATTGTTAATCATGATACTTGGTTATGGCATAGAAGATTAGGTCATGCTAACATGGACACAATTTCAAAAATTTCTAAAAATGATTTAGTTGATGGTCTTCGAAAAATAAAATTTGAAAAGGATAAGATTTGTGATGCTTGTCAATTTGGAAAACAAGTGAGAACTTCTTTTAAACATAATAAATTTATTTCAACAAATAAACCTCTACAATTACTTCATTTGGATTTATTTGGACCATCAAGAACTCAAAGCCTTGGTGGAAAGTATTATGTTTTTGTTATTATAGATAATTATTCAAGATTCACTTGGGTGTTATTCTTGAAAACTAAAAATGAGGCCATACAAGTTTTTTTCAAAATTTGCAAAAAGAGTCCAAAATAAAAAAGGGTATTCTATTGTGTCCATTAGGAGTGATCATGGTGGTGAAGTAGACAATGTTGCATTTGAAAATCTTTGTGATGAAAATGGTTTTGAACATAATTTTTTCTCACCTAGAACTCCACAACAAAATGGTGTTGTTGAAAGGAAAAATAGGACTATCCAAGAAATGGCTAGGACCATGTTACTTGAAAATAATTTGCCAAAATATTTTTGGGCCGAAGCCGTTAATACCGCATGCTTTATAATCAATAGAGTCCATATTAGAGCTTTAATAAAGAAAACTTCTTATGAACTTTGGAAAGGAAGAAAACCCAACATTACATTTTTTAAAGTTTTTAAATGTTTTATTTTAAACACAAAGGATAACCTTGGAAAATTTGATGCAAAAGCCGATGTTAGAATTTTTGTTGGCTATTCCAACCACAGTAAAGCATATAGAGTTTTTAACAAAAAGACTCTTACTATTGAAGAATCTATGCATGTTGATTTTGATGACACTAATGTTATTTCTTCAAAGAATTTAGATGATGATATTGTTGAGGTAGAAAGGCAAATCAAGGAATCAAGGCTTGATGAAAAGAGCCAAGATGAATTACAATTTCAACAAGAAAAGCTTGAGGAAGTAAATGATTCTTCCCAAAAATTACCAAAGGAATGGAGGTACGCAAAAGCTCACCCTAAAGATCTCATTATTGGTGAACCATCACAAGGTATGAAAACTATATCTTCTTTTAAGAACTTTTGTAATCATTTTGCTTTTGTCTCTCAATTTGAACCAAATCTTTTAAAGAAGCCGAAAATGACGAAAGTTGGATTTTGGCTATGCAAGAAGAATTGAATCAATTTGAAAGAAATCAAGTTTGGGAATTAGTCCCTAGACCCAAAAATCATTCTATTATAGGCACTAAATGGATTTTTAGAAATAATGTAGATGAAAATGGCACCATATTAGAAACAAGCTAGACTTGTTGCTCAAGGATACAATCACGAAGAAGGTATTGATATGAGGAAACCTTTTGCACTCGGTTGCTATATTAGATCAATTAGAATGTTTGTGTCATTGCTGTTATAAAAATTTTATATTATATCAAATGATGTCAAAAGTGCATTTTTACATGGTTATGGTTACATTATGAGGAGTATATGTAGAGCAACCTCTTGTTTTTCAAAATCATGATTTTCCAAACCATGTTTTCAAACTCAAAAAGGCACTTTATGGCTCGAAACAAGCACCCAGAGCATGGTATGATAGATTGAGCAAATTTCTCATTGATAATGGTTTCGAAATGAAAAAAGTTGATACTACTCTTTTTGTTAAAACAAAAAATGATGATTTATTAATTGTTCAAATCTATGTTGATGATATTATATTTGGTGTTACTAATGTCTCTATGTGTGAGGAATTTTCCAAGTGCATGCAACAAGAATTTGAAATGAGCTTAATGGGAGAATTAAATTTCTTCTTTGGCCTTCAAATCAAGCAATCAATAGGATGATCTTCATTAATCAAGCTAAATACACAAGATATCTCTCAAGAAGTTTTGGCTGGATAATTCACGGACATCTCACACCTATGGGTACATTAACCAAGCTTGACAAAGATGAGAAAGGAAAAGATGTTGAGGTAACAAAATATCAAGGTATGATTGGCTCTCTTTTGTATTAACTGCTAGTAGACCTGATATTATGTTTAGTGTGTGTATGTGTGCTAGATTTCAATCTTGTCCAAAGGAATCTCACCTTAAAGCTGTCAAAAGGATATTTAAATATCTTCTTGGAACCATAAATCTAGGTCTTTGGTATCCTAAGTGTGATAATTTTGATCTAATTAGTTATTCCGATTCGGACTTTACTGGTAGTCTTCTTGATAGAAAAAGCACTAGTGGCTCTTGCCATTTTCTAGGACATGCACTAGTCTCATGGTTTAGTAGAAAACAAAATTCTGTTGCCTTATCAACTGCGGAAGCCGAGTATATTGCAGTAGGAAGTTATTGTGCACAATCTCTTTGGATGAAGCAAATTTTAAAAGATTATGGTGTGGTATTTGATCATATTCCCATCACTGTGACAATACAGGTGCCATCAATAATTCAAAAAATCCATACACACTCTAGGACTAAGCATATAGAGATTAGAAATCATTTTATTAGAGATCATGTGCAAAAAGGTAATATTTCTTTAGAATTTGTTCCCACCGAAAAACAATTAGCCGATATTTTTACTAAACCCCTTAGTCAAGATAGATTTTGCATAATTAGAAGAGAATTAGGCATGTTGGATATATCTTAATTTTTCTTTGATAATTTTTGAATGGTAGCATATGTTAAGGGGGAGAATATATTTAGGGGGAGTAGTTAATTTGATTACATTTTTTTGATGATAACAAAAAGGGGAGAAATAGTTGGATTGCTTATATTCATAACAAGTGCCATTCTTTTTGCTTATTGTTGATTTTATTTTCATTCTTGATTTTAGATTATATTTTAAAGCAATCAATGGTTTGCCATCATCAAAAAGGGGGAGATTGTTAGCCCTAAGGCTACATGATAATTTTGATGATAACAATACACATTGATTCATTGTGATTTACTAACAAGTATATTTATGTGCAAGAGTAATATCATTGAAATAATTGTAAAATCAAGAAGAGGCTTATTAAAATGAAGTGTTGAAGCTAAGGATAAGACTACATGTTAAAGGCACCAAAGTTTAAGAACAAGGATTGACTCAAGGAATGTGACACATGAGCAATGTTCAATCAATTGGTCATATATATCTCTAAAATATCCAAATGACGTGATTCTTAAGCTCTTGAAAAAGCTTACTCAATTTATAGCCATTCAATATGTTTTAATGAACTTCAAATTTCAAGTGCCGGTTTCCAAATCATCATGCAAGTTGAAAGACAAATGGCAGCAGCTGACATGAGCACCGAATACTCATGGACATATCTTGAGTTTAGAAAAATCAAAATGACTTGATTTCTTATGGCTTGGAAAGATGACTAATGAAGACATTTCATATGTTTTGAAAAGATTCAAATTTCAAACAGAAGCCAACCATAATTGACATGCAATTCGGTGGACTGACACAAAGAAGAAAAATCAACTCACACATGAGCACCGAATGGTGTGTTAGCCAATCTTAAGCATAGAGATATCCAAATGTTTTTGATTCTTAATGTTTTTGGAAAGCTTATTCAAATATTCAGATCTTTTCTGTTTTGAATAAATTCAAATTTCAAACGGAAGGTTGACAAAATTATCATTCAATTTGGTGGACTGACACAAGAAAGAAAAATCAAGTTACATGAGTACCGAATAGTGTTTTGGCCATATTTTGAGCTACAGATATCCAAATGACTTGATTCTTGATGCGTTGGAAAGCTTATTCAAATGTGAAGATCTTTTATGTTTGCATATTTTCAAATTTCAAACAGAACATTGACAAAAATGACAGACAAGATTATGGTTTTTATGGTGGGTAGAAAATTTGGAGTTTGTGTCTTCACTTGATTAAGTTCATCCCATTTGCCTATAAAAGGAGCCCTTCTCCCATGCATTCAACAAGCCACGAGAAACTCTACTCCAAGCAAAAAACAAGAGAAATAGCAAGTCTAAAGAGCTTTTATATTCTTTATCTACCTTTGAAAAGAGTTGTACTTTTGTTGTAAAAATATATCTTTGTTCTTGTATTGTGGTGAGAGTGAGACTCTTTCCTTGGTGAGTTCATCAAGAAGAACTCTTGGTGTGGTGTTATCAAGAGTTGAAGGAAAGTTGCCTTGGTGAGGTTGTTCATCAAGAAGAACTCTTGGTGTGGTGTTATCAAGGGTTGAAGGAAGATGCCTTGGTTAGGTTGTTCATCAAGAAGAACTCTTGGTGTGGTGTTATCAAGGGTTGAAGGAAGTTGCATTGGTGAGGTTGTTCATCAAGAAGAACTCTTGGTGTTGTGTTATCAAGAGTTGGAAGAAAAAGTCTTGGTGAGGTTGTTCATCAAGCAAGTTGTAAAGATTTCTACAACTTAGTGGAAAGCTTAGCTCGTGGAGCTAGGAGCCCGTGGACGTAGGCAAGGTTTGCCGAACCACGTAAATTGAGTTTGCACTCTCTCTATCCTTATGCTCTTTACATTTACTTGCACTTGTGATTGTTCTTTATTGCTATTCTATTGATTGCATTCTATTTTCATCTTCTTCACCTTTATTCTCAAAGAAAGAGTTAAATAATTTTGATCTTTCAAGAAAAGTTTTCTAATTCCGTATTGATAAATAAAAACCCAATTCACCCCCCCTCTTGGGTTGCCATACCTGGGTCAATAGAATATACTTTAGAAAAATTTTCTATGACAATAAAAGTGAAAAGAATAAAAGAAAGACCTTTGGAATCTAGCTTTCCTTCTTTGTTTCTAACTTCATCTCAAAGTTGGCACTTATCCAAAGCCTAAAAACCATTTAAATAAATGTTAGTTTTTGCCATGTTTAAAATTAAAGGCAGAACGCAAAAATTTGCTCCTACATATTTAAATTAAGATCAACCCACCTCCCAAATTTGCTGGTCTGTGTATTCTTCAAGAGGATCTAGATTGCTTCGTACGGTCCCTTCGAACATAGTTGGATCCTAAGGAATGATGCTTAGTCTTGACCGCAAATCATGCAATCCAATTGATGAGATATTGATGCCATCTATTGCAATCTGACCGGCTGCAGGTTCAACAAGCCGGAAGAGTGCTTGAATGAGCTGAGCAGTTTTACCGCTACCTGTTCTTCCTACGATGCCAGTTTTCATTCCTCCTAGGAAAGTGCATGTCAGACCTCGCAACATGAGTGGCAAATTTGGGGAGTAGCGGATCTACACCATTATAATAATTAATTATGAATGTGAATATAAAAAATATAGTCTACATCTCTCTTAGTAGAGAAAAGCGAGCAAAATTACCTGCAGATCACGAATTTGAACTTCACCATGTGATGGCCAAGAAGAATGAGGCCGGCTTTCCTCTATAACAAGTGGTGGCTCACTAGGAATACAAGAATACTGAAATATTCTCTCAACAGATATAATATTGTTCTCCAGATAGCAAAGACTCCATATTACTACAGCTTGTAGGATATTAAGATTAAGTCCGTATGTCATAGCTAAGCCCGCAATTGCTTTGGAAATAGAAGAAATTAAAGACAAAAGTTATTCTCAAGCTCCTATAATATTTATGTACTGTCAATATATAGCAAGATGGAAAATCAGTTGGTACATGGATGACCAACTTACCTGGCTTAATAACTCCCTCTGGGAAAGACATGAATAGAACCAAAGAGAAGGCAAATGTAATTAAAGACAACATATCCATTCGAATGAAAAGCCATTCCATGGCACCGGCAATATGGAAATTGGGCTGAGAATAACCATCCATCAACTTCATATTTGTGTCTTGGAACCTTGATTCTTGGTCAAAGCTCCTGATAGTAGTCGACCCTGAAATTGTTTCTGCAAAATGTTGTATAACTGGAGCTTTGCAAACTCCAACCAGCCGTGAGAGTTCTCGAGCTAAAGATATGTAATATTGCTGCACAATTGTTATTTTTGTGAGAAATCAAATGTCCAAAATTGATAAATTATGATTTAATATATCGAATATCTTGACATAACTATTCTATTAATACTAAAATCCCCAATTTTCTTTGAAATTTCTAAAACTTATTGATATATAACAATGATGCTATTGATATAACAACTCTGTTTCACGGTCAATATGTGAAATTCTGTAACTAAATAGGCCATTTCCTAAATGATATAAAATTTTATGCTAAGAAAGCAAGTTGCATTGTTCATAGAAGAGTGAAGCTCAAAATTTTTGTTATTAAAATAGGGAAGATGTCAGAGTCATGGATCTCTTAAGGTCTGTAGCAAGTTGAGTTATCAACAACGTAAAACATTTGCCAATGAAGCATGCTTCACGAAATTGGGGTCACTTTAGTAAATATTCATTTGGTTGTAGGAATTTGGTTTTCTCACCAAATATAGTGTCAAATACAAAGGAACACTAATTTATAGCAAACAGATGTAGTAAATTAAATTTTTAAAATATGCCATTGTCGAATCACCAAATTAAGTGCATTAGGCAGGTGGAATATAATTACTTACCCTGTTTAGAATTCTTCCACTTGGAGTCGAATCAAAGAAGGACATTGGGGCATGGAAAATGCTGCTATGCATTTTATTAAAGAGCAGATTGGCTGTTTTTTACCTAGCTATTGCAAGTAGTGTGGTTCTGATGAGGATGCATACAGAACTTGCAATTGCCAAAATTATGTAGACCATGATTATCATAGAGTTCCCAATAGCAGCTTCTGCATCCTCAGACACCGAAGTTGCCCAAGCCATCCAATAATTGCTGCTAATTTGAAGCAGTTGAAAGAGAATTTGTGCCAACAATATAATGGGCACAAGTGCTCCTCCATATGCTGTTGTGATATATTTCCAGTATACAGAAAATCCAACTTTGCCTTTCTCTCTCTCTTCTTCTTGAGAGACAGAGGGAGAGGCCAGAGAGACAGATGAAAAATAATTTATTAACAACTCCCATTATCTCCCTGCATTGAGCATTAGCCCATCAACCATACATGCCACCATCCATCCCAGAAACAGTTATTCATGCCACAAGCATCACAACTCAATTAACAAAATTAAAAATTAATCAAATAAAAAAAAACCAAACTTGGCAGCTCCAACACCGTTTTCCAGTAGCTTCACCAACATCATCCAATAAAACAAAAACAAATTAAAATTTAAACAGCTCAACAACTTAACATCCCAGAAAATCAATTTCAGCAATTGATTCACCAAAAAAAAATGACAACAAAATAATAAAAAAAATGCAAGATTTGACCCAAAAATTCACAGCCAATCACCACCACCATGAATCTGCATCTCATCCAAACCCAAAAACAAATCCGACACCGTGAATTTGCAACTCATCCGAACCCAAAGAGAAATCCAGAAATTCCAACTCAATGAAACCAAAAAAAAATTAAAATTAAAAAATAAAATAGTCACCTGCTACCCTCTCACTTCTTCACAGCAGGCTTTACTGGAACCCACTTATTGTCTGCACTCTTTCTAACCCTCCTCAACCTCGGTGAAAAATCCCTCTTTCCACCCTTTCCCACCTTCTTAAGGCTGTGATTTACAAACCCAAAATCCTCCATAGAGAGCCTCGTGTCCTCCTGCGTCACCACTTTTCCCTCGCTACAATCTTCTTTGACGTTGTTTAAGACAAGTGGCTTGAAGTCACTCTGTAGAGGTTATGAGATTAACGCATCATAGCACTCAACTTTCGCTAGATAAATGGTCCAGAACGATCTGGGATGATAAGTAAAGATGTGTTGGAAAAAGAAATGGTTAAAAAGCAGCGGTGTAACGATTGAGTGTATGGCGGGATTGGGGCTTGGGATTTTCTGGCTGCCTTTGCAATCTCCCTCGCTCCCTCACGAATCTTTGAAACGACATCCAGGTCCTCCGAAGACATGACTTTGTCACAGTTGCTCAAGAGGGCGGAGAGACGAGGTGATGGGGAGGGGGGGTGGTGTGTAAGTGGAGAAGGGAGAGGAAGCATAGGGCGGTACGTAGATCAGAAGTGTGGGAAGAGGAGAAGGGGGCGGGATTGGAGGAGGAGAAACTCGGAGGAAGACAGGTGGAGGGGGTAGTCAAGGTAGGAGCAGAGGCAGGAGCGAAGGATTTGGGTTTGATTGGAGAGAAGAAAATTAGGGATTACGCATTGGGGAGAAAGAAATTAGACGAGAGAGAGGAGGGAAATGGTTATATCTTTCATCAGCTTCTACTGCGGTTCCTTTAGACCTCGGTAAATTTATTGGTTTTTTACCGCGGGCACGGTAGCCCGCCGTATAATTTATTTTTACTGCATTTTTTGATGCCTGCCGTAGATGGATGCAGTAAAAGCCTTCTTTTCCAGTAGTGTTTATTATAGAGGGAAGTTGATTAGATTTTCTCCTAATGTCATAAACCAGTTTTATGAAATTTCTATTGGCATTCAGCATACTATTGGCAATGAATTGAATATGAGTGAGCTCACATATGAGCTAACTAAGAGTAGAAAGGTTTGTTGGGATCCACATGATGGCATTGATCAAAAACACAGAAATATCGACTCTTACATATGATCAATCAATTCAATTGGTTCCCATCCACACACTAAAATAAAGTTCGAGAGGATAGAGCCAAGTTTCTTTACTGTTTTGGCACAAATTGCTCGATTAATATTGGTTTGTTAATGTATAAATTGCAACTTATCAATCTCATCAAAAACTGTTGGCTTTGCCTTGTTTGATTCATACTTTGTTGATGCAAAATGAGATTGAATTGGAGGATAGTGAGATTACTAAAGAAATTCTGCTAACCATCAAGAAAGGTTTCATGACGAGAATTAAAAATATTCTTGAGGGGGAGGAAATACCTCGACGACAACCAAGACAAATGAGAAACCCTAGAATAGACTAGATGACATCTATCACAGAATAGGTTACTTTAATCACTTCTTTTTTAGTTGACCTTGTGTAGGAAAATCAAGCTATCAAGGCCAAGTTGCAAAGTCTTGAAGAGAAGCTTAGAGCAGATCCAATGGTGAAACATCAATGAAGAACAGGAACAGAAAGGACAAGAAAAAGAGTAAAAAGCAATCCAAACTAGTTGTTAAAGAGTCTTTTTCCAAGAGAGTAGATGACACTCCCAACCCACCAGATCCTGTTTCAATTCCTATTATATCTCCACCCTATATCGTAAGCTGCTAAAACTTTGGTGGACATTCCATGGAAGACCGAAACCATAGCAGAGTGACAAGCCAAAGAGATCTATGAGAAAACTACTGCTTCTGCTACTTCTATTGAAACCAGTGCTCAGCCAACTAACACATCACCCCCTACTGATACTTCTCAAAAACCATCATTTACCTGATTCAAGACTACTACTAAAAGAACCATATCGCATCCCTCAAAGCTGCATGTGCGCAAGTCTACCAGACTTAACTGAAGATTTTCTTTATTTTTTTATGTGCTTTGGAACTTTATTTTTGGCACTTGTTATAAAACCAACGAGGAGTAGAGTTTATGGATGTTATGTTTGTGTGCTTAAGATTTACTAATTTTGTGCTTAGGATTTAATAATTTTTGTTGATACACTTGCAGGACAATGATTTGTGGTTGAACTGCTATGCTGTGCAGCTTATGATTGTGATGTTTTATAGGTTTAATGTTTGATTAAGGGGGAGTGATAGTTCATGTTGGTGTTTCATATTCTGACCTTGGTGATTGATTTTACATTGTGAATAATTTTATGTTACTTTTCTATTTTTAAGCTTGTTGAGATTATTGTAGACCAGTTTGCAAATCGCAAGCTGATTGTGCTCTGTGATTGATATTTGTTTTTGCACCTGGACAATTTAGTTATGTTATTTTAGTTATGCCTGTTATAACTAAAAGTTGGATATTCTTGTTTTTGTGAATTTTTGACCAAGTGTTTACATTTTGTTTTCAGTTGTCTTACACTTCACCGTACAAGATTTTGTTCACAGAAATATGTGAATGTTTTCATCACAAGATGCCAAAGCGGGAGGTTGTTAGTGTCAATGTGACACATGGCAAATTTCATGCATGTGTAATGTATGTGACTAAAATTTATTTTTGTCAGCTTGTGATAAAAACATGTGTGATATTCTTTTTCCTAGTGCATGATGAGATATTTACTTTAGGAAAAGATTTAATTATTGAAAAGCTTTTAGAATCGGAATACTTCTAATAATTATCCTCATTGGCTAAGTATTTTAGTTGATTACAATTTCCTATTTGGATTAGGATATTGTGATATGCTTTACTATAGTTTATTTAATCATCCTAGTTTAGTTTTGCAGCACTTTCGTAATGATTAGGATTGTTGATTACATGAATAATATAGCTGTTCACGCCATCTATATAAAAGGGAAGCACTCAGGGCTTAATGGTAGTGCAGATAAGGGTATGTGCAAAAACGTGGAGAGCACTTGAGTGACTTTGTTTTTCATGATCTTCATTGTAAAATCTTTATGATTGTGTTAATTTAGAGTGTGTATGACTCATGCGCATTGAGTATAAGCATAGAACTGATTTGTGAGAGTTATTGAGTGGTGTAAGCTTAAGAGAGTTGAGTAATTACATGATTCAGTAACAGTTATTGTGGTTATGTCTGACTAAACTGTTGTAGTTAAGTCCGACGAGCTTGTGAAGAGCAACATTAGAAGGGTGTGTGAAGCACATTGGTTATGATTAAGGGTGATCAAGATTACATAGATTAGGTTAGTAAGTAAGCGAGTAGCTACTACTGTAAAGAGTCCTAAGTCGAGTGTAAACACTTACAGCATAGTGAATTATAACTCTTATTGTCCAGTGATGTAGGCTGGTTGATAGTCGAACCACGTAAAATTTTCTGTTCCTTTATTCTTAACTGTTTTAGTTACGTCTGTGATAACTAACCATATATTGCGAAAACTAACAAATAATATACTTATAAAGTTTGTCTTTATTTGGATTACTTCATGATCTAAAAAATGAGAGTTTAATATTTATATATCAACAGAACATAAATGATGCAGTGACATGAGGCAAAATATTATTAAGCTAGTATTACTAAAATTTGGATCACACGTTTGAGTCATATTGCTTTGATTCTCCAAGCTTTTCCTCATTCTTTCGGCTCTTTGATCGACCTCTCTTAGGATGACTCAGCATGCATACATGCTTCTTGGTTTTGATGTTCTCATATGAGGATGGAAATTAAGAAGGTAGCATTAGCATAGATGATCGATCCATTTGTTATCGTATACAGCTTATTGACTTGAGGCACCATTGAAGGATCGTTGTGATGAGGAGGTCAGCAACTTCCATGAAGAAAACTTGCTGTTTGGTTCTTGGTAAAGTGATTGGAAAAATTAGAAATACCCTTATTTGAGATAATGAGGTTGCATCTACACTAAGGCAAGCGATAAGTGGGGATTAATAAATTGGTGACATGTTCCTATTAAGGAGACTTTGGCAAAATTAGTGGTCCCTTTAAAGTTTTTTCTTTTGATCCTTTTCTCTTAAAAGTTTGACGTATATCACATGCAGAATAAAGTATGATCAGTACGATGTCTATATATTATCATCTTTTGCAAGCTAGGTCTCAAAATTCAATCCTAATTTTTTGCCAAAATATAGATCCATTTAAAAATGCAACTTCATTACTTTTGAATCGTTGTTTTTTATTAATTATCCTAAAACTTTAACTTGATTCAGATAATAGAAAACTTCTGGTTTTATAGTTTTAACCTTACTACAACCTTAATATGTTTAACTATAGATATATATGATCAAGATTCAATAAGGAATTTTCTTTTGTATTTGTTATGATTGTCGAAGACCATAATCAATGCATTTAAAACTTAAGAGATAGGGATAAATTAAGGACATTAATTACTTTTAGAAATAATGTGGACACACTATGAAATTTGGAAATTTATTACAGTAACTTTCATTCAAATTAAAGAGGTGAAATTAAGCTATTATAAGTGAATTTTAACACTGAAGATCAGGTTTTCAAAAACTTTTATAACATTTCATCAAGACTGGCCACACAAATTTTAAAGGAAATTCATATATGCATGATGATATATAATATTTAATTTGAAAAATTGTAACTTTTTTTTTCTTAATCAGACAGGTTTACATGTAAATAAGCCAAACTTAGCTTGGATCACTAAAGAAAATTTTCTCCTATTATTGAAATATTTATGTTAACTAAAAGGTTAGTCTACTAAGCAACAAGGCGATGTGAACTCTCAGAACCATTCATCTCCAAATTGGGCACAATCTGTAAAGATACAACACACAGATGATTCCTATAACACATTTGGCTATTGTCGCTCTCTACTCTCTAGTGCTCTACAAAAACCCTAATTGCCTTGTCTTATCTTTCACTCTTTTACTAACACAAACCACTCTCTCGGCTGACTCGCTTACTTGTCTTTTGGAAGAACGCTCGTACTCATAAGTCTTCCTCTTCTCTCTCACTACCAATCCAATAATTGCTCAGTTCTTCGAATGTCAATTAGTTTTCATTGAGAAAATATAGAAGAATAGTGTTTTGAATATATATATATATATATACACTTTTGCTCCCAATTTTTTTGCAAGAAAGGTTTTATAATAAGTTTTGAGATTAACCTTTTTTGTCGCTTGCAATGAATGAAATCTAACACTGACCACATGTATTAATTAATGTTTATAGTTTTCTCTAGCTAGATATATCCCTGTGTAATTTACAGGAGCTAGAGTCAGAGCCGGTCCCTTGATTGCTTTAGCATGTCTAGCTTTCTTGATTTCCTAGTGCAGATTACTCTCAGTCTATGTACTCTTGGCTCAATTTTAGGCTGGACTAACAGGCTCGATCAACTCAACTTTTAGACTAATTAATAGGCTGTAGATATCAGTATCCCTCATAACTATAACCCCAAGAAATGAATTAGCATGCTAGCTTATGCTACTAACTCTTAGCAGACTGACTACGAGCAGAGAAGGATATGATAGTAATTTCCTTCTTTACATCACAAACATTAAGGAACAATTTTTTATACATTTTGCAAAATGAATTTTTAACATGCTTAGAGAAAGACTATTAATTTTAGAATAATATCACACCTATAATTCATTTACAACCAGCTTTTTTTTATAACCTGAATTGATAAAATATTATTGGATGAGTAATTACACTTAATCTCCTTAATTTATTTTCATGTTTTATCCATCCAATGATATTTGGGCAATGCTACACTTAGACGAAATCTTATAATCAACTGCTCATAACTTGAGTTGGCAAAATTTACTGAAGGAGGAAAAAACAAAAAAATAAAAAAGGAAAGTTATATATGTCCAATAGAATTCTACCAACTCAAGTTGTAAGCAATTGGTTGTAGATCGATGTAGTATTATTCATGATATTTTGCTAACTCTGTTTGTATAAAGAGTTGGTTATAGATGAGTTACAAATGTCGCATTACTCTTAATCTTAACTCATCATTTTCTTGCATATTTTGAATCTTGATTTAAATTTTTAAAACAATCACTTCATCATTTAATCTGTTAAATCAAAATGGTCATAATAACTATTTTGTAAGCATTTTAAATTATGCTTCATATCTATAACTACTATTAATCATATTATTAGTGATTTTTTTGTTGGAGCTTTCAATGGTACAATGAATTTAATTAAACGGTTTTGATTTTTTTTTATAATTTTACAATTAAATTTCCTCATTACTATTTCTATTTTTTTTCTAAATAGAATTTCTTTCACTTTTTATTGGAATAATATCATATACTACCACTTTGGTTTAGCATAATATCACTCAAAAATATACTATCGCGTTTGTATTATTATAATCCTTAAGGTTTGTACATTTTATTATCAAATTTAAAGAACTGGAATATCAAATTTTGACTACATCTTAGCCCTATAAAAGAAAACTTAATTCTTAATGAAAGTAAACAAAACATAAATCATAGTTGTAGTCATGGATACAAAGGAAATAAAGAAAAGAAAGAAAAGAAAGAAAAGAAATTGAAGAAAAACTTTTGTCTCTTCAGCCTCTAACCGTCTTTCTTGACCCCGATAGAACCCTTGGAACTCCCAAACATGTTCTATGAAGTCCTATTTATAGGTATAGGATTTTAGGACTCCAAATTGAAACAGATTGTGTTCTCAAATCGTAGTTTCACAAGGGTGTAGAGGTGATAGCGCAGGTACACGAAGTCTCTAACTTGTATGCTCTGTTTTAGTATGCTACCTTCACTCTTTTGACCATAACTTTCACTACACAACTTGGATTCACAAACTATAAAATTCTACATAAACTAGACATCTAGAGCATTCTAATGGTATATAGTAGATAATCTGTTTCATTATATATCAATATACTTAATTATAAGAAATTGGTCATTTGGTCTAGGTGAAATTTGAATGTTTTTGCTCTTAATTCACTCAAACTACGTTTGTTTGTTTTCTACAACTAAGAAAAAAAAATAATTTAAAAAGAATAGATTTAACTTGAAAACAAAATAGTTAACTAAAAAGAGATATTAAAAAGTGCATAATTTTTAACCTATCACCTCGCCAATGACCACCCCACCACCTATTCCAACTTTTGCATTCTCTCTCTCCTCTTTCTGGTCTCTCTTCATGTCTCATTCTTTCTCTTTCTCTTCTCTAATTTTTGACACCTACAACTTACACAAGAGCACTAAACCACCAAAACACATAAGAACATCAAAACCCAAGCTTCTCAAACCTGGGTTGACACCACTAAATCAAGATTTCAACTTCTTAAACCTAAAACATCCAAAGTCAAAATTTCAAGATCTCACCATTGTTGTTGTAGATCAGAGCCCCATCATCCCAAGCTCGAGCGCCACTGTCGCACTTTCTTGTGACCTTTCACTGCGATTGTCTCACCACCAACACACTGCCATTTGCCTTCCTATTGGTTGATATAAATAGACCATTATATTAAGTCCAAAAATTGAGCCATTAAATCTCTAAACCGAAAAAATCCAAATTTGCAAATGGGTTATTGTTAACATTGTTGTTTGCATTATTGGTGTTAGTGTTAAGCATTACAGCAAGGCTTCGTGAAAGGGAAGTAGGTGTAGATAAGGGGTTTGAAGAAAGTCCCAAGTGAGTTTTGGCTTTCAAGATTAACAATTGCCAATGGATTTTAGTTGGTGCATGGTGGTTAGCTTTGATGTTATTATTATTATTATTGTCTTATTTAGGGGTTGTTTGAATGTGGTGCCATTTTGCGTATAAGATTTGCTTCCACTGCCTACAGCTTGAACCTAAGTTGGTATGAATTAAGCTAGTTTGGGCTACTCATATGGGTAGTTTGTAAGATATTTAGGTGTTGGTTCTTCTTTATTAGGCATTCATAAAAGTCCTAGTTCTCCAATTTCTGGCTAATGGTTGCTGGTGGAAGTGATGGTGGCTACTGTGGTGGTGGTTATGGCCTGTGGGGTTGGCGGCTAGTAACTTTGGCATGGCGAATGGGTTATTTTGTTATTGGAATAGAAACTTTGATTCAATATTGTTTAGGAAATAGGGATGGTAAAAAAAATCCAGATTTTTTGGGTGCCCAAATTTAGTTGGATTTTAAGGGAAGAAAAAAAAGGGATTTGCGGGGTTTGAGTGCGGGGATGGGTGTAAATTGGCTGTGTGAAATCTGGGTGCAATCAACGGGCAGTATTTACCTTCCCTTTCCTGCACCCGCACTGCATATTAGTGTATGTTTTGAAAGCCTAAAGAAACTAAATATATATAAAATGTCATATACTAAATTTTAAAAAATAAAATACCTTAAATTGTCTAAATCCCTAATCGAATTTGACCTAAAACTAATCCCTCAAGCTAAAGCTCATTTGACCGCTAGGGGCGTTCGTCGGTTTAGAGCCGATAGATTTAGTTAATAACCAATCTAATCTAATAATGATCGGTTTGGAGATTTTTCAATCCAATCTGATCCAATTAAAAATTGAAATCCAATCCAAGCCGATTTAAAAAAAAAAATCATCCGATACGATTCAATCCAATCCAATCTAAACTTTAAAAAATTTAAAAAAGAAAAGTCCAATATAATTCAATAATAAACACAAGTTATTATATAAAAATAATGATAAAATGAAGTTATCAAGCAAATTAAAATATTGGTAAACCATAACATAATAAATAAAAATTGATTTATAAATTGCTTAATGTTCCTAACTAAAAGCAACAATAAAAATTTAAATCATTTCAATAAAAATATTGTAATTTAAGTAAATTTATAGGACTCCATGCAATAAGCTACCGTGCATAAAATGGAACTTGGAAAAATTTATTGCTACATAATTGTATTAACTTAGTGTCATCCATCCATATTAAAGAATGTCTTGCAAATGTGAATGAATAATTAACAAGTAACTAATAGTTTTTATATTAAGATGAATATAATTGTCATGAAAAAACAATTCATGAAATAAAACAACAATAATAACTATGTTATATTTATACTTTTCAATTACATATAGCACAGAGCATTGCATTAATAATAATTAAATGTTAATTTTAATTTTTAGATATCACATAATTAATTTTATTACATATTATTTGGATTGGATGGGTTTATGCTAGATTTTTATAATATGATCCATTATCTGATCCAATTAATTCGGTTCACAAAAATGTCAATCCAATCCAATCCATCAATTGATCAAATCCAATCAAAATTGGATCGATTTGGATTAGATCGGTCAGTTTGGGCCTATTGGATTGGATTTTGAACACCCCTACTAACCGCTATTGCCTCTGACCTTCCCTTTGGTTGCTGTCGTGCTCATGCTCTTATCACCATCTCATCGATCATCTTGCTTGTCAGTTATTAGCACCACACTAATCACCAACTCATGCTCACCTGCAACCCTTTCTCTTCTGATTATTGGTCATTATCACTCCTTAGCAAACCAGCAACCAGAAACTAGTCACCAAATTAGCAAGGTAATGTGAAATAAAAATGTGAGTAGCAAGTGAATGAATCAATGGATGTCATAATGTCATTGAGCAGAGAGAAGGAAAAAAACACTAATCTTGACAAAGCCTTTAAACCAATCAACTAAGGTAGTAAGCATGAATTGAAGTAAGCAACAAACGAAAATAACCATGAACCAGCAGCATGCAATAAAAATAAGGGACATTGCAGGGTAAATCTAGGTATTGCATGTGGGGAAAATGAAGGGATGGGGGGATAAAATTATGAATCTAGGGATACTCACACCACAAATGGAAAAACCGAGGAAATGGTTGGGACACTTTTTTTTTTTTGGTAACTGAGGTGTCCGGGCCAGCTTACGCGCACCACAACTAATCCTCGGGGGAGATTAGCGCGACCATAACCTATTGTCACGATCTCTCGCTTACCTCATGAGGAAAGGTCATTGTGAAGAGTCGAACCCAGGACTTCATCGTTAGCCTTAACTCCCTCCTGGGCCGCCCTTACCACTTGAACCAACCCATTGTGGGTTATATATAGACACATTGTTCCAAATTGATCATGGAAGTATGAAAAGACAATTTTACCTAAATAGTATAATTAATATAAAATTAATTGATTTTGATTTTTGAATAAGGGATTTTAAATGAGAAAATTAATTATTTCGTATGAAATGCTAAATTTGCCTCTTTTCAAATTGTTAGTTGATTAATTTTAAATAATATTAAAGATTTTGATAATTAAATAGATAAATTTGTATTTTGCTTAAAATTAAGTCAAAATGCACTTGATTAGAGTTGTACAAAATAATTCGACCTGATTGGGTTTGACGGGGTTGGTCCGGTCATGAACGATTTTCCTTTTAAAAACAACTTGATATCAAGGGAAAATCATTGAGTTTTCTAGAATCGGGTTTTGATCGAATTTTTTTTTTGTTGCAACCATACAAACTCGACCCAATCACAATATTTTTTTTTAAAAACCAAAATGCATGTGTCAATATATTATTGGTTGAAAGCACAATATTAGTATATGCCACACCAAATTAGCTATATAAATATCCCATTTTCAATTTCAATCCTAGCTCTAAATTTACTTTTGTCTCACGTTGAAACCCTGGCTGCCTCCACTTCCAGCCAGGCATCCCTCCATGACTCCACACCTCCACTCCACCATCACAGCATCGCCGTTTATCACTGCTCTCCTTTATTGTGCTCGTGGCTCACATCCAACTTCTCTTTCACACTCACACTTACAGTCGTCTCCAGTCTCTTTTCTCCTTTTTCATGGCCTCTTCCATTGGCTCTCTTCTCTGTCGTCCTCAACCACTCAGAATTCGTTTTGTTCTTCATATTATCTTTTTTTTCCCTCAATTTTTCAAGGCTTGAAATGGTGTTTTTCATAGTTTGTTTCGTTTATTTTGTTATTGAATGGGCTTTGTAGCTGCGGAGCAACTTGAAATATCCGAGTCTATTCTTCCTTTCTTTGGCTTCTTCAAACCATACTAAGTTACTCTAAGGCTTACTATTATTCTTTTCAATGAAATATTTGAAGAAGATTTGGGCACATGATAGAGACTCATTGATGCGGAGATAATGACGAAGTATGCACCCGGAAGGCTTGCCTTCAAGGGATAGGGCGCTGTAAAAGCATTTTCCATTTGGCATTTGTGATTCCCTTTTAAAAAATCTTTTGCAAATACTTGTTTAATTCTGAAGCTTTTGCTTGCTTGGTTGATTATAATATGATGTGAAATTGATTATAATATGATTGATCCGAAAATTTTGTTAAGTGCAAAAAGTGTGTGGTTTATAATGTATTTTGAAAGTGATTAGATAACAACATCAACATGTGTTTACAATTGGTTCTTCTGTTTCCAATCAATAATCAATAAGAATGTAATGACTAACCCGACCAGCCCTGATCTGACCCAAGGCGTTTTATTCTTGTACAAACCCGATCAAAGGTGTAAAATGGCGAACTGCATCATTGGGTTGAATTGGGTCCAACGAAACCCAACCTGATATGTGTGCGCCCCTACACTCCATGGTAATTTTTAATATTATCCCTTTTTATTTTAAAATAACTTGCTTGTTCTGGTAAGGGGTTTGAGTCCTCCAACTCTTAAAATTTATTACCTACTTTACAAGTAGTATGCGATAAAAATATTTGAAAAGAATAAAGAGAAATTTTCTTTACTTCCCTCTAAGTTTCGTTTAGTTGAACACAAACACTTCTGGGGTAAAAAATAGTTTCAAATTTCTCCTCTCTGAAATGTAGATCCCTACTTATTAATTTTCTAGACTAGAAAGTTCATTGTTCAAATATAATCGGACTAAAACTTAGAAAATGGGGAATGAAAGTTTATTATTTATAGTATTTTTTTAAGTTTCTAATAAATATATATCTCCATCTAATTTAAATAATAGCTTTATTCCTATCTCTATTTTGTTGTATAAGTTTTAAATTTATTGATTATGGTGTCAGAAAATTCAAAAAAATGGAACAAGCCAATTTCTTCTCAAATCTTGATCGCATTTATATAGTTACATATCTTAAGGTTGTAGTACGACCGTTTGTTAACAATATTAATTCTTAATAAAAGCTCGTATTTATAAAGCTAAGCTTTTGGTTTGTGGGATTTTTAATTAACACTGTTTGAACGACGAAAACTAATTCTTTTCTGATATCTAAGTGCAATTTAAAGTATTAAAATAATCAAAAGAAGGTTTTAAAAGTAATCAATTTGCATTATTAAAGTAATCAAGCCGGTACCCATCCCCGCCCCGTTCAACTAATTTTTGCCCCTCCCCGCCCCATTGCCCCGTAGCGGGGCAGGGCGGGGCGGGGCAAAAAAAATTTGAGGAGACCCGACCCGCCCCTAAATATTTATATTTTTACAATTACATCCCTATAAAATTTATACTTTTTGCAATCTCATCCCTATATAATATTTACATATTTACAAATAACTTCATTCTCAATTTTTCATCATATTATTTATAATTATGATCATTTTTTAACAATCATAAAAATAATATATCTTCAAACTAAAATCAAAATGTTTGTATATTATTATTTAATTTTATTAGTAATAATGTTACATATTCTATTAGAAATGATGTTAAAAGTATATTATTGCTTATAAACTAATTAATTGACAAATTTTCAAATAGTTCGTAATATAATTAAATAGCATGTTGATTTAATTTCAATATAATAATAGTAATAATATGATTGGCATATTCATATGTCAATTAGTTAACATTATAAATATTTATAAAACATTAATAATTTCATTAATTAATTTCAATTATGATAAATCATATATTTAAAGTTATAAGACTATTTTTATCATTTTTTTGTTTATATATTTAGAAAATAATATATTGGTTATATTAAAAGTATACATTTTCAAAATAATCTTGATAATATTGTAATAATTTAATTAGTATTTAGTAATCTGTATCAAGATTATAATATTGTATATATTACACAAATTTAATTATTATAAAATATAAATATTTAATTACCATTTGATTTTATTAGTAATAATGTTACATACTCTAATAGAAATAATATTAAAAATGTATTATTGATTGTAAACTAGTTAATTAATAATTTTTTAAATAGTTGATAATACAATTAAATAATTTTTCAATAGCATGTTGATTTAATTTTAATATAGTAATGGTAATAATATGATTGATATATACCAATTAATTAACATTATGTATATTTATAAAATATTAACAATTTAATTAATTAATTTAAATTACGACAAATCATATATTAAAGGTTCTAAGATTATTTTAATTATATTTTTGTTTACATATATAGAAAATAATATATTGATTATATTAAAAGTATACATTTTAAAAATAATATTGTTAATATTGTAATAACTTAATTATTACTTAGTAATCTATATCAAGATTGTATATATTATCCAAATTTAGTTACTATAAAATACAAATATTTAATTATCAGTAATTACCATTTGATTTTATTAGTAATAATATTACATACACTATTAGAAATAATGTAAAATGCGTATTATTGCTTGTAAATTAGTTAATTGGCAATTTTTCAAATAATTGATAATACAAATAAATAATTTTTTAATAGCATGTTGATTTAATTTCAATCTAATAATAGTAAAATATGATTGACATATGCCAATTAATTAACATTATATATAGTTATGAAACATTAATAATCTAAGTAATTAATTTAAATTACGATAAATGATATATTTAAGGTTATAAAATTGTTTTCATCATTTTCTATTTACATATTTAAAAAATAATATATTGATTATATGAAAGGTATACATTTTGAAAATAATATTGCTAATATTGTAATAATTCAATTAGTACTTAATAATATATATAAAGATTGTATATATTATACAAATTTAATTACCATAAAATACAAAATATTTTATTTGTCATTATAACATGATCAAATTGATGTTAAAGATGTTAATTATTAAGTAAAATATAACTTTTATTAAAGTATTTTTATTATTTGTAAAATTATTAAGAATTCATATATATGAAAAATTTAACAAATATAACCTAAAAAATTATGTGATAGTCCTAATAGTTTAAAATATTACAAATGCACCCCTATATCTTGCGGGGCGGGGCGGGGTGGGGTGGGTCAACAGGTCCAAGAGCCTTGCCCCGGACCCGGACCCGGATCCGCTCCGGTCGGGGCAAAATTTGTTTGCCTCAGACCCGCCCCAAAATACTGTTGTGACGGGTTTTTAATTTAGGTGGGCTGAGCTGAATTGGGCCTTGATTTGGATTGTGTTGTCTTGTTGGGCTTTTATAAATTGTTTTAGTAAAATAGTTTATGGGTTTAGGTGTTATATTTAAGAATGAAAACTTTATGGATTAAATTGATATTGTTTTATAATTTTTTACGTCCCCTGGGTTTAATTTCGGGTCCCCGGCCCGGCCTTCCCACCCCGGCCCCGGCCCCGCCTCCGGCCGGGGCAGAAATTTTCTCCCCAGCTCCGGCCAAATTCCCCGGTTTTTCGGGTTATTATCCGGCCCCGGACGTCCGGATTTTCCGGATCCCCGGCCCCGGCCAGGTCAAATTGTCATCCCTATTCTAGCACCATTGAATTTGAGTCATCCCAAAATCATCTTTGTAAAATAAATTGATGCCAGCAAAAAAATTCCGGGGAATTTCCCAGGACCGGAGTTTACAATTGATGCCGAGGCCTAGTTAGCTCCTGTGAAGATCATTCTCTTCTACAAAATTACAATATTTTCGAGTGTCACTTGATGAATTAATATATCTTTACAGTATACTTTGATGCTTTGTTTTGATAACCAAAAAAAAAAAAACTTATCTAAAGCCACACTCGACAAAGGTTCATTGACCATCCATTAATACTATTGTCACCCCAGCTTGTATAAAAGAAACAAATAGAACTTCCAACAACATAAGTGCAACATTCATGAGGTTATAGTAGCTAGAGGCCTGTATATATCCGATTTTTTAGAAGTAAACAGTACACTTGCTCAAAAAAATTTTTTAAGTTTTTTTTTACTTTTTTTTTAAGTTAAAAATAAATAAATCATAGTGGTCAACCATCAATCTCGCAATTCTAAATCAAAAGAGCTCAAAGGTGATCTTTCTTAACTAATAAAATAAAATCATATAAATACAGTATTATCACATGTATCCAAAACAAAACTATTTAAATTCTAGAACAATTTCTTAAATTCTAGAACTATTTAAATAAATCTATTCTCCATATTTTTCAGTGCATTTCAAATTCAACTATCAAACCTAAAATTCAATGCCAACCAAATATTCTTTAAAAAAATTCAAATCATTTTCAAAATTTAAGACCGATAACACATCCTTAAACATCAAATCCGTTTAAAAACAACAACATATAATCCATAAACAAATCAATGCACCCTTAAACTCTTAAACATGAAGAGAAAAAAGTAGTAATACTTTATTATATGACTTAGAAATTGAGAGACAGTCTCTTTGCCAAATCCACGCCAAGCATTAAATGCTTCATTGACCTGAAATCAAAATAAGACAAAATTTAACTTAGCAAGGAAAATAATTTTTTCTTAAAAACAAATAAATAACATCATATTATATACTGCACTTATGTATGCAAAATAATACGGATGGTATTTTCTTTTCTAGTCCAATCAAGGATGTTTATGGCATCTTAGTTGAGCAAGAGAGTGCTTACCCTATCCTCAAACGGGTAGACGCTGGTCAATGTGGTTGCTAAACTTGTCACAGATACTTTGGTGAAGCCAATCAAAATAATGCTTCATCTTCTGGTGAAGCAAAATATAGATTTCCTTAATTGTGGCAGCTTGTTTACAGGCTAAGACAACAGTCATTACAAGCCATGAAATCACAGTAATGTACTTAAGCCAGCCTGGTAATGGGTTATACATCACTGAGACACAAGCAAGAAATTTTGCGATGGATGCAATACTGCCCCAGAATTGAGAACAGCTAGGATGATGACTTCTACTCTTAGCAAATACGAATATATGTGTGGCCAATAAAAATATGCATATATTTGCTAATTGTCCTTCGAACGCACTCTTATTTTGAAGATACATTCCAAGAACATTAGCATGCAGTGAAACGAGAGAAAATCCAGAGTCACCATGGTATTGCAGCGAGAAGAGGAGAATTCGCTCACTGCAAAGCCATCAAAAATTAAAAATTTAGTTCACAGATTAGAAATTAAATCCGTCACATTTTGGAAATTATATTGCATCTGCAAAATGTTAAATTAAGGGGCCATCTAATTGTATGTGCATAACCATTAATAAGGAACATTAGCAAGCTATAGCTCTAGCTTTACCTAAATGAAGATCTGGAAAGGGAAGTAATCGATTTATGGGAACAAAATAACCCATGTAACGGCAGCATCAAACTACCAATATAATCCACAAACCTTGTCTAGACTTGTTCACATGAAATTATTTACAAGAAATCTCAATTAGCACATATTTCTTCTGATAATGGCAACTAAGGATACCCCTCGCTCTTTAGTAACTGCTGCTTATTATATGTGTTATACATCTTAAAAACTTAAGAAAATTTATGGGAGTTGTTATTAGAACAATCTTTTTCTTCGTATTTTCTCTTTTTATTAACAAATAACTTAATTATTTTGTCCTTATCGAATAACTTCAAGAAGAGGCGGGGGGGGGGGGTGGTGTGGAAGGGACGGAGGACGGCATTCATGATCATCTGTGAAACTTTCTGACTTATTGATTTTAGGTCGAAAACAGTAATTCATTGAACATATTATAAAAAAATATAAGTATAAAAATATAAGCCCCAGATTTAAGTTTTTTGCTGTACGTCTCGTTGTTTCAAATTTGTGTCTCGGCATTTCACTTCCCTAACAGGGTTTTTATTTCGTATAGCAACATTAAACGTATAATGGGCTGTGTGCAAGAGACGATGATATTTTAGGGCTGCCTAACCCTAACCCTAACCCTAGCCCTAGCCTAGCCCATCTACACAAGGTGCATGTTGCTGCCTCACCCCTGGGTTGGCGCGTGGTGCTTAGAGACCTCAGGCTCTGTCAGGCCTGGAGCTCCATAACGTCGCCATGGCCAGACTAGAGGCCTGCAATGATGAGCTTTACATGTTGTTATATTTCGTGTCCACTATTTATTTAACCCTCATTGTGACGAGACTCTACTCATAACGTTGCAGACTGTGAAATATTTACAACTGCAAGAGTAAATTTGCAGGTAACTCACCTCATTGCTTCAGTTCTTCGCTCTGCCAAACTTGCAAAAACCAAATATATGCTGCAAGTAAGTTTTCGGCCTTCCTGGAAACAAAAATAGAAGAAATGTATAGTTAAGGGCACCCAGAGAGCTAGTGATCGGTTGGATATGGTTAAGAAAACTTAAACATAAAAAAGATGAAATGAGTTGGCTTACAGTACAGTGAAGGAAGGGAGAGGTGGAGAGGACAGATAAGAGTCAGTCCGGAATGCAATCGGATGAAGGGAAATGGGTTTATTGATAGAGAGAGGTTGGACTGTGAGCTTACATTTTTTGCTTTTAGAAAAAGTGGAGGACTTTTGACCGCAAAGAAAGCTTTAAGGTCCGATTTGAAACTGTGTCTTGCATTATGTAACTGAGGAATGAGAGTTATCAGAGTGATACGACGAGCTAATTAAAATCCTAACTTTCAATTTTAATGAATATATTTACCGAAAATTTAATGTATATATGTGTGTGTGTGTGTGTGTGTGTGTGTGAAGCATATACTGCACTTTTTTTTTTCTTTTTAACATAGTTTTTAGATTATTGGATCAAGAATTTCAGAAGAGTGAGATTATGGAAAAGAGATATATAAAAGCTTGGTAATGCGGCTTCTAATATGTGTGTGTGTGTGTGTGTGTGTATGAAGGATATACTTCACTTTTTTTTTCTTTTTAACATAATTTTTAGATTATTGAATCAAGAATTTCAGACGAGTGAGATTATGGAAAAGAGATATATAAAAGCTTTGTTGTGCGGCTTCTAATATGATTTTTACATGTTCAATGTCGGCCCAAACTTCTTAATCCTAGTGGAAGAAAACGCTTGGGATGGATTGTGCATTTGTGCAAGCTGTTTGTGGCTAGAATCCCAAATACGGAATCAAGATACATAATAAAAGCATTATTATTGGTTTACAACTTTACATATCTTTTGAATATATTAAAATTAATAAGAGTATGATTTTCACCTCTTACAAGCCTAAAAATTAAGATTCTTAATCCGGAGAGTTCCAAGACTTGAAACGCAAGCACAAACACGCCCCTTCCACCCCAGGCTCCAAAAAAAGTGTTCTCACTTGTAATTACAACTCTTATAAAGCCTTACCACTGTATTGTTTGTCACTATTTTTTTCCTTTTTAACTTTCGATAAATAGTTAAAAACCTGATTTATAACAAAGGCATGCAATTCCAATTAGGCTTCTAAGTCTAAAGTCGTTAATTAATTTTGTAATATATATGTGTGTTTGTGTTGATATATAATAATAGAAGATATAGATTTTGTATCTTTTTTCATATTTTATAATTCAGGTTATGGTTTAATTTAATTTGAACGATTGAATAATATTTTTTTTCCTCATCTGTATTGGCATGGTTTGTGAAGAATTATTATATATGATAAGATTTAGACGCTTTTTATAGCTTGAATATATATTATTTTCACTTTAATATTAAGAAAATGGATCTGTATTTTCATTCAACGGATGAACTTAAAAGAAGAAGAAGATAAATACACACATCATGAAATATGTTATCGAGATAAGTAACTACTGAAAATATTAAACCAATGTGAAAGCACAACCTATGATTAAATTTTCCGATTTATACTACTTTTCTATACATTTCAGATTCCTTAAGAAAAAAATTATATTAGAATGACTAATTGTTATTGAAAATTTTTTAACCTAAAGGTTAAGGGTCTCACGTTTTATTTTATTGATGGCCCCGAATTATACGGGTATCAAATATTTAATAAAAAGTAAATATATTTTTTCTTTTCATTTTGTTTTTCCTTTTTTTTTTTTAAAAAAAGCCAAGCAAAATAGAGACAAAACTGATGCCATTGCTGGTGTAGTGCGAGCTACAACTTGAAATACAATTGAGATTTGACTGGCCCCATGCTTGTGACGGGAATAAACGAGACAAACACAGAAGAAAGTTGGAAATTTCTTGGAAATGCTTAGATCGTATGCAGACTTTATATTAATTTAATTTAATTGTAAAGTACTTTTGATAATTCTTGACCTGCTGGTCATCCACGTTGAAGGATTTAAAAAAAAAAAAAAGGAGGAAGAAGAAGAAGAAGGAACGAAATGAGAAGTTGAATTGACGCTGAAACAGAAAAGCTCTCATTTTGGACCCCCATGAAACAGTTTAGAGAAATAAAACGAAAATATACATATATATATATATATATATATATATGTACATATGTATATATACATATATACATATATATGTGTGTATATATACACATATATATATGTATATATGTAGATAGATATATACATATATACATATATATATGTATATATATATATACATATATACATATATAAATGGCATATGATCAATTTTCTCATGGAAACATAATCCATAAAGTGAATTCTCAGAATTTAATTTCCTTCCAATTTTCGTCAAATTTATTGCTTGAAATTGATAAGGTAATTGTTCTTTTATTTAATGATCTATTATTCATTGTTTTTGGGTTGAAATTCAAGATTTGAACAACTTCTAAGTTTCGATCATAAGATCAAGTAAGATTATTGATTTTCATAGCTAAAACAACAAATGATAAAAATGTTTCATTTCCCTGCAAATTAATTCCCCAACTCCTTTTGTAAGAGCCATCCATTAATCCCTAGACTAAAAAGGTCGCATTTTTCTAAGTCTGTAGCCTAGCTATATGTTACGGCCTGCCCAATTTGCTTGTTAGAGTGGTCCAAATATGCTTGGCCTAGTTTCTAAAAAGTTTGCAAGCCCAAGCCTATTTTCTAGAATTCTCTAGCAAGATAGGAATTATCTCTTGTACTTATCCACTCTTGTACATATCTAGTAGATCATTCTAGACAGTACATTAGGACACTTAGATGCATTAGATTTTAGCCATTCATTTGAGAGGTGGTTTAGTATAAATACCCCTCCAAAGCTCATTTGTAAATCATCCAAGCAAACATAAGCAAAGCATTGTAAAGAGCTCTTGAGTAATATAAAGCTTTCTTGCTTAGCAACACTCTCCTCTAAGCTTCTGTCTCTTCTCTTCTTTGTCTACAGGCTCTTCGGCTCAACGATCCTCTCTTCTCATTGAGCGAGAAGACTAGCATCAAGGCTTACTTAGCAACTTTTGAGTTTAAGTTGTCTAAGTGCCGCACGAGCGTGCTTCCCAAACCTCTAAGCTCATGACAGTTGGTATCAGAGCATAGTTCGAGCACAAGAGCATGGCATCCGACCTTGAAGTGACCATGGAGGAGCAAGTTCATGGACGAGAGGAGCAACCTCAATCACGCCCACAAGAAAAACGAGGTAAGTCCAAAGCTCAACCCTCGGAGTCTTTAGAGCCTCGTGTTGCTAGCCTAGAGCAACCTGTCTCGGGGATGGACAATGCAATTGAGGGCCTCTCCGACCGTCTCGAAGGCCTAGAGACGGATTATGGAGAGATCACCCAAGCAACAAAGTCCAACATCCTTGAGTTTAGCAATGCCTATGAAAAGGAGCTACACAACCTTACACGAGAGCTCGTGGGTTTACGGACCTTTGTGGAGCATGAGTTGCGAGCAATCTTTGTGGAAGTGAAGAAAACTCGCACAGAATGGGAGAAGCATCAATGTGATCGTGCTAACCTCTCTTACACAAGTGGACTAAGCACCATGCACGTGCCTACCCCCGCCACATACAATGACACTCGCAACGCCACGGAAGTTGAAAACTTCCTATTCAGCTTGGAGCAATACTTCAAAGCCAAACGTGTCCATGATGATGCTTCGAGGATCGGCATTGGACTCATATTCCTACAAGATGCAGCCCAATTGTGGTGACGTCGAAAGCATGACGACGCGGGCAGAGGCATCGTCTCCCTTTGCACATGGGAGGACTTCAAGAGAGAACTTCGAAAGCACTTCTCTCCTAGCAATGCCGAAAATGAGGCAAGGGGCCGCCTCCGTCGATTGAAGCAAAGCGGCACAATTCAGGAGTATATAAAGGAGTTCACCACCATCATGCTAGAGATCGAGGACATGTCCGAAAAGGACTCTCTCTTCTACTTCCTCGACGGACTCAAGGATTGGGCGAAGGACGAGCTTGAAAGGCGTGATATACAAAATCTTGATGATGCGATAGCCATAGCCGAATTCCTCATAGAATACACCTCCTAATCCAAGGAGAGGAAGGCCAACCATGGAAAAGGTGGGGGAGAGCGGAATACCAAGAAGGACCATACTCGAAAGGAATGTGGTGCATGTAAACCATCCGGGGGAGACAAGCGCGACGCACCTAATAAAGGTAAGTCCGATGCCCCTAAACCAAAAAGTCCTTGCTTCATTTGTGATGGTCCTCATTGACTGCAGGATTGCCCAAAGAGGAAGACCCTCAACGCCCTAGTCGTTCAACATTAGGGCATACAAAATGAGGAGCCACAAGCAGGAATAGGTTCTCTCCGCACCATTGGCGCACTTAAAAGACCCACCCATGTTCAAAAGGGTCTAATGTATGTGAGCGCCACCATCAACGACAAGGATGTACGTGCGATGCTTGATATGGGAGCCACGCACAATTTCATTTCTGAAGAAGAGGTCAAACGGTTAGGTCTCAAATATGTCAATGGAGGAGGTACCATTAAGGCAGTAAACTCACCCACCAAGGCAATATTGGGAGTGTCCAAGGCAACATCGGTACAACTTGGCACATGGAATAGTAAGTTTGATTTCTCCATCATCCCCATAGATGACTTTCAATTAGTGCTAGGCATGAAATTCTTCGACCAAGTCCATGCTTTCCCCATACCAGCCTTTAACTCCCTTAGCATCCTCGATGGGAGTCAATCATGCATGGTTATAGCGGAACGTGCAGCTAAGGTAGAGTGTAAGATGCTATCTGCACTATAATTCAAACAGGGGATGAAGATAGATCCAAGCTTTCTTGCCATCGTTCGAGAACTAAATGATGGGGAGGACATCACCATTTCCGAGGACCCATTGCCAAGACGAGTCCAAGTCATCCTTAAAGAATACGAGGACATCATGCCCCAAGAGCTTCCAAAGAAGTTGCCTCCACAACGGGAAGTGGATCACCAAATCGAGTTGGAGCTCGGTGCCAAGCCTCCAGCCATGGCGCCTTACCACATGGCACCACCTGAACTTGCAGAGTTGAAGAAACAACTCCAAGACTTGCTCGATGCAAGCTATATCCAACCCTCGAAAGCTCCATACGGTGCACCCGTCCTTTTCCAAAAGAAGAAGGATGGATCCCTCTGCATGTGTATCGACTATCGGGCACTTAACAAGATCACTATCAAGAACAAGTACCCGATTCCACTCATTGCGGAGTTATTTGACCAACTTGGGAAGGCTCGATACTTCACAAAGCTTGACTTGAGATCGGGGCACTACCCAGTGCGCATTGCCAAAGGCGACGAGCTAAAGACTACGTGTGTAACAAAGTATGGTGCCTACGAATTTCTAGTCATGCCATTCAGCCTCACCAATGCACCCGCTACATTTTGCACTCTCATGAATAAGCTCTTCCATCCCTACCTCGATCGGTTCGTAGTTGTGTATTTGGATGACATTGTGGTTTATAGCACAACTCTTGAAGAGCATGTACAACATCTCGAACAAGTCTTCCAAGTGCTTCGTGACAACGAACTTTATGTTAAGAAGGAGAAATGTTCATTTGCCCAACAAGAGATAGAGTTCCTTGGCCACCGGATACGAGATGGAAAGCTCATGATGGATCAAGCAAAGGTAAAGGCCATTCAAGAATGGGAGCCTCCTACCAAGGTACCAAAGCTACGATCTTTTCTTGGGCTAGTTAACTACTATCGGCGGTTTATCATGGGCTATTCAGCCAAATCCGCCCCACTCACAGATCTTCTCAAGAAGAATCGCACATGGCACTAGTTCGAAGAGTGCCAACATGCCTTCGAGGGGTTGAAGAAGGCAATATGCAAAAAACCGGTGTTGGTGCTATCCGACCACACCAAGCCTTTCGAGATGTACACGGACGCCTCCGACTTTGCCATTTGGGGAGTTCTCATGCAAGAAGGGCACCCCATTGCGTATGAGAGCCGCAAGCTCAATGATACGGAGCGGCAATACACGGTCCAAGAAAAAGAGATGACCGCCATCATCCATTGCCTAAGGGTTTGGTGACATTACTTGCTTGGTTCTCACTTTGTCATCAAAACCGACAATTTGGCCACAAGCTGCTTCCAAACACAAAAGAAGCTAAGCCCCAAGTAAGCACGATGGAAAGACTTCTTGGCCGAGTTCGACTATAGGCTTGAGTACAAAACGGGTAAGGCAAACGTTGTGGCTGATGCCCTAAGTCACAAGGCGGAACTCGCCACCTTGAGTGCAAGTCGTCCATAAAGTATGCTCATCGACTGCATCAAACAAGGCCTAGAGCATGATCCCTTAGTCAAAAACCTCTTGAAATTGGCAAGTGAGGGGAAGACACGACGCTTTTGGCTTGATGGAGGCCTACTCCTCATAATAGGTGATCGTTTATTTGTGCCAAGACATGGAAACTTGCGAAAGGAGATTATCAAGGAGTGCCATGACTCTAATTGGGCTAGTTACCCAGGTATGGCATGAACCCTTACACTCATGCAAGATTCCTATTATTGACCTCAAATACGGAAAGACGTGAAGGGCTATGTAATTAAGAACTTGTCTTGTGTGCCAACAAGACAAGGTTGAGCACCAACGTCCAGCGGGGTTGCTTGAACCCCTACCTATTGTGGAAAGGCCATGGCAAAGCATGTCAATGGATTTCATCGTGGCCTTGCCAAAATCTGAAGGATATAGAAGCATAATGGTGGTAGTTGATCGGTTTAGCAAATATGCCACCTTCATACCCGTCTCTATGGATTGCACCACGGATGAAGCCGCTCGAGCATTCCTCAAGCACATCGTGAAGCTTTGGGGAGTCCCACAAAACATCGTAAGTGATCGTGACCCTTGCTTCACTGGACGTTTTTGGGGAGAGCTTTTCAAAATGTTAGGGAGCGACTTGAGCTATAGTTGAGGCATTATATGAGCGCTCACCAACATGATTGGGCAAAGTTGCTAGATGTTGCCCAATTCTCATATAATCTCCAAAGAAGTGAGGCAACGGGTAAGAGTCCGTTTGAGATTGTAACGGGACAACAACCTATGACTCCACATGCCATAGCCTCAACCTATGAAGGGAAGAGTCCAGTGGCCTACAAGCTCGAGAAAGAATGGCATGAACAAGTCGACATTACTCGAGCATGCTTAGACAAAGCCGCTAAGCGAATGAAGAAATGGGCGGACACTAAGAGACGACACCTCGCATTTCAAGAGGGGGACTTGGTGCTTATCAAGCTACTACCCTAACAATTCAAGTCACTTCGCAAAGTGCACAAGGGGTTGGTACAAAAATACGAAGGTCTCTTCCCTATTGTCAAGCGAGTGGGTGAAGTCTCCTACAAAGTTCGATTACCACCTAACCTAAAGATCCATCCAGTCTTCCATATGAGTTTTCTCAAGCCCTATCATGAGGACAAGGAAGATCCTACAAGAAGCGAGTCCAAGAGAGCACCCACAGCCGTTGTCATCGCATTCAACAAGGACGTGGAGTACATCCTTGCGGACCGAGTGATACGAAGGAGGAGAGTTCCACCATACATTGAGTGCTTAGTAAAATAGAAAAACCTTCCGGACAGTGAGGCAAGTTGGGAACCCGAAGACGCCTTGTGGCAATTTGGTGAGCGCATCCAACACTACAAGGACAAAAGCGTGCCGAGAACGTCGTGGAATTAGGTAGGGGAGGATGTTACAGCCTGCCCAATTTGCTTGTTAGAGTGGCCTAAATATGCATAAGGCTTGACCTAGCTTCTAGAAAGTTTGCAAGCCCAAGCCCATCTTCTAGAATTCTCTAGCAAGATAGGAATTATCTCTTGTACTTATCCACTCTTGTACATATCTAGTAGATCATTCTAGATAGTGAATTAGGACCCTTAGATGCATTAGATCTTAGACATTCATTTGAGAGGTGGTTTAGTATAAATACCCCTCCAAAGCTCATTTGTAAATCATACAAGCATCCAAGCAAACACAAAGCAAAGCATTGTAAAGAGCTCTTAAGTAATATAAAGCTTTCTTGCTTAGCAATACTCTCCTCTAAGCTTCTGTCTCTTCTCTTCTTTGCCTATAGGCTCTTCGGCTCAACGATCCTCTCTTGTCCTTGAGCGAGAAGACTAGCATCAAGGCTTACTTAGCAACTTTCGAGTTCAAGTTGTCTAAGTGCCGCACGAGGGTGCTGCGTAAACCTCTAAGCTCGTGACATAGAGCCGCTGCCATAACCTGTTATAATTTCTGCCACTAACCGGCCAGAGACTGCCTTCTTAGCCACCGCCTCCACCATGCCAATATTAATCCACACATTCGCTAACAAAAATGCGTGTTTTCACAACTATTGTAGTTTTGTTTTGTCTCCCAGTATTATACTTAATCTGATGGTGAAAAAAAAAATGATGGTGCAGAGCATGAGAACAAGCATTATAAGGTGCAGAGCAATTGCGTTAGCAAATTAAAACTCTCCCACAGGCCATGGATTACAATTTTGAATTAGTTGAAGCTGCTGACTTGTCCGGAACCAATATTGGTGGAAGTTATCTATTACTTTTGGAATAGGAGGTTAGGCCAAATTGATTTGCTTTTGGTATTGATTTAGACCTTAGGCAAAAATAAAGTAACGACAAATACTAGGCTTGGGCATTTGCCCCGGCCCCACCACTGACCCGGTCGGACCCGGTCCAATGGGGCGGGTCGGATCACTGTAAGGGACGGGTACGGGGCTGCATAAAGTCTGCCCCGTCCGGGGCGGGTCCGGGTCCGGGGCCGGGTCTTGCCTCTAGACCAGTTGGACCCGCCCCGCCCCGCACAGTTAAGGGTATAAATGAAAAAATTCAAAATATAAGGACTTAGAGATAATTTCAGGGGGTTATTTTGTTAAATTTTAATATATAGAAACTTTCAGAATATTTTTTTTTATTTTTTTTTGGATTTTTGGCCGTGACGTAAGCATGTTGATGATATTGTATGAAATTATGGATGGACTTAAAAGAAATATTGTGGGTGATGAGATTGAAAAATATAAATATTATGGGGTGTAAATGAAATTTTGCGGGGCGGGGCGGGTATGGATCTGGCTCTTTTTTTTTCTGCCCCGCCCCGCCCCGCCCCGCAACGGGGCAATGGGGCGGGGTGGGGCAGAAAAAAAGAGACGGGGCGGGGCTGGATACTTGCCGCCCCGTACCCCGCCCCGGTACCAAGCCTAACAAATACAGAGTGGTTTTTACGTGTCTCCAATATTTCTTTTCTCAACAGCCTCACATGCATGTACTTAAAGTTAGGGCAAGATTTTTATTGAAAAAGAAATACAAACGGAGAATGGGAACTGTTAGTCATATTCAATCTCGTTAATGGCCTAAAGAAGCCCTAATTCTATATTATGTAAACTTAAATTTTTTTCATAATCACTGTTTCATTTCTAATCTAACGGATGAAAATTAATGAGTTCACATTAAATATAGCTACGTCTCAACTTTTCATTCATATCATCAATTGGATGGTATTAAATCAAAGCCTATACATTGATGTAAAATATTAAGTACAAAATTTAAGTTAATATAACCTACATACATACATACATACATATACACACACACACCCACATATATATACACACATACACATTTTGGAATAGATGTTTTATCAAGAGAATATTGATATTTGCAATAGAGTTGAGTTTTGGCGCATAAAAAAAAAAAAAAAAGAATTTCTAGTAAGTTTCCCTTTTAGTAGTGATGTCTAGCCAGCAATTTATTTATTGTTAGCACGTATATATATATATTAGAAATTCGAGATTCAATAAGGTTTACGTAGAAAAACATAAGCCACTTGCTGTATCCAAGCTAAGAACTATTCCTGTGTTCAGCAGAAAATGCAAACTGATTCAATAGAAAATAGTGAGTAGTTACAGATAAGATGCTAATTAAAATTGGATTCAAGAATCTGCTGTATAACTAGGAGACCAATAAAGTCATATACCAGAAATGAAGAGTGCAAAGAAACTTCCGCATTCAAAAATGGATAAACAAAAGGGCACCATCCTCACTAGGAAAGTTTAATTGTATATACAGAGACATGTTAATTAATTAAATTGGGCGTTGAAAGTAAAAGGTAGAATTCTGAATCTTTTGATAAAGAACCGAAAACATTCCTTCCCATTTTGTTATATTTATTCTAAGCATATTCATGTGGACAAGTTCCTTTTATTTATTTATTTATTTTTATGTACATAAACACGAGCTAAGCGTGGAGTTTTGCTACGGTACTATTATTGTATCGTACAACAACAGTACTGTAACGTATAAAAAATATAAATATATGTTTAAAAATCGTAAGCGAATGAAAAAAAGTCGTATTTATAACTTTTACATATTTTTTATTTATAATTTTTTTATATACAATTTTTATTTATTTATTTATTTACTACTTTTATAATGTTTTAATAATTTATATACGTTATAGTAAGTTGTTGTATAGTACAACAATATTACCGTATCAAAACTCCTAAGTTTGTTTGTGATTATCCACGAAAGTAACCAATATTGCTTGGCTGGCGGTGGTCAATATCTTTTTATTTGTTTCAACGATATTGGCCCACTCTTTACCGCTGCTTGACTGGCCTTCGAATATTCTTTTCTTCTTTGTGCCTTCTGTTTGCCAGATAATCGCTAAATTTTACAACATATAGAAGCCTTTCTCGAAATCCAACACGAGCAATGGGAAGTGCTTCCTTCAGCCTGTCCCACACGTTGTCTTTCGGTAAGATGCACAAATCCCCTCGTAGAGTGAAATGATTTGTCACTTCGTTTTAAAGTGGGGCAAAGAAGTGGACCTTGGGCTAGTTCGGTTTGAGGTAAAGAAAGGGGGAAGGGAAAATAAGAAATTTTTTTGAAAATATAGTAAGAATATATTTTGTATTTTATATATTTAAGAAAGTTTAAAAAGAATTTTTTTTAAAAATTTCATTTTTAAGCTTTTTTTTAAAGATATAAAATAATTTTTTAATCAATCATAAACTCTTCTTAAATGACAATTTAAAAATTCAAATAAATTTTAGAACCGTTTTTAACATAAAAAAACTCTTTTAATCACTAGAGAAGTTACAATAAATACACTTGAAATTATAAATAGAATTGAAAACTTCATAAAGTAAGTTGATAAATCTAACCTTAATATTAAAGTATTAATATTTATTATTAAATAAAATTTTTAAATAGGTTATATTCTAAAAATATATTATGAAATAGATATACCCTTAATTTAGTAAATAATATGATTATTTATATATAAATTAATATAAAATTTTAAATAATTTTTCCTAGATAGATCATATAAATAGTATAAAATTATTTATTAAATATATAATAATATTATATACATCAAGTATTCTTTTAATTAATAGCATTACAAAGTATATAAAAATTTATTAAGATAAATAATAAAAAATTATATTTACTAAATTGTTTTTTAATTAGAAAAAACCTCCAGCTTCTGGCCACAAACTGCTCGTCTGGTGGAACTCCATCTAACCATGGGAATATAAGTGGCTTATGATTGTTATTTTGGCCGAAAATGGTTGGAGTTATATGAAAACCGGTAATAGATTTGCTATTTTAGACAGAAAAGCTGGTACAACACCGATGAAACGTCGACGGTAAGATAGATCCCAAGCCGACAATCTTCTTAGTGACAGAGGTGATGCCGGTCGTGCGGCTATCACGACGGCCACCGACAATTGCCTATCTGAAATAGACACCCCAACTTTGGCTTTTTTAAAGATTTGAAAAAAAAAAGTAAATTTTTTTTGAAAAAATAATATATTATTTATAAATTTACAATTTTTTAAATTTTCAAAATATAAATTTTGTAATTTCTATTTTTTAAAAAATAAATTAATATATTTTATCTATAATTATTTTGTTAAATATTTATAAAATAATTTAATCAATTATTTGAATAAGGTTAGTTTTAGTTAAAAAAAAAATACAAAGCTAGTTTAGTAATTCAATATATTATTTCTAAAAAAACCAATTTTTCCTCCCAAAATTGAGAGAAAATATGATTATCAAATATTGAGAAAATACGATTATTAATAATCTATTTTCCTCCCATTTTTACTCAAACCGAACAAAGGAAAAAGAATTCCGAAGCAATCCACTCAGCTTTTTCCCACATAAAATTTGGGATATAAAGAATATTATAAACAAAAAAGAAAAAGTACGTTAACTTAGATTTTTTTAAAAACAGAATAAGAATAATATCACTGCAATAATATTGAATATTTTTAAAAATAAAATAATGAAAAATCATAACCATTTTAAATTCATTAATTATTGCGAAAAAAAGCTCTGAAAAATTGAAAATCAACAGTAATATCTATAATGGTTATTATAGATATGATCATATGAAGAGTAATTTCTATATATATATATATATATATTTCAAGAAGAAATTAAACAGAAATTGTACTACCAAAGCATAGTCACATGCTAATGGATCATATAAAGACTAATGAATTCTAAGAGAGAGATACCGATAGCACCATGGAGTTGAGTTAATTTACACTAGAGTGATGAGACAGAGACTTTATTTCAACTACAGATATATTAGAAAATGTAATTGATTAAATAGTTATTAATTTATTTTAAAATATCGTTTGTGTCCTTTTTAATGTTTATCTCCTCCAGATGAGAAGTGTACATTCTAAGTAACGTTAGCATTAATCTATTATAAATTTCAAAAGTAAAAATACTGTAATACAAAAGAACGTATAAACTTCATGGACAAGTTCTTTGAACGCGATAAAGTTCACAGCAAATCAAAATCATAACACAATACACTATGTGTGCGTACATATATAAAAATCTAACTCAATCCGGTTCAAAAAAGGAAGACGTAAGTTGAAGCTGCGAGAAAGCTGCAGAATATGGTGAAACTGAAACCCCATGACAAAAAGCTCTTCTGTTGCTCTTTCACATTTCACATAACAAAACTTCTCTGAAAACTTTCTTTTAAAGATAATTAACCAGTTGCCAAAACACCGGGCTTCATTAGTTCGCAGAACTAGAGAAGGTGCAATTTATAGAAAAATTGAAGGCGAGTTATATGTACTTTAATTGGAGAGAGAGAGTGAGAAGGATGGTTTTAGAATAAATTAAGAATTACTTTTTAATGAATTTTATTTAACGTGGGTCGTGAAAAAGATATTTTAGAGGATAATAACAACGTTCATCTATATAAAACAACAGAAAAATGTGTGCAACGATATGTTTTTGCTGTGTTTCTATTGCAAAACTTGGCATGAGAAAATCAATCGGCTGGTCCCTTCAATAGCATAAGAAAGATTAATAGGCATTGGGCCAAGCCCCAACTCAGCCCAAGACCAAAGTTAAGTCTCTAAAGAATGAGAGTTAACGGCATAATAAAATGGAATGATGAGTTAAGTTTAATAGTCTTTCTCTACAGGTTTGTGAGATGGGGAAGGAAATCACCATCAAATCTAGGGGCGGAGCCACGGACAAGCCCGAGGTGGCCTTGGCGACCCAGACCTGATGTTGCTGTTTTGTAAAAAGTTGAATGGCAGGAGATGCGACATGTTGTTCAATTGGCCCCACTCAAATTAATTTACATGGAGATCATTTTGTACATACAATTAATAATACATAGTAATAATTGTGTTATCGCAATTAAATTTTAATTAGAGATATTTTAAAACAAAATATTTTATGCAAAGTTTTATTATAAATGTTATTAATGGGTTTTAATATTATATAATCTGTTAGTTACATTTTAAAATCATGCACTATTAAGAGTCTTCCTATTCGTCGAATATCCACTTGCAAAATATAAACTCATTTTGCTATTTCTAATCTATTTCTCTCTGAAAATGACTTGCTCTCCCTAATATATAGCACTTATATATTAGTTTATGTTTAATCTTTAAGAATACAAGAACATTTCTTTTAGCATCAAATTTAAATAAAATTAATTCAATACTACATATTTTGATCTTTGTAATTAAATTTTATTTATACCTTAAGTTTTTTAAGAATTTATTTATAATTATAAAATTTTAATATCAATTTATAACTTTAAATCAACAACTTTTAAAAGATTGAATAATTATTTGGCCCCCATTAGGGGACGGGTACCCGACTCCCCGGCCCGAAAATACCCAGGGAATTGCTCAGAATTCTGGAGATTTAAGTCAGGGATGAGGAAGACTTTTCCGGAGATTTCTCAAGGCCGAGGATCATGCTCCTCTGCCCGGAATTAATTAAATAAATAATTATTTTAAATTTATACTTAATCTACATATAATTCAAACCCACATCCAATAATTTCACAATTAATGCAAAATGTCCAACAACTATAAACTAAGTCTAACCCAATTAAATTACTATTTATTAAAAACACGAGGGACAGCGCAGACCAGGTGGCTTGAACCTAGGTGCTTAAGGGAGGCAACACGCCAAAACACCACCAAGCTAAGCTTGACAATTGGAAAATGAGCTCAACCTAAATATTTTATCAATTACGGTCTAATTCATTATCTCAAAAAACATGCTTAAGGGAGGCAACACGCAAAGACACCACCAAGCTACACATGACTATTAAATCAAACTTGGAAATTATATATAAAATACTATGATTACACGAAGAAAATTAAAAAAAAAAAAAAGAAACCGGGTACATATCTGGGGAATTGAATTCCCCAACCCTAGGATTAAATTCCCTTGCCCGGCCCCGACCTCAGAATTTTCGGAGAATTTTCCAAGGATGGGTATCAAAAAGCCATCCGGGGGTCGGGGCCAGGGATTGAGGTCCACGCCCGGCCCCGGGTTTTTGGCATCCCTAGCCCCCAATACATAATCTCTGGCTCCACCCCTGAATTCAAATCCTTCTCTACTTATAGTCTGCCAAGAGCTAGCAGCATAAGCTATGCTACGTTTCTAATTCATTTCCTAGGGTTATAGTTACAAGGATATTGATATCTGAAGCCTATTAATCAGCCTAAATATTGAGCCGATCAAGCCTACTAGTCCGGCCTAAAGTTGAGCTAAGAGTACTTAGACTAAGTAATCTGCACAGAGAAATCAAGAAAGCTCAATTTTTAAGCTCCAAATTCATTTCTTAGGGTTATAGTTTAGAAACCAATGATTGGATTGATAGTGAGAGAGAAGAGGAAGACTTGTGAGTGCAGCGTTCTCTCAAAAGACCGGCGAGCGACTCAGCTGAGAGAGTGGTTTTTGTTAGTAAAAGAGAGAGAGATACATAAGAGAAGCCTACTAAGGTTTTTGTAGGGCACTAGAGTAGAGAGCGATAATAGCCTACTGTGTGATAAAGGAATCATATGTGGGTTGTATCTTTACAGATTGTGCCCAATTCGGAATTTAATGGTTTTGAGTTCACATCACCTTGTTGCTCACTATACTAACCTTCGAAGTACACAACATAAATAGTTTTCAATAAAATTTTCTTTACTAATCCAATTTAAGTTTCGCTTTTTTACTTGTAAACCTACCTGATTAAAAGAAAAAAAAAGTGACAATTTTTCAAAACAAATATTATATGTCGTCATTCATATATAAATTTCCTTTAAAATTCATGTTGCCAGTTAGTCCTTATGAAATGTTACAAAATTTTTTGAAAACCTATTCTATAGTGTTAAAGTTCGCTTATAATAGCTTAGTTTCACCTTTTTCGAATGAATTTTCCAAATTTTGTAATATGTTCACATCAATTCTAAAAATAATGTCCTTAATTTATCGATATCTCCATTTTCTTATGGTTAAATTTTAAATGCACTGATTATGATCTTTGACAATTTTAACAGATAGAGAAGAAAATTTCTTATCATTCAAAATTCATGGTGAAAGTATGAAAAAGACAATTTAAACCTAAATAATATAATTAATATATAATTAATTGATTTTGATTTTTGAATAAGGGATTTTGAATGAAAAAATTAATTATTTTGAATGAAATTCTAAATTTGCCCTTATTCAAATTGTCAGTTAATTGATTTTGATTAACGTCAAGGGTCTTGATAATTAAATGAAATAGACAAATTCGTATTCCACCTAAAATTAGAGCAAGACGAGTTTTTAATGTTATCCCTTTTATTTTATAATAAATTATTAGTTTGGGTAAAGGGTTTGAATCCCCCAAATCTTAAAGTTTACTGCCTAGTTTATAATGAACGACAAAATTTTTTGAAATGAATAAAGAAAAATGTTCTTAACTCCCCTCTTCAGTTTCATTTAATTGAACAGAGACACTTCCGAGATTAAAAAAAAAAAGGGTTAAAATTTCTCCTCTCTGGAACAGATCGCTACTTGTTAATTTTCTTGACTAGAAAATTTACTGTCAACACATAATCAGACTAAAACTTGGAAATCGGGTAATGAAAATTTATTATTTTAAGTTTCATATAAATAAATCTGCATCTAATTTAAATTATAACCTTTATTCCTATCTCCATTTTGTTATATAAGGTTTAAATTTATTGATTATGGTCTCGGAAAATTCCAACAAATACAACAAGACAATTTCTCCTCAAATCTTGATCACATATTTGTACTACTGTTTGTTAAAAATATTAATTCTTAATAAAATATGAGCTCATATTATAAAATTAAGCTTTTGATTAAAGGGATTTTTTAACACAGTTTAAACGACGTGAATTAATTTATTTTTTGAGATCTACATACAATTTTAAGTATTAAAATCATCAAAAAGGTTTTCAAAGGAATCAATTTGCATTATTAAAATAGATCCATTTTGACAAAAAGATTGAATTTTGAGGGGCCCTGGCTTGTAAAAAAGGATAATATAGACAGACATGTACTGGTCATACTTTGTTTTGCATGTGATATATGTCAAACTTTAATTCAAAGAGAAAAAGATCAAAAATACACCTTTAGAGGGACCAATAATTCTGCCAAAGTCCACTTGGTGGGATCATGTCACCAATTTATTAATCCCTGCTTATTGCTTGCTTTAGTGCAATTGCAACCTCATTATTCTCAGAATAAGGTATTTCTACTTTTCCCATCGCTTTACCGAGAACCAAACACTAAATTTAATTTTCCCCCTGTACATCGAAATTGCCACTTATTCTCCAAGTTTTTTTTCAAGGTACCGCATTTCTGTAAGTTTGTACAACATCTTTGCAACCATCTTATGGCCATCCTCAAATGAGAAGATCAACAACAAGAAGCATGCCGACTCATCCTAAAAGAAATGGATCGAAGAAGCTAAAAGAGTAAGGAAGAGCCTGGAGAATCTAAGAAATGATTCAAACTTGTGAACCGTTTTTATTAATCTTAATAATTTAGTACTGACTTATAATAATAGAAATATAATGTTATCGTTGCTAGATCTCTTAGTTGGTGTTTGAAGATCGATGATGAAACTATGTTGCTAAAGCTCCTAATTCCAATTCTATTTTTTCTTAAAAAAATTAAGAAAATTAGTACGAATATACTAAACTGATTCTATTAAGTTTATAGTGGGTGACACGGATAAAGAGAGAAATAGTTAAAAGGAGGCACTTTTTAAAAACTTTTCTAAACGATCTTTTCTCATTATTTCCTCTTTCTATCAATGCTTTGATCTTTTCTTAACCTTTCTCTTCTCACTTTAGTCGAAATTATTGCTATCTTTCTGTGTCTATGTCCTTGCCTATACATTGCTTGCATAGGAAGAAGCCTAGTTGAGAAGTTTTGTGTTGCAGAAATCGAGAATATATAAGCAAAAAGAGAGACAAAAACAAGGTATGCTGCTAACACAACCACAAATATTCATCTTCTCCATCATTCCCTTACAAAAATGGGAAGATTATTCAATCTCTCGCACAAGTCACACAGGTATTTTAAAATTATTAAACTCTCTTATTTCTCTGTGTCTATTTTTATTAATACTAAAAAATTAGATTACTGTGCCACAAGTATCAGAAAAAATGCATAAACTCTCTTGTGCCACAGATCTGACAGAACATATACTCAGAATGTTGATGATCATTCAAAGAATATGTATACATTACCCTTACAATTTTTTCCCCTCTATTTACACTGCCAATTATTAGCAAAATCCAACTAGCTTTGTTGCTTGAAAATAAGCAATAGGTTTATCAATAAGTTTTACATATATATAAGAAAAGTTTAATTGCAGATAATGTTTATAATGACTCATATTGCATTTGCATGTGATTTGAGGGCTTGTTAACACGCATGGAAATTGGAATTTGTATGAATAAGAGCAAGCGGAGGCTGTACATGAGAAGGGTTGCATCTTCATTTCCCGAATTTGGCATGTTGGCTGTGTGTACGTATCTCTCATGACTGTATGATCATAGTATATAGCATATTTATATATAAAATAATTTTGACACTAATTGACAGTCGTTCGTTTTATTTAATCTACTAGGAAAAAGAGTTGTTAAATTGACATTACAAAACATCTAATTTCTCTCTATCAACTATAATAAAAAGAGTTGTTAAGTTATACTTTATTTGTGGATATATATTTGGTTGAATAGTAATATATTTTGAAACTCTTTATACAAAATTTGTACAGCTAGCCACAGAAGAGATCTTATTGATATATAAAGTTAATTAGTTGATATAGAATAAATAAATTTAACAATAAAAATAAACTAATTACATAAAAAAATACTCTTATGAAAACTCCTATAGATAAATTGGAGTATTTTAAGATAGAGAGTTTGGAAATATGACTAAAGTACGAAGCTCAATTGAGTAGAATAAGTTTAAATTAATCCCAAGGTATTACACCTAAACCTAAGCCACGCAAAAAGGAGAATTCTAGCCAATCCTGAATCTCTGTGCTTGAACTTGTTGGATTCTCATTATCCTCTTTGTCTAACTATGTCACATAGAGCCCATCTAGCCCGCAGTTAACTTGGGCCTTGCAAATATTTTTCTGGCCCATTTGGTTTCTGGGTGTGCCTAAACATGGCTTGTATATTGGTTCCATGAACTATTCTCCAAATTTAGGGTACAACAAATAAAAATATGACAATATTTCTACATCGAGTAATATTAGACTTGAGAACTTTATAAATAAATTAATACAAAATTATTCATTTATCAACATGGTATCACTCCTCATTATATAAGTTGATTTAATATTTTTACATGCTAATCAACTTGTGACATATGAGTATGTATACAAGAGTTTTAGTATTATTCTTTTCCGTATACAACTAAATTATATAATTTAACTTATGTCTATTTAGATAGCTTGTTCCCATTGGTGAACATCCACCATCGCCTAGGGGCCCCTGGGCCCCTCCAGGTTTGAAAAAATGTCTAATTAGCCTCTTTATGTGTAAAAACATTCTAAATGAAAATTTCTTTGGGTCCCTTTGATCTTTAATTTATCTCCTAGAACCCATAACTTTTCAAGTGTTTTGTAATAAAATTTCATTTCGCTCCTTCAATTTTCGTAGTTTTGTCAATAAAATAACGCAAATACTATATCATGTCTATGGACTCAACAATCTTTATTTCATTTAATTAAATAATGAAATATATATATTCTTTTGAAACTTTATTAAATATAATATGAGACAAAATAAATTTATTTACCTTTTGTCTACTCAAATTATATTTTTACTTAGAAAAAAGAAAAATTGTATTAAAGATTTGAGTTTAAGCATTTGTATAATGTCCTTATTTTTTAATTATTTTATTTAAACTATATAATTATACTTCATTTTCATAGTTTATTTGAGAATTGATAATTTGTTTTAAAAGTTAATTATTTTATTTTTTTAAATCCACATGTGTATATTTTATTAACAATGTTTATTTAAATTATTTAATTTATATCTACTTATCTAATTAAAAGAAAGTGAAATTCCAGAATCATAATTTTATGATTAATTAATCTAAAAATTATATTAATTTATTTTCTTTTATATATTATAAATATCTAATAAAAAATTTTATTTACATACACGTCTAGGGTTGGGCCACCCAAACTCTAAATCTTGGATCCACCATTGGTCGGTCCCACTTCATTTATTAAAAATTTTTAATTTGTTTTTAATGTTTATCTATTCAGTGAATTTGTGCCTCATCAAATGGTATGAGTTTTACAATTTGGTTGCACATATAATACATCTCAAGTTAGAAACTGTAGTTCTAATTACCCCCCTAATTAATCCTGTAAACTCTATAAGACTACAATGCAACAGGTACATGCATTGATGTACCATTCACATAACGTTTTAAACAATTATATAAAAATTATATATAAACATTGACAAACTTTTCGTAATTATTTATAAGTTTTATATATGGGAGAAGATATTTTGACACAAGACTTTTGACACAAAATTAGACACAATTTTCTGGTTATTGATTTACAAAATCTAATAGTTTGGATGATTGATGAGTTGACAGCATTAAATGTATTTTGTTAACTTCCAATCTTAGCCATTGAATTTTATGAAATCAATGGCTAGAAAATTATGTCAAAATATCTCATTCCTTTATATATATATATATATATATATATATATATTTTTTTTTTTTTTATAACTTTTATATGAAACGGGTGTATTGGTGTGCCTTGTACGCTGTAGTACTAAGACTCCTTTAAATCCCATCTCCAAGTTAAATAGAGATAAATTATCATTAAAAATAAAGAAGGAAAGGTAACATAAGTGCATTTAGCACGTGTACAACTTTAACCTGCTCTCTTTCCTAAGTTTTGCAGTCTAAATGTTGCATTCTGCATACGCAAAATTTTTTCAAATACCATGATAATTAATAGATATTTCTCTATCCTCCTTTCACAAAATCAATGTAATTAAACTTTCACAAATGTGATTTTACCTACGGATTAAGTTAACTTTAGATTTTAATCAAAGATTGCATCAAATTTAGAACTTGAGGAAAGTTCTTGAAAAGATAGGTACATCCACGCTAAAATCACGTCCGATTTGAAAAATGGAACATAAATGAATCACGTATCGTGCACATCATTCCTTTAAAGAGCTGGTGAGGGCAGTCTTAATAGAAACACTCGATCAGAAAAAAGTCGAGGGTATAATCATTCACATAGTAATTAATAAATGTATATTAAATATAGATTAACTATAAAATAATCAAATTATATTGATTGGTAGTGCATTGATTAGTTATATAGATATAACTGGAGATATACTGTTTTATTTTACTAGATTCTTTCGTATTATAATTATTTTATGGTAAAATGTTGATCTGACACTTAAGATTTCTAATTTTGTAGAAGTTCTCTAAAAATTCTAAAATCAACGCTTTATTTTTAGTTAAATTCTTTCGAAAAAGAAAAAAGAAAACCTTATCACTGAAAAAAAAATTGGTTAAAAGGATCCATTTAAAAAACCTTTGGATGAGGTGATCTCTATTGCATGGGAGATTATGACAAAAAAATTGAACTAGTAATTTATTAGCTCAATCCAAATCGAAGATAGTCAAAAAGAATAATAATTAAAACAATTGATGTATCAAATTAGGAAATCTAAAAAAATTTAAAAAATAAAAAGATATTAGTTGCCTGAAACCTGCCGTGCGAACCATGCAAGAAATGCAGCATAATGCCATTAATTGTGTATTATATTAGATGAAGTTTTCAGCATAATACCATTAATTGTGTATTATATTTGTTGGGTCTACAACCAAAGTCCCACATTGGCTAGACATGGGGATTGACTAGACATGGAAAAGATCATGGGCATATAAGTATGGACAAATACTTCATTGGTATAAGGCCTTTTTGGGTAGAACCCAAAAACAAATCCATGAAGGCTAGGGCCCAAAGTGGACAATATCATACCAATGTGTAGTTTTGTGTGGTCCATAATCCCAACAAGTGGTATCAGAGCCCAGGCCCGGACTTAGCCAGGAGAATATGTGATAAAAATTCTCAGAGTGTCGAACAAAGGTGGTGGACCCCCAAATCCGTGGTTGAGCTCTATTTGGGAACGGGATAGAGCAAGCCTTCGAGATAGCCAATGTCTCAATGAAGCAGATGGATGAATGATCGTTGAGGGGAGGCTCGAAAAAAAAAAACATACAGAATAGTATGGTCCTTTGTTTGAGGGGGGATTGTTGGGTCTACAACCAAAATCCCACGTTGGCTAGACATGGGGAAGATCATGGGCATATAAGTTGGACAAACACTTCATTGGTATGAGGCATTTTGGGTAGAACCCAAAAACAAATCCATGATAGCTTGAGCCCAAAGTGGACAATATCATACCAATGCGTAGTTTTGTGCAGGGATGACAAAAAAACCCCGGTAATCCAGGTACCCGGATTTTCTCCAGACAATCCAGGTGAAAAAAACCCAAATTTTGCAGGGAAAAAATCCGGGTCCGGGGATTTAAAAAAAAAAGTCCGAGTGCGATGCGGGTGCAGTATTGGCAATAAACCTCACACCCGCACCCGCACCCGCATAACTCAAAGTATTTATGAAAAAAATATATATACAACCCATGATTTAAAAATTAAATTTTAATTATTAATCATCAAAACACATATATCTATGAAGCATATCTTTATAACATATTAAACATCTTATTTTATTTGATTTATTTCAAAGAATTAAAAAAATTAAGAAAAAAGTGGGAAAAAATCCGGGGAAATCTGGGTTTTTTCCGGATGAAGAAAAAAGTGGAAAAAAATCCGGGGAAATCCGGGTTTTTTTTCTGGGTGCGGTATACACAATCTCAAAACCCGCAAATACCTGCACCCAGAAAAATCCGAAAAAATTTGGAGATTTTCCGGGGATCGGGGAGGGAATTTTAAATCTGATGCGGGTGCGGAAACGCGTAAAACCCGCATCCGCACCCAGATTTTGTCATCCCTAGTTTTGTGTGGTCCATGGTCCCAACAATATTAGATAAAGTTTTCACAATAAGGTTTCAATTTTTGCCTAACATTATTCAGATTAGGACAGTACAAGTCGAATTCATTTAACTTCTCAATTCTCCACTTCTTTTTTTTTTTTTTTTTTCTCTATCTAACTTTATTTTTTATATACTCCAGCTAGCCTATAATTTGATTTTCGTCTTTTCTTAGAATCCTTCGTTCTTTTAGCTAGGGTAGCTACTGTGACGATCATTCACTTCTACTAAATTACAATATTTTCGAGTGTCACTTGATGAATTATATATCTTTACAGTATACCTGATGCTTTGTTTGATAACCAACAAGAAAAAATTTTATCTAAATCCACACTTGACAAAGAGTCATTGATACAATCGCCATTCCAGCTTGTATAAAAGAAACAAATAGAACTTCCAACAACATAAGCGCAACATTTATGAGGTTATAGTAGCTAAAGGCCGGTATATATCCAATAGGCTTTAATTTTTAATAGTATACTTGCTCAAATTTTTTTTTTAAATGTTTTGTTTTACTTGTTATTTTTTCAAAAGAATTAAAATAAATAAATAAATCATACTGATCAACCATCAATATCTCCAATTCTAAATAAAAAATATTGCTCAAAGGTGATCTTTCTTAATTAATCAAAAAAAAAAAGTTCATATGAATACAGTACTTAAGTAAACCTCTCCACCATGATCATCTGTATATATCCAAAACAAAACTATTTAAATTCTAGAATAATTTCCTAATATCCATGTTGGTTTATGAATTTATATAACTGTTTTCTACTCTGCATATTTTTCAATATGCATTTCAAATTCAACTATCAAATTTAAAATTCAATGCCAACCAAATATTCTTTAAAAAAAAGTCAAATATCATTTTCAAAATTTAATACCAATAACATATCCTAACTTAAACATCAAATCCTTTTTAAAACAAAAAAGTATAATTTATAAACACATGCACCCTCAAGCTCTTAAACATAAAAAACAAAATAAGCAGTAATACTTCAATATATATGACTTAGAAATAGAGAGATAGTTACTCTCCTTGCCAAATCCACGCCAAGCATTAAATGCTTCATTGACCTGAAATCAAAATGATCACAAAATTAACTTAACAATTAAAATAATTATTTCTTAAAAACAAATAGATAACATAATAGTATATATTGCACTTATGTATGCAAAAATAAGGATGGCATTTTCTTTTCTAGTCCAATCAAGGATATATATGGCATCTTACTTCAACAAGGGAGTGCTTCCTCTATCCTCAAACGGGTAGACGCTGCTCAATGCGGTTGCTAAATTCGTCAGAGATACTTCGGTGAAGCCAGTTAAAATAATGCTTCATCTTCTGGCGAAGCAAAATACAGATTTCCTTAATTGTGGCAGCTTGTTGACAGGCTACCACAATAATCATTAAAAGCCATGCAATCACAATAATATATTTAAGCCAGCGTGGCAATAGGATATATATCACTGAGAAACAAGTAAGATATCTTGCGATGAATGCAATACAGCCCCACAATTGAGAATAGGTAGGATGATGACTTTTACTCTTAGCAACTCCGAATATATGTACAGCCAATAAAAAAATGCAAATATTTGCAAAGTGTTCTTCAAACGCAGTCTTATTTTGAAGATACATTTGAAGAACACGAGCATGCAGTGAAATAAGAGCAAATCCAGAGTCACCATTGTATTGTAGCGAGGAAAGGAGAATTTGCTCACTGCAAAGCCAACAAAATTAAAAATTCAATTAGTTCACAGAATAGCAATTTAATCCCTTAAGATTATATGTGAGGATGAGATTGCTTCACATCTTGCAAATCATAATGCATCTGCAAAATATTAAATTGAGGAGCCAGCTAATCGTATATGCATAACCATTAATAAGGCATGAGTTAGCAGGCCAGCCCTAGCTTCCTGAATGAAGATCTCGGAAGGTAAGTAATCGATTTATGGGAACAAAATAACCCACGTAACTGCAGCATCAAACTATCAATATAACTAACCACAAACCTTGCCAAGACTTGACACATGAAATTATTTGCATGAAATCATCAATTGGCACGTATTTCTTCTGATACTGGCAACTAAAAATACCCCTAACTGTTTATTAACAAATAACTAATTTGTCCTTATCGAAAGAACTTCAAATAACAAAAACAGAAGAAAACAAAAAAGGAGAGAACGGCATGCATGATCATCTGCGAAACTTTCTGACTTCACTGGTTTAATTAGGTTGAAACTCGGAATTCATACAAAATCTTTAATCTTTTCATTATCAACTAACTAATTTGTCCTCATTCGTTTCTTCCATATATATGCAATAAATTAAAATAAGAAACAAAACAAAACGAAAACGAAGCAGAAACGCGCGCCTAGTTGATCATCTGTACAACTTTCTGACTTCATCAGTGATTTTAATTAGTTTGAAAATTGAAGCTCACATAAAATCTTCAACTATAAAATTAGTAAATTGCCCAGATTAATTTATGTTTTGTTGCGTTTGATTCAGTGTTTCAGATGCATTTCTTTGATTTCGCTTCCCTAATCGTGTTTCTCTTATATATATATATATATATATATATATATATATATGAAAACTACTAAAACAAAATTAGAATAAAATCAAAGAATATGACAGGTTGTGATCAGAAAGTGACTAAACCCTAGCAAAAAGGTATCTTAGCGGGTGCTGCGCCGAGCGGCCGGGCTCCTAACCCTCACCGTCGACTACTCAGACCGGGCTTGCTTGTTGCTGCCTCACATCACTTCCGGCAAGTGGTGCAGTGTGACACCGGCTCAGTGAGGCAGCGAGCGTGGTGCTGCCTAACTCATCCCAGTCGGCCGGAATGGAGACGGAGGCTGCCTACAGTTGTTACCTTCGCGAATTCTTTTTGTGTCCATTCAACTCTACTTACTGTGAAACTAATTATATCTTACAGAAGTTAATAATTTGCAGGTAGCTCACCTCATTGCGTCAGTGCTTCCCTCTGCTAAACTCATTATACGCAAATCTGGGTGAGTAATTCTTCTTCCCCAGTAGGAAAACAAAAAGAGAAGAAATTAAAAGTTGAGTAAACTTAGGGTGTAAGATAAATATGGTTAAGACCTTGTAGAGAAAGATGGAGAAAGTTGAGTGAAAGAAGAGAGGGAGATGAGACTCAGTCTCTCGTATATGCAAAGAAAGGGAAATGGTACAAAGGCAAGATTGATCGATAAGAGATTTATATAGAGGCAAGATGGTGTTATATAAGGATCAAAACAGAGAAAAGGTATGTAAGAGAAAACAGAAATCAAAGCCGAGGGTTCTTGTTACAGCTAACAAAAAGCAGTCTTTGGGGTCCAGACATCGGGGTCCACCACCACCACTCTCTTTCACTTTCAATTTATCTCCTATGTTATATTTCTTGTAAATAATAATAATAATAGTAATAATGATATTCTTATTAAGAGGATTCTTGTGCCACTAAAAGGGCGCAGTGATGCAGACAGGTGAGTAATATTTGAATTTTTAAATTAAAAAAATTAGAAAGTAAAATCCATCTAAGTGCTATAATCCTTCAATGATCATAAAATTATCGGGGAATTAGAACATAGAAACTCCCTAGTTTTGGTTGAAGTAAACCTTTGCCTCCAGATTTCATTTAATAACATTAGCTCCCCTATTTTTAGACAGCAGTTAAACTAAAAAACCGGTAGAAGGATAATTTAGTCCTTTTATATTTTGAAAATATGCAAACGTTCAAAAAACAAAAAACATCTATCTAGTTTATCATAAACATAATCTCCTCTTACATCGCGCCACCTTATCACCTCCTCACTCCATTAATCTCGTTTTCGCTTTCCTCACCATCGCCACGATTAAGAAAATATCCAATCATCTCTCTCTTTCTCCTCCCATCACGTGCTCTATATTTTTCCATAGAACCCTTATCAATTCATAGACCAAAGATGCAGTGGCAGGAGATTGAAGTCCTAATGTCAAATTATAAGATCAATTTGCTAGGGTGCTTGGAGAAGTGGCCGTGAGTGGAGGAGCCGTCCGGAAGTCCGATTGCAAACTACAGTTGCTTTGGCAGGGAAGAATGATATGGTAAATGGGTTAGGACCAAGATGAACCGCCATACCCATTTTCAAGGTCCTCCTCTTCTTCATTATTTATACTTTTATTATTATTTTTTTCAATTTTTTAATGCTAGGCTATCATGGCTTTCTTGATTATGTATATCAAAGATCATTTTGCATTTTTTAAATTAAAAAAATGTTCAACATGTATTTGTTAGTTTTTGTTAAAACATTTTGGAAAAATATTTTACGTCAACCCAATTTTCCATAGTTGTTTTCTTGTTTGAATAGCTCTTTTGACTACGAAGAGGAGATCACCCATTTGATTTTTCTTACTGGGTTCTTATTTTCGGTTAGTATAATTGATGATTCTAAAATGCTTATGACTGGGTTTGTGATATTTAATTGTTAATTTATTTTTCATTTTCGGATCCTCTGTAACGCATGTGGGATCAGATGGAAAAAAGGGAGTTTTTGAAGAAAAGGTCACACGTAGTGCTGGTAACACAATTGCCAAAAGTGTAGTTGTTAGCGAAGTTGATAATGGTTGCGGGTGTAGATGGAGGTGGCGGTAACAATGGAGGAAGGATTGCATTTAGTTGTTTGGGTTGGTTGGATTTGTTCTTTCTGTGCAGGGGGCAGTGATGACTGTTGGGTAGAGATAGAGTGGTCATGAAGGCGGCAGTGCCAGTGATGATGTTAGGGTTTGTTGCCGGTAGTCATGGTTATTGATGTTGAAATCGGTGGTCATTGAAGTTGTAATTATTTATTAACTTTTATTCAGTTTGAAGGTGCAATTATTTATTTATTTTTTGTTTCTTAATTTTTATGTAAAACAAATTATTAAAATGTTTTTTAATCAAGATGAGTAAGGACCAAATTGTCTTCGTATAAAAGATTTTCGGTCAATTAACAAATCTCCTAACGTCTGTCTAAAAATCTAGGTGTTAATGTTGCTAAATGAAAACTAGGTGGCAAGGTATTTCTTTAACAAAAACTAGATTATCAATTTTATTCCCCTAAAACTATCTTCAAAATGAATGTATATAGAGAGCTTGTAATGCAACTTTTAAAATGATAATCTATTGTTTGATTACAAATACTAATGTATAAACTCTCATTTAGAATATTAATTTACATTCCCTTGATCTTACTTGTAGAATAGTTGGGACGAAACATAATTTTGTCAGTTTTACCTTATGGTGCTTTGCCTTTCAGCTTTCTCGACCTTTAATTAATTTGTCTTTGATCTTTGTTGCGTTTCAACATTTTCCTGACTTTCCTTTTCTTAAAAAAAAAAATACCTTAGTTAAATAATATTAATATTTTTAAAAATTTTGATTTACCCGAAAAGTATTGTCAATATTAACCTTCTAATTCTCAAATGGTTAATTCTTTGTCTATTTAATTTACACATGCATAGACACATAATTTCCTCCAATATATGTAGAAATATTGATTTTAATTTTATTATAATATAAGGTTACGGTTTAATTTGATGTATATGATTTGATGTCCTTATCAGAATTCAGTTTATCTAAGAATTAATTGTCATATGAGAGATTTAGACACTTGTTTTGTTTGAATATATATTGTTTAAGAAACTACACATAGATATGGAAATGTTTGGGACATTATCTTTCCCTTCGGAATTGAGAAAATGGGATCTCTTCATTATTTATTCAAATATATGCATATACTCTGAAAAAAAGAATTAAAGATAAGGATCCAGATCGTGGAATATATGATACAAATGAATAAATTCTAAAAATTGAATGGGTTGGACAAATAAAGAAATATATACACACACACACTCACATTATTTTTGATATTAATAAAAGTTTCACTTATTATACCACTGAAATTCCTCGAGAAAAATTGTATTCAATGACTAATTATTATTGTTATTATTTATATGCAAATTTTGTATCTAGACTTTACATATGTGGTATTATTGTACTTTACTTGGTGACTAACACGTTATTGAATGAGTAAGGAAAGCCTAACCTTAAAAGCATATAAATTGCTCATCTTACACACGTTCCGTTAAGTGCATAACATGAAGAGTGATGCTAAATTTTTCCTTACTAATTCCTAATCGTAAGATGCTACATGTGAATATATTAATTGCTTGTGCTCTAAGTTAGTAAAGGAAAAAAGATATGCATCAGTGCGGTCAAAGAATAAAAGGCACTGGAACTAGCTAGAACAACACCAGCTAGCAATAACACTTTTGCTTTTTACTTTCTTTCTTTTATTTTCTTAGAGGTATAAAACTCATATTTTTATGATTTCAGAGATTGAAAAGTTAAAGAAAATAAAAAAGGGCAAAAAAATCGCCGCCCATCAGCAGTACAGCCTGCACCACTGGATTCGTGGCCAAAGATCTATCAATTCCTATGTTTCGAAGTGCCTAAATAAGCGTCCCATCCATGAATTGATACTTGGATTTTCTGTTTAAATTGATGCTTTCTCATGATATAGACTTGACTTGACCGTAAGGTTGACGTGAAGGGAATATATGAGACCGAGACTTAGAAAGGACGGAGTTGGAAATTTTTCAGAAATGACAAAGACAGTGGCGTTGAAGTAAGATATAAATTAATATATCTTTTACAGTTTTTGTTCAATTTATTATTTAAAATGGAAAAGTACCTTCATAGTAGTCTAGACACGTTTTCTTCAACCAAAGTGAACTCCTTAAATTGCTTTCTCTATCCTTCAACTGAAGTGTACTCCATAAATTGCATCTTCTATAGGTTTAATTTGTTCGGATTTTGTGGCTTCGTCAACTTGACTTCTTCAAGAGATAGACAAAGGAGAAGAATCGGCATTTATATAGGAAATAGGGGTCAAGCTTCTATTAGGAATAAAAGATCCTTACTTTCACAGATAAATGTACATACTGGAGTTAATTAAGAGAGGGGGCTAGATGTAAGGGGTTAACCAAGATGAATTGTTAAAACATTGAACTGGTGATATGAGAAATAGTTTTAGAACTTTATTAGTATTAAATATCAGACTGAATAATAGATCTATATATCTATAATATGGTGAATTTATCTATTATTCGTAGATGTATAGTTAGATCATGTTGAACCATGTTAAATATGTGATGTAGGATATTTAGGAATAAAATTAGGGTTTTCTATTTGATTTTAGGTATTTTAATAATTTAGGGATTTTGACTATTATTAAAGATTTTTACTTCTTAAATTGGGAGTAATCCTAATTTGAATTATTTCTAATTAATAGTTTACTATTTTATCTAGGATTTAATTTTGGTATTTTCTTATTTAAGTTCAGTTTATATTCTATTTCTTAGTTAAGTTATATTTATTTCTTAGGCTATTGAATATTGATTTTTGATCTTTCGAATAAAGATTACATTTCTCCCTCAATTTCTTCTATTATTTTCTCCTATTTTCTTTGTCTACATTCCCCTCTCTTTAATTTGAAAAGCTTCGTTCCTCATCATTTAGTATCAGAACGTGGTTTGTTCACCTCGTTTACTATCTATCCTTCATTATTCATAAATTTCATAAATACCAAGTCTACCATCAATTAACTTACCCATATATTCAATTTCATCTCCCATCACCCATCAACTTCCGCCAACATGTTAAATTAAGCCACCATCTTCATCACACGCCATCGTTGACCACTATTGACTGACAACTTTTTCAACATCGCTACCACCATCAGAATCTGCTCATCACGATCTACAACCTGTCCTTCAGCACCAACTTCAAATTCCCATTGGAACAGCTTCAAAATTGCCCATAAACATTTGCCACTATATCATCTCAACCACCATCTTCGACGGCAAGTGAGTTGACACCACCCATTCTAAAAGATTTCCCACTGCCCAATCAACAATATCCTAGCCTTGGTCTATCGTTCTTTCACTAGAAATTTTGTCGAAAATCAAGAATTGTTGGCTGCAATGGTAAATATCAATCAAATCCATCAATTTTGGTTGTTTTTTTTTACTCTTAAGGTTTTCAAAACTTTCATTTTAGCCCCTACCCGTTTATTCCACTATATTCTTGGTTCTTATCAATTTAGTCCTTATGGCCAACTACCTTCACCAAAATTTATCCTTACACAACCAAAACAAATATAAGCCTAAACCATCACTCAAACAAATAGTCCCCATGATGAAGCAAACCATAGAAAATAGGATAAACCTCGAGATGGATGCTTTGGAAATCAATAACCTTCAATTAACAAGTGATGTTAGAGCACTGAAAGTTAGCTGCCAATGCATGGAACAAACCTTTAATAATATCCAATCTCAACTTGCACAACTCCTTGCAAGACTAGAACAAAATCCAAAGAATGAACCTTTGGAATATGAAATTATAAATGAGGAAGAATGTGATGATTCTAGCGAAAAAGATGAAGCGAGTGAGCTCGATCTTGAAGATGGGCATGAATCTAAAGGCGATATTGATATCAAGGATGAATTCTAATGATGAAGTGGAGCTTACATGTGAAGTAGAATTCATATGTGAAAAAAGAATCTCATGAGATCATTTAAGAAATTGATTTCATAGGTTATGGTTCATATTTAGGTTTACCTAATTCTATTATTACGTCAACATCCTTAGTGAAGCCTTTCATGATGAAAGTCATCACCTCCTTATCAAAGGACATTGACACATCAACAAAATTTCAGTCATGTATAGCTATGCCATTCAACTACAAAGAGAAGATGTGGGTTGACACCTCTCCTATGATCGTGCAAGATAAGATGTGGCGTTTCCTTATGTTTTGACAACTTCCTTATTGACAACTCATTAGGAGTTGTGTTTTTTCAAAAGTAGAAGAACTGATATATGACATATTAGAAATACAATTAGGGTTTTCTATTTAATTTTGGGTATTTTAGTAAATTAGAAATTTTGACCATTATTAGGGATTTCGATTTCCTAAATTGGAAGTAATCATAATTTAAGTTATTTCTCTAATTAATAGTTTGCTATTTTATCCATGATTTAATTTCGGTATTTTCTTATTTAAGTTGGGATTAGATTCTACTTCCTAATAGATTTCATTTTCTTGTCAAGTTATATTTGTTGGAAGTATAAATAAGTGTCATTAGTTATTTTATTTCTTAGACTATTGGATACAAATTTTTGATCTTTTGAATAAAGATTATTTTTCTCCCTCAATTTCTTCTATTATTTTCTCTTATTTCCTTTGTCTACATCTCCCTCCTTTCCTTTTATTTGAGAAACCTCATTCCTCATCAATATTATGCCGCTTTATGCAATGTGATTTATTATTCATATGCTTTTAATTTTGTTCGATATGCTACTATGTGACGATCTTCATCTAAGATACACAAAAAAAAAAATTGTATTTATATTGCATATATATAAGCACTTTTCAAGTAAAAAGATCCATAAATTGGAAATATAACAATTTCTTTTCAACTTGAAAAATATTAATTTCATATCTAAAAATACCATGTTTAGTTCCAAGTATAGTCATTATTATTTTTCTTTTTCTCAAATAATTTAATGAAATACTCTATCTATATATGTTATCTTGTTTGCATCTCTCACTAGATATTTGACACACTTAAGAGCTGATTGTTTTTTAGTATGAAATCTGAATTTAACTTATTCTTATACTTTAGATCTTTTCATGATTTTTTTTTTTTTAGTTAAGACTTAATCTAAAACATATTCATCTGAATGGAAAAAGCTAAAAATTTTAGCTTTATTTAAATGCAAATGTATAAATCATTTATTACTCTTATAGAAGAAGTACGACATGAGTCATCTTGCTTGCTAGGCATTGGGATGAGTTTCGACTTTGATTTTGGACATTGGGATGTTGAGTTTTAGTGCGGTTTTCTGGGTTTCATGCTAAAAAATGAAGGACTGTTGAAGGTTGAAGAAGGCACTCGATGAGTGAACGAAGAGTCATCGAACCCACTCGTTAGACCGTCTAATGTCTATTGAACTGTAAAATCCTATGTCGTGTAGTATCGAACACTAATGGAACTATGTTGAACAATCGTCGAAATTGGACATGCTATCGTAGAACAACATCGTCGAACTATCGAACTAGGTAGTATGATCATTATTAATGGGAGGCCATTTGGAGGTTGTCATGAAAATTTTGTGGGTATGAGGCTATTTGTCAAAAGAGCCCCAAAATAGGGGCTAGTCTTGTAAATTTCCCCCCAAAATAAGAAAGAAGATGGAGAGAAGAGATTTAAGAAGAAAAACAAAAGCCACTTGCTAGCTCTTCCATCCATATCAAGCTCTTAAGAATTGAAACTAATTCAATAGACAATATTAGCTGAAGTAGTTTTAGATCATAAGATGCCAATAATCTAGACCATTTATTTTGCAGAAGATGGTGCATAACAAGGGGAGACAAACATTTTATTTAATATAAATGAATAGTCGGGTAACATCTGCTTTGATAAATATATAGATAAAATTAGGGCACAACATATATCAAATTTATTTAGGCATGCATATAGGAATGCAAACGAACCCGGTCGAGATTGGGTCTCTAAAAAATCTTGGGATCGAAGATCAGGGAATAATTCAAAAAACAATGGTACAAGGTGAATTTTGACCCTGGCCGGGCTTGGGACTGGGGTGAGAGGTTTGGGATCGAGGACCCGGGATTGAATCCAGGGTATGGAATTTATTTTGATTGTATTATGTAAAATTAGTTTTGTATTCATCTAGTTTCTATTTTTGGAACTAAAGCTTCTTATGTTAATCTCAAAGCCAGCCCAATAGTTAGTAACCCGCGCACTTCCAAAGCCCAAGTCAAAAAACAATGAGATAAAAATATTGCTCCAATCAAGATTCAAACTCTGAACCGATAATAAGCTAGCAAAATAACCAATGAGCTACAACATATAAGCATTGATTACCAAATACATATATATTAATTACAAGGAAATAAAAATAAAAATAAAATTATACAATCTAGGTTATTACAAAAGCCCGAAGTACCCCAACCAAGACCTTGAGAAAAAAATTCCACGGAATTTTCAAGGGCGAGGGTCTACAATTGAACCCGAGGTCCAGGGCCCGTCCCTATATGCATTGTTCTTTATTTTATTATTTTGGAAAGGAGGTAGAAACTAACACGCACATGTATACGTGGTTTTCTAGATGGAATAAAGCTTTAGTTCAAGCTTTTAAAGTTGTGTACATTTTGATCATAAGTCATCCAGAATTTATCAAAAGACGCTTGCAAACATATATGTATATGGCTAAAAAAGATGGAAAATATTACAAATAACTTTGAACTAAAGCTTAATATTATATATAACTCTCACATTTTATATAAAATTATACATAACCCTATTGACACCACATTCTTTGAAATTAATCTCATGACTTATTAAGAATATATATAATAACTATTATACCCTTCAGCTATACTATTTTTCATTATTTAAATATTTTATAATTGACTTAGCATTTAAAACAAAGAGTTATAAAAATTTCACCAATAACCTTATACTAAAAAATAAAAATATAAAACTTTTAAATAAAATAAATTATAAAACTATAAAAAAAAAGATGTATAGTAAAATTAAAAATAAAGAAGTTAAATATAGAAAAGAGAGGATGAATTAAAATAATAAAAATAAAATAAACTGATTATAATATGGTATTTTAATGCTAAAAAATTAAATAAAATTAATTAAACTAACTAATATAAAACTAAAAGCTAAGAGACACTTTATTATGATTAAAATAAACAAAATATAAAAAATTATAATAACCCCAAAAAGAGTCCAAAACCCTAAAACTAGATTAATTTTAAATTAATTTTAAAATTAATCTAAAATACCAATCAACTTTACCCAAACAGGTAAATTCACAAAAGATTAGTATGTTTTGAAGGTATAGATAGTAGTTGATGTATTTATTTTATGTATTTTATTATTTATGATTTTTTTCATTAAAATTTTATAGGATTATTTTATTTTGAAAAATAAATCTGTTATAATTAAACAAATAACTTAAGTTACTTTTTAACTCTTTAAGTGGTAAATTCAATTGAAATTAATTAATAGTAGAATTATAGATAATATTATAAAAAATATCAGGGTTATGGATAATATTAGATTTTAATTTATGGTTATTTATAATATTTTCTCTAAAAAAGATAAAAATATGCATTCTTTTGAATTAGCTATCTTGACACTATTTAAAATTTTAAAATTTCACCTTAAAAGGTACCGACCGAGCTAGCCACATGTTTACTCAGGTCAACATGCCAGCCACCCAATCAAAAGGTTACTAATTAATCCTTGCACATTAATCTTATTCTCTATTTTTTATTTTTGGCACAAAATTGAATACACTAATCTCTCTTTCTTTTTACGATCTTTGGGAGAAATCTCGTTGTCATAGATGATTGTTACTATTTCATTAAATTACTCTGAAATTTGAATTTTTGGACTGAGTTTCCTTTGAGAATTTGTATGTGTTGACATATGCCGAGTTTTTTTTGTGATATATTCTCGTTTTAGTCGTTGGGACTGAAATTAATTATGGCTTCGGCTTCGAAAATTCATCTTTTTCTCTGTTCCAACGATATTGGCCCACTCATTCACAAATCCACTTTTAGAATGAACTGATTGGCCTTTGTGCTTTCGTTGGGGTCAAAAAGTCAAAAAGTCGATTGTTTCAGGCTTTTATAATCAGAAATTTGAGGGACAAAGAAAAGAGAAGAAAAATTAAGAAAAGCAAAAGGTCTTGTAAAAGTCTAGATTTTTACCATTTGATTTGGATTAGTTGTACATTTGTCCACTTCTTAACTACGCCACAGCTAAAGATTTTGGCATTCCATTTTTTTAAATCTTACGGTAATAAATAAAGATGATAATATGTGTCATATATATCAGTTCATTTAATTATTTGTCTTGAGATATGAAATATAGATTTAATATAATTATTAAATATATCACTTACATGTTGTAATCATATCATATATTTAATTCATATAATTTATATAATTGTTTAACCTATTTATATATAATATATAATATTATATATATTTATATCAATTAAAAATATTTTTAAAATATAAAAAATTATTAATATAAAAAATTATTAAAATTATCGTAACGTAATATTATGTAAATTAATTTACTTTATAATATAAAATTTTGAATTCTATAATATATATATTGTAAGTAGATAAAAAGTTATATAATTAAGCTTACATGTTAAAAATTAACAAGATATGTTCAACTATTCATATCATTAAATGGGTTAATTATTCGTATCATTAAATGCATTAGTGTGTTAAACATTTTTAATAGTAATCTGACATATTTATTAATCACATATCATATTATTATCACTTATAGTGATAATGATGAGGTGTAAAAATGAATCTTACCTCGTTTGTAATGTATGAGTTATGCTATAATACAACTATTATATAAGTACAATAGTTATTATAATATATAAAAATTGTAAATATATATTTAAAAATCATAAATAAGTGAAAAAATTATATTTACGATTGGTATATATTTTTTAGTTATGATTTTTTTGTATACGACTTTTATTTATTCTTTTACTATTATTATAATATATTTACCATTTTTATATAAAATATATAGATAGCGTATGTACCGCAGCAAAATTCGCAATGTATGCGCCAATTTGCCAAACAGTGAAAGGCTTTTCTACTTTAACAGCTCGTTGCCCCCATTTCTTCTCTCTCTCTCTCTCTCTCTCTCTCTCTCTTCGTCTCGTTTTGCTTCTCCAATCTCTCATCCTCCTTTTCTAACCCGCGGTCCCACGTCATATAGTTCTCCACCAGCATTTAAAACAGACAAACCATCATCCCATTTTATAATAGAATAGCACTATAATTACATTCCTTTAAAAAAAAAAAAAAGTTTACGCGCGTTTTACAATAGAAAAGCGAAAGAAATTCTTAAAAAAAATATAGTAGTATTTATGAAATTTAGTTGTAAAATTACAAAAAAAATCAAAACCATTTAATTAAATTCCGTCTACCATTAAAAGCTCCAAAAAAAATTCATCAATAATATGGTTAACAGTAATAATAGATGTGAAGCAAAATTTCAAATCCTTATAAAACTTTCATTACGACCACTTTTATTTAATAGATTAAATGAAGCAAATGATTAAAAATTTAAATCAAGATCCAAAAATAAAAAATTGAAATACTGAAACAAATATCAAATGGGAGTCACTTTTAATTGGAATTTTAATTGGAAGTGTGGCACCATTCTATCTATAAGAGACAATAAAGATCAATGAAAATTAAAAGGGGATCGATCTTGATAGCATACAAGAATTTCAGTATATATAGAGTGACTAACAATGGCAAAAATTTGGATGTAGATACAAGTTTGATGTTTTCGCGCTCGCATTAGATAATTAAACTCTTTTTCTGTTTCCACTAAATTGCTTGATTTTTTCGAGTTTTTTTTTCCTTTTTAAGTGTAGGCATTTGCGTATACTGGGACGCAACAACTAGCCTGATGAAGACCCAGAATTTTCTGCGGATTTCCCCAAATTTTATTCTTTTTTAATAATTAATTCATATAATTTAATATTTTATTTTATTAGGTCTGAAATACAAATAAAAAAATCACTTGGCCCGCTGGCTGAGAGCGCTCCATTCACGTCGTCGCCGGCCCACGTTTGACTCTCCTTACGCACATAAATATAGTTTTAAATAAAATTATGTAAATGATGTAAATGATGTAATTTTGATTTTGAATCCGGACCTCCCAATCCATCCGGTGATTTCTACCATCTTAGACGAACGAGAACGAGACTTCAAATTGTCAACAACAAAAATATGGCAATAGATTTTATATCAATTTAACATTAATAGCCCTGTTAAAGAATGATCATATAAAAGATCAATAGGTATTGGGCCAAGCCCTAACTTAACCCAAGACTAAACATGAAGGCCTCTAGCCGAAGAATGACCCTGAACGACACAACCTATATCTGAGTGATTGCCAATTTATAATTGCGAAGCAAATTTCACGTGTGAAAATCACATATTTCATTCTATTACTATACACTGATTTAAAGTAATCTCTTGTCAACATAAAATTATTACCGTGCAGTGATAAAAATAAATTGATATACGCATGCAAATTTTAATTTGTTTATAAACTAATGTGATTTCCATTTTATTTATTAGGAAAAAACCAATCAACCTCCTGAAGTTTGGTGGTATCCACAAACAACCTGGATTCAGTAGTTGACAATATTAGATTAACTAAGAAGATTAAGGGTTTATCTTTTCATATATATATATATATATTCCTAAAATCATATTTCTCTTCCGCCTCTCTCACAAATTGCTGCAATAACTTGAATAACTTCAGACTTTCGTTTTGGGCAGTGAATACTGTTCACTTTTTCTTCGTTCTTCTTTCCTCACCTTTGACCATTAATTCTCTTCTATCACTAACCATCTCTCTAGGGTTGTTTAACCTAGATTGTGGCCGAGACACATAAAAGGTCGGTTTGCGGCATTTGCTTCAAATGGCAATATTCCTTTTTATTATTACAAGGATCACAATTATTGAGTTGTTTTACTTTTTAAAAAAATAAAAAACTCTTCCATTAATTTAATTTATATCACATACTAATTTATATCAAGAGTTCTAGATAAAACTTGTATATATAGTATTGTTTTAATAAGAAAAATTATGATAATAAACATCAAACGAATTAAATATCATTGTACGATACGCTGAGATCGTTCGTATGTGCAAAGAAATCGATCTATGGATTTACAGAAATTTAAAAAAGTCAAAATAATAACATAACATAAAAATCCTAGTAGTTACTCAGGTAACTGGAGATGTGTGAGTATTTTTTCTTTTTCGTACATACAACTTAGATTTCCTGAAGTGGCACACAAAAATTAGTACAAGTATAAGCATAGTAAAAATAACTCACCAACCAAATTCTTTATAAAAACCTTTGTGCTTTGCCCTTAACTTACACTTCCCTTCCTATTTTATCAATCACTTCAGCAATCTTGATCTCTCCATCAATTCAAAATATGCATGTCAGCCTACATAGGAATTTTCAAATTTTATGCCTCTTTATAGCAAGTAGTTAGAATAATGGTTCAAAATGAAAAAAGAAAAAATTGGTATGATTACAAGCAAAAAAATGATGAAATCATTTAAAAGTTATATGAAATAGCGTACCAAAAACATTAAGCAATAAGAAAATGACCTCAAATAACCAAAGATATTAGCTACAATTTGTGCAACCAACAATTAGTAGGATTTAACAACCACCAAGAGTCAAGTTAGTAATGAGAAGTTAGGGGGAAGGGAGAAAATTTTCTCTCAATTAGGGTCGTCGGAGTTACTGTTTACTCCGGTCATTTAGCGAATCAGCCTTTGAGATTTACATATGTTGTAGATCAGAATAGCCTGAGGAAACTTTCCTTCTTGACCCTCTTCAGATTCCGACCGGAAGGCGATCAAAACCGTCGAAAACAGTGTTCGGATTCACTATTCATCCGCTGCCAACCGGCGAGTGAAACAACACCTCCATCACCATCGTGTTGGCCTTAGCTCGATCTACAACTTTCCCTTCTTCAGCACCACCAAATTCGCGCCGCAACACCACCGTTCAAGGCCTTGAAGTTTCGGATATTTCACTATTCACTGTCGGCCGCCGCTCTCACCGGCGAGTGGCATCTCACCTCCATCAAATTCTTGTAGATCAGTCGACGATCTACAAGTTTCCCTTCATCAGCACCACCAGATTCGCGCCGCATCACCTCCGTTCAAGGCCACAAAGTTTCGGATTTACTATTCACCGCCACCTCTCGCCGGAAAACGGCGAGTTGCATCTCACCTCCACCACCACCTTGTAGATCGAGCAATGCTGACCAACTTTCCCTTCTTGGGCGTCACCCGTTTCTAACCGCAAGACCCTCAAATCACCATCTCTTCATTCGGGTGACACTATTCAACTCCGGTTTCACTGTTCAACCGGCCGGTATCACTGTTCATCAACCCTGACCAGATTGTTCCTTAGGCTATTTCACACAACTTTGCCTTTTGGTCGAGCTGCATATTCCTTGTGGATTATCGTTTATAAAGAGATGTCGATGACTTTGGAAGTCGAGCCGCTTTGGTGAATGGTTTGCCTTCGTTCTCCCATCTCTTTTTTATGATTCTGTATTGTATTTGATTCATATTCACTGGATGGACCCACCCAAGACAACTGCTGGCTCTTGGGCTGATAAAATCAAGATCACTGATTCGAGTACCCGATGCAAATTGAATCCGGTTACTCCTAAGAAACCAGGTACAATCCTTGAGATTCCAGATGAGATTGTCGACGAGAATTTAGCCGAATGGCGTAGATGTCTAGTTGGCTTCTTTTCGGGATATGTGATGCCCTTCCATGCTGCACGCTCGATGGCGATGCGTGCATGGAAATCTAGTGGTCTTGAGGACGTCCGTTCCACGGATAAGGGATTTCTCATCTTTCGTTTTAGAACTGAGGATGAGGTACATGCAATCATTGCTCGCGGTCCTTGGATGTTTGGAGGTAAATTCATTTACCTGAAGCAATGGCATCCGCATCTGGATTTCAATCTTACAGAATTTCGGGCACTACCAGTTTGGATCCGTTTGTATGGCCTGCCGTTTCCTTTGTGGACAACCAAAGGCCTTAGCATTATCTCCAGCATGGTTGGAGAACCTCAATCTTGTGATAAGGCGACTTCTGATCTATCTAGATTGGAGTATGCGAGGGTTTGTGTTCTTATTGATGCAAGACGCCCTCGAGTTAAGAACTTTGAGTTCAGGTGCAAACTCTCTCCGGAGCCCATCGAAATTCAAGTTGAATATGAGTGGACTCCAAAACATTGCCCCAAATGTTGCATGTTTGGTCATCGTTGTCCAGAACCGGTAAAGACTTCAAGTCCAGATAAGAATGAGGTTAGCACCTCTGATAGTACCCCTTTGAGAAAAGAAAAGGATGTGACCAAGGTCACTGATTGCACCAAAATAGTTACTATTCCAGAAATTTCTGCAGTGCAAGTTGAGCCTCCGAAGGCTACTACACTTCTGAGTGCAGAGTCAGTTTCAGATTCTGATTCTCCATCTCCTTTTGCGACCGACGAGGGTAGACTTTTGGGCACTATCAAGTGTTCTACAAATCGTGAGGCATCTATTTCCTCAGGGCGGATACCTCCTGAGTCTTCTCCCACTCGTTTTGAGCCTTTGAATGGGCTCAGTGAGGATGATCAATCTGATAGGATTGACCATACTCATTCGGACACCCCAGCTACCCCGGTAAAGAAGGGTAAGAAGAAGAAAAACAAGAAGGGTTAAAGCTCTTGTATTTTTATGTTTTAGACCGTTTGTGATCATTTCTCTTCTATGTTGTTAAGGCCGTTTGTGGCTTTTTTACTTTGTTTTAGGCCGCTTGTGGCCTTCATTTTCTATCTTTTTGTTGGACTGTATGTTTGGACTTTACGTCCTTTTGTAATTCTTGGGGTATGCCCCTCGAATTTTTGTACATTATAACTTTTTGGATTTATATTACTAAGTAACTTTTCCAAAAAAAAACCAAGAGTCAAGTTTGTAATAGATAGAATGCAAGAGGAAAAACGAAAATAAAATATTGAAACAAAATTCAAATAAGAGAATAATTACCTAAAAACAAGTAAGCAGGCTTAAGGAATGAAAACTAATGATCTATAGTTTTTCACCAAGACCAACTTGATTGAGTTTTTCACTTCTTTCACCAAGCTGCAATGCTCTTAAAGGAAGATAACTCATGATCTATGGGTTTCTTTCACCTAGAGAGAGAGAGAGAGAGAAATAATTAAAAAAATGAAGGGTGGAAAGGCTGTCATATGTTTAGCTTACCAAAAATCATGAGAGACATACAATAGTGGAAGCAAAAATCAATACTAAAAAATAATATGTTATTAGTCCACCAACAATCTTTATTTGTATTCTTTTAGTTCTAACAATCATATTGATAGTAAATCAATAGTAATCGTTTATTATGAATTAAGTGCTTTAGATCATGAATATTACAAAAAAAAAAAAGCTTTCAATTTTATGTCTTCGTAACCTAGAAAGCTAGAGAAGGCTTTACAAAAACTAAGTGAGAGTGGTACAACTGTTACATAAATATAATTTATTAATTTCTTTATGTATATCTAAGTACTAACTATATATATATATATATGTGGAAAGAAAAATAAAAAGAGAATATTAACTATGACCTTAGTTATAATAACTTGATTTTACTCTATCAATATGCACAGAAATTAAGTTACAAGTAACTCCTATACAAGTGAGCTTTCATGTACGAGACTCTAGGTTCTCTATAACTATGAACTTAAATTAAGAATAGAAACTATATAATTAATAAACTAATTGGCAGTTTCAATCGTCGACTAGACTAGAACCTTGCAAATATTTTTGAATTTTGTGCCTCTATTCGTATGAGATATATGAACAAATAAATGATTATTGTCCTTTTATGGCTAATATTTATTGTTATCTTTTAAGAGAATAATTAAGTATAAGCAGAAACTAATCATGTTTGTCATGGTCTGGCCAGGATCTCAAACTTTTTGTGTTGGTTTAATTTTATAGTTAATTTTCTAGTTAATAATTTTAGTACATGCTTAGCACTATTTTTCCTTGTTTAGGAATTATTTAGAAAAATTAAGCAAAACTTAAGATAGGTATATTTACTAAAGATGACCAATCAATAATCTCAAACTAAAACAAACTTAACTTACATATATAAAATAATCAAATGCCTATGCATCAAACTAGGAGCCAAATTTGAAACAAGAAGAGTAAATATAAGAGAAGCACTTGAAAGATACAGAGATAATGAGAAGTAAACTACAATTTGTTGTATGAGAGATGTGGCCAAATAAAAACAATGATAACTAGTAGTAAAATATCTATGTAATAATATAACAAGATGCGAAGTTAATAATGCCGCAAACTAGTGCACCAAATTTTCAAAGTAGGAAGACTTCACATTAATTTACCAAAAGCAAATCAAGGTTCTACGTATAAAAAAATTACCCAAACATGCTTGTACACAATGAGGTCTGTACCAACTTCAAAGAAGACAATGAAGAACTACTTTTCTCAACCTCACTTTCCTTTAACTTCTCTTCCTCCCTCCCCTCAACTCCAACCGCTATTTCCAATGGAAAATCCAACAAATGCAACTCAAATACACAAACTGAAACTCGTTAAAAAAATAACAGAGAAAAAGTCAATTATACTTTCATACCCAATAAAAGATCGATTCATGGTCTTCCAATTATCTCTCTTTTCTATAATTTTTTAAATAGCATTCATAACTCTAGCATAACTAAAAGGAAGTCGAGCGTTTCCTTAACTAACTACCATTATAGCTGATCAATTGAATTTCAAATCAAAGAAAAAAAAGGAATGATAAAGGACAAGTTTACCGTATAATGATGCTGTGGATTAAGCGATTCTATAAATTTTTCTCTATCGTAATGGTGATGGTTGTTCTTTCTCCTTTCTTCATTTCATCTCCCCCTGTTGAAGCCATTAAATCCTTTCAACAAGATTGGTTCTTCTTTGACAATGATCCGCTCGATCGGTTTCCCTTCCGAAAAAAATGAATAGAGGATGTCTGGGACTTGGAGAAGAGCCGCAAGTAAGGAGGGTGGAGCTGGAGGCGCAGCCGTAACGAAGGATGGTGGAGTGGAGAAGGGCGTGCAAGTGGAGGTATTGGAGTGGAGGCGTTTTAGGAATTATGGATTTAGGCTCTGTTCTTTCTTGTTTCTAAATCTTGTTTTCTGTGCTGCATATTTTCCAATACAATTTATGTTCAATCTCAACCACATATTCTTTTCAAAATTCAAAATAATTCAAAATCGACCACATATTTCTAAATTCAATTGAAAACAAAAATACTGGATTCATAAAAGAACACACCCTTAAGTTTAGGATTTTAGGTGAACCTCTTTTTGATTATATACTATTGTTAAATTATAGGGAAATCCATATCTATTAAAACTTATCAAAATCATACAAATTTTAAGTCCCTATATTTCATAATTTTTCATTTACAACCTTATAGTAATTTTTCATAATTTTTGGAGCACTAATTATTTTAATTTAATTTTTAAAATAAATTATAATAATTTTTACTTAAACAAAAATGTTATATTATTTCAAAATATATTTTTATTTGAGATTTTTAATTCCTTAAGTTTTTATCGAAAAATTTTAAATAATCTGATTTTCATCACTTTGAAAGTACTATAAAATAGTTTTATCATGTTGAAATTATAAAATAATTTTATTTATTTCATAAACATTTCACTTTTAAAAATTTACTTTTATATAATTTAATATTTAAAAATTTATTATTTTCACATAGACAATAATATTATCTTTTATTTAAATATTTTTAAAAATTATTTTTCAATTTTATTAAAACATAAAGTTCTATTATTTAATTATTATTTTGATATTTTTAACTTCTTTTTATTGAAAATTAAAATATTATATGTACGTTTTTGAAAGAGAAGATGAAAAGATAGAGGAAACGTGAGAGGGAAACATGAAAGATTACACATACACGTACTCGTCATACTTTTATAAAAATATAATAAATATGTGATTTGACAAAGAAAAAAGTGATAAAAAATATGAATAGGCAGGTTTTATTTTCAAATCAATGTTTTATTTCTCACTTTTTTAAAAAACCGCTAAATAAAAAAATTACTAAGTGACAAATATGTAATAAATTCTTGTAGTGTTACCATTTAAGGGACCAACCAGTAATGGTGAAAAGTCCACTTCATAGGGACATATATTATTGAGATATCGTTGCAATGTCATCTAATGGCCTGCTTAATGCCTGGTGCTGTAAGGCAGCCTCAGTGGTGCTGTAGGGCAGCCTCAATGGTCCTACATTTCTCTCAGTCTCTTTTCTCATGCTTTTGCTTTGATCATTAGTTGAAACTCTCCATAAATTTTTTTTTTCTCATTTTGATCTGAATTATAGGGCATTGGTATCGATCTAATGTAGGAACATATAAACAAAGCCCTGTTGAGAAGTCAAGTCGTTGCAGGATAAACAAATTAAAAAAAAGCTATAAGCTAGCACAGAGGGTAAAAGAAGATCAATAAACAAAGTGGCCGTCACCACCACCATTCCTTTTCTCACTCCTAACAAAATGGGAAAGTTCAATCTCTCCCACAAGTGTGTTATATTCAAACTCTCTCTCTCTTCATTTCTCTTCATCTAAATTCCTGGATTGAGAATCAATTAGATTATAAACTCTCTTTCTCTCTCTCTGTCTATATAAATATAGAATTTTCTTCCTTCATGTATATTTGTGATAAAAGGAAAATCACTCTCAAATCTTTCTTTGCTAGCTTCTACTCAATTGATCAAGTAGCATAATCTAGCTTTGTTGTTTAGAATTAAAATCCCTTATTTAAAGAAACAAAATATTTTTCTTACAAAATAGCTTTCCTTTTAATGTGAGTTCATTTATTTTACTTTGGGTTGACTAATAATTATGGATAGAAATAAGTTTAGTGTTGCTGTGTTCAGTACTTGAAAGGGACATTGGGACTAGCTAGAGATATATACATTAATGCATGTGGTCATTCTTAGATCTGGCCCAAAAAGAATAAGTTAAAAAAAATACAAAATGACAATTTAAATTTAAACCGTGTTCGATGACTTCTCCAGTGGAAAAATTTTGAGGAAAACTTATCGATATTTTTTCACGACACATGAGTCTTTTGTATTTCTCGATAGCTAAAACTTTGAGAGAAAATATGATGAAGAGTAAAAATGAATTTTTTATTTTATTTGCTGGTCATAGAATATACATCAAGACAGCTATTTATATAAAGTTTTAACGGTGCAAATGATAGTAAGCTAACAGTGCTAATTACAAGCTAAATATAACTGTTCATCACTTAATTGACTAACTATACTAGTAACAGAATTTAGTTACAAATTAACTTTAGTTACAAATAGACTAATAGCCATCTAACTCTAAGTCTCAACATCCCCTCTCAAGCTCATGTGGGTGAGCTTAAAAAAGACTCACCAATGGGCTTGACATTTAGGTTATCTCTCAAGAATCCACTAAGAGCTTTAGTAAAGATATCTGCTAATTGATCTTATGTTGCAACATGTTGTACAGCAAGTTGTTTAGATAAGACCTTTTCACGAATGAAATGTACATCAATTTCGATATGTTTAGTTCGGGCATGGAAGATAGGATTTGCTGCAAGTGCTTTTGCACTTTTGTTGTCACACCACAATATTGGAGTTGAAATTACCTGAAAGTTAAGTTCTTGAAGTAGTGATTGTAACCAGATAATTTCCGTTGCAGCTTGAGATAAAGCTTTATATTCAGATTCAGCAGTTGACTTAGCAACTACTTTTTGTTTCCTTGAACACCATTGAACCAAGTTATCACCAAAATAGATGCTATAACCGGAAGTAGACCTGCGATCATCAATGAAGTTTACCCATTCTGCATCACTAAAACTAGTTAGTGTGAAACTTGTCATTGGCTTAAACAATAACCCATAATTCATGGTGCCTTTGATGTATCTAAGCAAACGTTTGCAGGCCTGCCAATGTAGTATAGTTGGAGCCTGTAAGAATTGACTTAGTTGATTAACAACAAAAGAAATATTTGGTCTTGACATTGACAAATATTAGAGTGCCCTAATTGTACTTCTATAAACTGTAGGCTGATCAAACAAATCACTATCCTTGAGAAATAATTTGGAACCAACAGTCATAGGTGTAGGACTTGGTTTAGCCTCCAGCATATTACATTTCTTGAGTAAGTCAGCTGCATATTTATTCTGAGTAAGGAGTAACCTGTTAGCAGTCCTATGAACTTCAAATCCTAAGAAATAACTTATTGGTCCAAGTGATTTGAGAGCAAACTGTTGATTTAAATCCTGAATAACTTGTTGCAATTGAGTAGAATCATCCCCTATGATTAAAATATCATCAACATATACCAATAAAAGAATGATTTTGTTGTCATACCTATAGATGAATAAACTTGTATCAGATGTAGATTCCTGAAATCCCAACTAAAGCAAGGCTCCCTTGAGCTTATTGAACTAGTCTCCAGGGGCTTGCTTTAAACCATGAGTAACTTATGCAATTTCCAAACAAAAGTGGGACGAGATGGATCAATGAAGCCTTTAGGCTGAGACATGTAAACAGTTTCTTGTAAATCTCCATTTAAGAAAGCATTATTGATATCAATGTGTTGGATATTCCATTGAAATGTGACAGCAAGAGAAAACATAATCCAGATGGTAGAAGGCTTTATAACAGGACTAAAAGTGTAAAAAAAATCAATGCTTGGAGTTTGTTGAAAACCTTTTACCACCAATCTTGCTTTATATCTCTGAACAGATCCATCAACATTGTATTTAACTCTAAACACCCATTTGCAATCAACAATATGCATATCAAGTGTAAATGGCACTGAAGACCATGTATTATTAGATTGCAAGGCTTGAAATTCACTCTGCATAGCTTGAAACCAATTAGTATCCATCAAGGCTTGTGTAACTAACTGAGGTTCTTGTATGAGAGAAGCTATATAAGACATAATTTTTGGTTTATAGATGCCTGACTTGGCCCTAGTGGTCATTGGATGACAATAGTGTTTCACTTGTTGGTCGGAAAGTGGAGATGCAATAGAGTCAAGAATAGGTGATGTAGTAGAGTTGGAAGAAATAGGAGAATATGTTTGTAATTGAGGATTAGTATATATAGTAGCTGAAGGAATAGGAGAAGTGGTTGAGGTAGCAACAGGATGAGGTGTTTCATAAGAAGAGGGTAAAAACCAAAAAGATAAAGCTGGTGACATAGAAGAGATATCGGGTGAAACAAAATTAGGAAATCTAATGGAAAAAGGAAAATCATCCTTATGAAAAACAACACTTTTAGACACATAAATCCTTCCAAAAGAGTGAAGACATACATAACCTTTATGAAAGGAACTATATCCAAGAAAGACACACTTAGAAGAGTGATAGGAAAGTTTGTGAGTGTTGTAAGGCCTAAGATTAGGAAACAAGCACAACCAAAAATTTTAAGAAATTTATAATCGGGTTAAGGCACGAAAGAGCACATGAAAAGGAGAAGAGAATGACAAAACATGAGAAGTAATCCGTTAAGAAGAAACATTGCAGTATGAAAAGCATTCCACCAGAATTTAAGAGGCATGGAAGCTTGAGATAAGAGAGTGAAACCCAGTTCTACTACTGACCTGCGTTTTTATTCAACAGATCCATTTTGTTAATGAATGTGAGGACACGAGTGCCTAAAATGTATGCCAAGATCAGCTAAATAACATTAAAAGAAAAATGCTTATATTTGGCGACCAAAAGCACCAAAATAAGTATATATTGGAATAGGTTTTGAAAGCGCCACCAATGGCACCACCAAATATAGTCAATTTGACGGTCGGTCAACCTGTCAAATATGCACCTGACTATATTTGGCGATTTTTGGCTGCCAAGTATAAATAATTTTAAAAATTAAAAAAGATATACTTGGCAGTTTTTAGCCTCCAAGTATTTTAAAAAAATTAATATATATAAAGTATTTTAAAAAATTTAATAAATTCATAATCTGTATCATTTGCGGCTGGGATTGCTTGGTTTTCCCATTTCCTCCAATTATAAATCTACAATATGCCATGAGAAACAGTAAAATACTTTGCATAAATTCTAGGAGGCATTAAATGTGAAGTATAAATAAATTCAATATAAACATTGAATACTTTTTTCTATCAAGATGGCTTTAGGGGATGTAATGCGAAGCCTGGAAGTAACAACTTGTAAAGCTTTGATTTCTGAGGACTCCAGTGAATCTAACATGGAAGCACCTTGCTGAAGCAATTCACGCACAATCTTTCCAACCTCTTATTCAGAAGAATCCAATATAAAAGTTGCAGCTTTAAGATCATCAATAATTCGAGAGATCTGCAATTGATATACAAATAATATAAAATTGCTGGTGAGATGACCTCAAACAGATTATGTCAAAACTTGTTTTTGAGCAACAATACACTAATAATGAAGAAGATTGCTGCAGAATGCAGCAAAAAATAAGCAGGATTCATGTTGCTTTCCCCAAACCTTATTGTTAACAACTAAATTGAAACCAGGCAAATTGAAATGCAATAATCAGTAACTGACTAAAGCAGGTCAACTGAGCAAAGAGGTCAGAACTCAGTATACCATGACAAAACAAAGTGCTAAAAGACATATATTTTCATAAGAGGCTTTTTAATTTCATTTTCAACTTTCTCCAAGGCATCCATCATCATAGCCTCTACACCAAGCTCATCAGTGAGGCCTCTCTTGAACCAAAGAAAGAAAGACACAAAATATATTTATACATGAATGGCTTAAAATTTCAATTAAGAACTACTCAGAATTGACAATAAATGCATAAGTAATTAGCTCATTGATGATTCATCTAAAGTAGAATCCCATGTAACTAAACCTAATATTGCTTCAAGAAGAATAATCGAAAAATAACTGACAGAAAAGGAATCTTTGCAGGCAAACATGCAAAGGAATTAAATGATCATTGTCGACATTGTACAAGTAATAAAGGATGGTAACAATAAAGACACATATGAGCACAAAGCTTCAATTTCAACAGTCATAGCTGAAAGAGGGAAGCCAACTAGCCAGAAGAAGAAAAAGAAGAAACTATACCTGATCTTTATTTCCTTTAACGTCAACAGATATGTTTGAGCATCTGGAATTCCTTCTGTTCGGGTTTGAATGGTGTACTGAATCCTTTGGGATTCTGAGAACAAGTCTACCCTACAAAGGCTAGAAAATAATAGGCAAATTCATCATTAACTAAAGTAGCAAAATGAGGGTGACATAGATGAAACATAACAGAACATACATGGTCATATCCTCAATTCAGCATTCACCCCATATGTAATTATTTGACAGAGATATAGTAGCAAGCACCACAGCCATACAGTTTCTCAAATATAAGATACATAATAGAAAAGGTTCTCTTAAAATTAATCAAATCCAATATAAGCATAACTTTGCATCATGAACAATATCTCTTGATGCTTATCTTATTAAGTAAAATTAAGATGAATGGTAAGCATGACATGGACACAATATACAAGCTCACTCAAGTAAATAAGAAACAATTTCATACAAAATTAAGGACACAGGTAAAGAGATAAAAGATAGAACTTCTCAAATCATCTCTCTGCAGTGTACCTGCATGCACTTAAAAAAAAAAAGAGCAATGTAGACTTAAAATGAATGCCAAAAGAAAATAAATAACTTACTTCTCTCTGACTGTCTTCATGACCTTGGCATAATGAGAAACAACAGTTGGATCATCTGGATCAATGGTGATCTTCTCTTTCCAAATTATCCCCATGGCTGTCTCAAATTTCTTCTTAACATCCAAAAAGATGTTCTTCAACATCTCTTTTCAGCACAAATGAAAGTAACTTCTTAGTAAATGACAAAATAATACAAACATTCATCAAATACCAAAACAGATCTATCAGAAGTCTAGATCACACTTGAAAACACAAACATCCATTCAACTTTCTTTCAGATCCTACTCACAATAAACTCTACACAGTAATGATACACCCAGAACTGTGTCAAAAACACACAATTGAATGGAATAAAAAATTTGAATCCATACTAAAACCTTTTCTTATAAAGAAATTATAAAGACTAGTTGAAAACACCAATGTTATTCATATAATTTTATATATAATTAATTAAATGATAAACCTACCATAGCAAATGAAAGAAAAATTTCATAAGCAATAAATAGGAATAATTAAAGTACTAAAGTAAGATAAATTAACACAATGACAATGAAGGCTAAGGTTAGGGGATCCGCCCTTGATATATCAAATAAGGATACATAACCCAATTATAACTCCATTGGAATCCACACATCAAGGAGGTTCCAATCGGAAGATATATCATTTAAGCCCATTTTAGTCATATGAATTATATTTGTTTCATTACCAATATTTATACCACTTTTTATAAATGGGTTCAAGTATCCAATATGCCAATCACCATATGTCTATAACAAATCAAGGTTCTTAACTACACTTGTGTCGATAAGGAAGAACCATACGACATCTAGAAAGGGTCCAAGCATTTGATGTACCAAAGATTGTCTATAATGGATCAAGACCTCCACTTTACGAGTGTTGTCAAGATTGATTAGAGAAATAAATATAAATCATATAAAATAAATAACAAAAGAGTATGATTATAAAGAACATGTCAAGGGTTAGAAAATCTTTATTTTCATATCAAGGATTTCACCTTTTCACCTTAATGAGAGAGAATTTAGTAAGACATTATGAAAGAAAGAAAACAAATTGCAAGAAAAAGAAGATTTATTAATAACATTAAAACACAAGAGAGAGAAACACAATAACAAGAGATCCCAGCAAAGGCCAAGATGCCTTAATGGGTCACAAGGCACCACTATTTATAGATACATTTAGGGGCAAACTTGTCAAATTACAAAGGAATAATTGTAAAATATTTTGTTGACAATTTGGATCATCATGTGCATCGAATGTGACCATCGATTTTGGCACCGAATTATTTAGAATTTTGATCACATGTCTCCATACAATTGTAGATATTTCCCTCAGCTTTCTAGAACATCTGGATTCATATGATTTGGATACGTATATCAAGAGATATGGTAAAAATACGGAGGCATGTTCAGGCTGGGTCGAAACTATAGATGGGTTCATTTCAAGCCTATATTTGATCCACTAAAAGCCCGAATTTGATAATGCTTGTGAGATATGATCTTGTAGATAATTTAATTAGCTTTCAAAAAGAATTAAGATTTCCACCGTTCTGATCTATAAATAGAAAGTTATACTCATTTTAACAAACCCACAACAAAAAATGAAATTAAGATAAAGCTAATTTAAAATATGCAAAGACTATAAATATGCTTAAGTTGATGAATTTAATGACACTATTAATGTAATATGATGAATTAAGCTCTTATTAAGTATACATATTTAAGTGCTCATCACACCCCCCAACTAGCTTATTGCTAGTCCATAGCAATTAAATCGTTCTTATTTAGAAGTGATTTATAGAATTTTACATCCAAGGTGGCCATTATTGTAATTTCCTTGATTCTATCCTAATAAACAAACTCTCAACGATTTTTTTTTTTTATAAAGACTCATGTACCCTTCAGTCAAGATAGTAACAAACCTTCTTTTTGTGCTCAATCGAGACATGACTATGGAGTCTTTTAGAAAGAAGCCATATAGGTTCTAATATTTATTAAGGGTAACATCGTTAGGCAGGTGGCATTCATTCATCATCATTACTATTATTTTTTATATTATTATTATTTTTTGAAACAATGCATCCTTAACTTGTGTACTGAGGCTTAAGCTAATGACTCCCAAACTAGTTGGCTTTAGGGCATTTTAAGACACCCCTACCAACTTAATGACCCGGGTTACTAATGCTTTATTTTTACTTAAAAACTTGTGAATAGTGCAATGTTCAATCCCCTTAAGCTTTCTAATGTAACGAGTTTTGGGACAATAACTCCCAAACCAGTTGGTCTTAGGTATTAGGTGTTGAGGCACCCTTCGGGCTTAATTGCTAAATTAAGGAGGCTATGAGATCAAGCTTATCCACAATTGCTTTTTTTTTCTTTCACTTTTTTTCCATTTTCTCTTTCTCTCTTTTTTTTTTTAAACTTTCCCCTTCTTTTTGTTGTTATCCTAAACAAAACAAAAGAACTCAAATATTACAATATTTCATTTCGCAACCCACAATCATGCATTAAGGTATGTATGTGTGTAAAGAAAGGTTCATGAATACTTGCTTAATAAGTGCATGAGCAAACGATTTATTAAATGATAAAGTTGTGAGAGTTCGTAGATTTGAATAATTCAAAGGGAAGTGAATAAGACATCATTGTTATAAAATTCAAAAATCAAAACTAAATAATATCAAGTTAGCTAAAATGAGTCTTCAAAAGTGCAAAATCAAAGTAAAATGACAAATTGGTTAGAGTATGTTCCAAGAGTTCAAAATGGTCCTCTTTACTCTGCCATTCCTAACCTAGAATGCATCTCAAGGGGATTTGAACTCCTTACACTGCGCTCTGAATCTAATTACTAACTCGTTTTTTTTTTTGGCAAAAAGAAAATTTAAGACGCACTTATGTCTACTATCCTTCCTCTCCCCCTCCCCTCTTCCCCACCCCCTCCCCTCTCCCCCCCCAAACCAACCAAATGAAATATTGTTAAATGTAGAGAGATAAAGTATAGGAGACATTACCTGAAGCTTCAGTTATTCAAAAGAGATGACCTGAAAGACATGTAAAATAAAATACTACAAATAAAATAAAAGACAAGAAAAATAACAAATGGAGATTCAGATCTAATTTGCACTTTTTGTTTCGTCCTCTTTACAAATTAATTTGAGTTATAGCTGGGTTAGGTTCATACTCGACTGCTTGTAATTTGTCAAGTAATTCACTAGCAGTAGTGACAGAAACAAGATTTGTCGCACCGAATGAGGGATAAAATTCTGTTCTATAGCTGCAACAACAAAACGTATCAAATGATCAAAGAAATTTTTAACATTCAACAAACCTATGGGTTTTTTATGGAGATTCAATTGGGCCCAAGAGGCAATTTGAAGAATTCCTTTGAGAGTACCAAAGTCACCTGGTAAAGTAATAAAGGCATCCAAATTAATAAGCATATATGCCATGCGTTCATGCATAAAGGAGACCTGTAACTCTTTCCCACCCGTTTTTCTAATGATGCTTTCTACAGCCAAAGCTTTAAGAATAACACCTAAAACTTGACTGCATCCTACGAGTGCAGTTGTTGACATACAACCCATTAACCCAAGGCTACCTCCCCTATAAACCACATGAATCTTTCTTTCAGCTAATAGCCTACCAAGATAATTTACTACTGCTATAAACTCTTCACTTTTTTGAAGTAGAGATCCATAAAATATACATATCTTTTGGATTCAACGTTTTGAAGTTCCCTCCATTTCTATGCAACTCTCTAATTGTATGTGTGAAATTAAGAATAAGAGATGTCATAGTTATAGAGTGCAAAAGTCATTCTAATGATGACATCGATATAGGTAGCTCGACTGTTAGTTGAAAAAGTTTGACAATAAAGCATATAAATTCAAAAAAAATGATAAAAATAAGACAACATAAATGCATAAGTCAACCGACTGATATAAATTCAAAAATGACAGCTGTAAGGTATTAAAATTCAAAAATGATAGTACACATGCATATGTATAGGTAGTTGTGACTATGGCTCACATTTTCCTCTGGTTTTATGTCTAAAAACGGCTTAAACACCTTCTATTAGTTGGAGATATGCTTCCCATTCAATTTTTTTATAAAATGGCAAACAGGATCGTTTTGAGTCAAATTCTTAAGACTATAACGTTCTTGTTCTTCTTGAAATTGTGTCCATAATTTTAAAATTTTACGCTGCACAATTTCACGAGAATGTGTCTTAAGAGGCAATTGGATATTATCTAAAGACTTTCGACTCAATCCATTCTTGATGAATTGTAGCTTATCCTCTCGATTGTTAGACAAATATCCCAAGGAGTGGCAACGCTGGTTACAAGTCCATCTTGCACATTTGTGATAAACTTGTAATCTTTTCACTCTTCGCTTTTTGGTGTAAGAGCTTTTTCCTAAACCTGTCATGTGAGAAACAACATCATTTGAAAATTCATAAGAAAATCAAACTTTGGCTTTAATTAATCATCTTAAATTAGTAGGAATACCCTTGCACATCAACATCATTAGTCTTTTTGTGCGAGTTTTGTAAATTTTAAGCAAATCATTTTGAGGAAGAGAGGGAAAATGGTTGTGTAGCTTTGAGAGAATGGTATCCACGTGAAGAAAATGAGAGAGAAGAAAAGAAAATGAATGCAAGGTGGGCAAAAGTTTTTAGGAAATTGAAAAACTGACTTCAAAAGTCACGGAATACCGTATTTGCCAGTTGACCTAAAAAAATCAATCCTTAAAAAGATCAACTAAAGCAATGGACTCTTCATTTTGATCAAAATTTTTAAAGAATGGTTTTAACCGTTATCTATTAACTTTGCAAACATTACCATTCTTTGGATTCTCAATTTCAACAGGTCCATGAGAGAAAACATTTTTAACAATGAAAGGTCCAGTCTAACGAGACCGAAGTTTACCAGGAAACAAATGCAATCTTGAATAATACAAAATAACTTTTGTGAAGGTTCAAAAAATTTTCTAACAATGAATTTGTCATGAAAAACCTTCATTTTTTCTTTGTAAATTTTAGAATTTTCATAAGCCTCATTCCTGATTTCTTCAAGTTCACTTAACTGGAGTTTACGTAACTTGCAAGCATCATCCAAATTTGTGTTAAATGTTTTAATGGCCCAATAAGCTTTATGCTCAATTTTCACAGACAAGTGATAAGGTTTTCCATAAACTAATATATAAGGAGACATTCCCAATGATGTTTTGAAAGCAGTTAGATAAGCCCAAAGTGCATCATTAAGTCCTAAAGACCAATATTTACGATTTGGGTTAGCCATTTTTTCTAAGATCTATTTTATCTCTCTTTTAGCTAATTCAACTTGTCCACTTGTTTTCGGGTGATAAGGTGTAGAAACTTTATAGGTTATTCCATATTTCTTCATTAGAGTTTCAAATGGTTTGTTACAAAAATGTGTACTCCCATCACTAATAATGACTCGAAGAATTCCAAATCTACATAAGATATTCTCTTTCAAGAATTTGATAACTGTTTTGTGATCATTGTTTTGGTAAGGAATTGTCTTGACCCATTTTAAAACATAGTCTACTACAACAAGAATGTACACAAAAACCAAATGATGGTGGAAAAGGTCCCATAAAATCAATATCCTAACAGTTAAAGATTTTGACAACAAGAATGAGATTTAAAGGCATCATGTTTTGTTTTGAAATGGATCCCAATTTTTTACAATTTTCACAAGTTTTACAAAATGCATGTGCATCTTTAAATAAGGTGGGTCAATAAAATCCACATTGCAAGATTTTGGCAGCTGTTTTTTTAGACGAAAAGTGTCCTCCACATGCTTTGGAATGACAAAAATTAATGACTCTTCTTACCTCATTGTCAGGTATACATCTTCTAATTATTTGATCTGGACAATATTTGAATAGATATGGGTCATCCCAATAAAATTTTTTCACCTTGGTCAAAAACTTCCTTTTATCTTGAGCATTCCAATAAGGTGGCATTTCTCTTGTTGCAAGAAAATTTACAATTTTAGCAAACCAAGGTACTGCAGCAATGGAGAATAAAAATTCATCAGGAAAAAAGTCATCAATAAGTGAAGTTTCAATTAATGTCTCTATCGTTAATCTTAATAGATGATCTGCAACAAAATTTTCAGCTCCTTTCTTGTCCTTTATTGTGATGTTGAATTCCTAGAGCAATAAGGTCCACTATATCAATCTAGGTTTTGCATCCTGTTTAGACATTAAATATCTCACTGCTGCATGGTCAGTATAAACAATCATTGGAGAACCAATTAAATAAGATCAAAATTTATCCAATACAAATACTACTGCAAGTATTTCTTTTTCAGTTGTTGTGTGATTCATTTGTGCATCATTTAAAGTCCCACTTGCATAGTTTATCACATAAGGCTTACCTTCTTTTCTTTGTCCTAAGATAGCACCAACAGTATAGTCACTTGTATCACACATCAATTCAAAAGGCAAGGACCAATCAAGAGATTGTATAATTGGTGCAGTTGTTAAAAGTCCAACTAACTTATCAAAGGCATTTTGACATTCTTGAGTCTATTCAAAAGAACTATCTTTTATTAAGAGGTTACAAAGAGATTTAGATATAGCACTGAAATTTCTTATGAACCTCCTATAAAATCTAGCATACCCTAAGAATGAACGGACCTCTTTAACTATTTTTGGTAGAGGCAAATGGGAAATTAATTTCACTTTTGCTTTGTCCACTTAAAGTCCCTTACAAGAGACCACATGACCTAAGATAATTTTTGAAGTAACCATTTAATGACATAATTCAAAATGAGACCTTTTTTTTCACACCTTTTAAGACTTTTTTCTAAGTTTTCAAGACAATTATCAAAAGAATTTTCAAAGACAGTTAAATCATCCATGAAAACTTCTAAACAATGCTCAACCATATCACTAAAAATGCTTAACATGCATATTTGAAAAGTGGCTGGGGCATTACAAAGTCCAAAAGGCATCTTTCTAAATGTAAAAGTGCCGAAGGGGCACGTGAATGTGGTTTTTTCTTGATCTTCAAGTCCAATAAGAATTTGATAATAGCCTGAATATCCATGGAGAAAGCAGTAGTAGGAGTACCTTGCTACTCTTTCTAGAATGTGGTCAAGGAATTGTAAAGGAAAATGGTCTTTTCTGGTGACAACAATTAATTTTCTATAATCAATGTACATCCTTCAACTAGATGAGACTCGAGTTGGTAATGATTCACCCTTTTTATTTTATACCACTGTAATGCCCGATTTCTTAGGTAGTACTTGCGTGGGGCTTACTTATTTACTATTCGAGAGAGGGTAGACAATTCCCACATCAAGTAGTTTAAGAACTTTAGCCCTAATAACCTCTTTGATATGTGGATTCAGTCTTCTGTGAGGTTGTTGGGATGTTTTGACATTTTCTTCTAAATGTATTCTATGTGTACGAATCAAAGGGTTAATGCCTTTTATATCTTTTAAAGTCCACCCGATTGTATTTTTTGCCTTTTAAGCACTTATATCAACTTACCTTGTTGCTCGTTTGTGAGGGATGAAGAAATTATTACCGGATATGTCTGATTTTTCCTAAGATATGCATATTTTAGTCCTTCAGGTAAAGGCTTTAATTCTAACTTGAGAGCTTCCTTTTCTTTGCTTTCATTCATTTGCCCCAATTCTTTGAATCGTGATTTTGAGCCTTTTTCTATCACCTGGGCACTATCTAGTAAGGAACATATATTAGAAAGATCAGGCTCTAATTACATACTTGATTCTAATGAATTGACTAAATAGGTTTTCAAAGGGTCAAAAGAACTCCCTTTTTGGATGTGGTCTTCCATAATAGTTTCAATCATATTAGCCTCCTGAATTTCATCATCCTCTTCATATGGTTGCACTACCAAAAAAATTCTCATATTTGACCATTTTAGGCCGCCACCTAAATATATATTTGGCGGTATTGAAAACACCACTAATGGCATTGCCAAATATGGTCCATTTGACGGTCGGTCAAACGGCCAAATATGTAACTTACTATAATTGGCGATTTTTGGTCGCCAAGTATTATTAATTTAAAAAAATAAAATAAAAAACATATTTGATGGCTTTAAGCCACCAAATATGATTTTTAATAAATTTAAAATATATATATATTGTCTAAAATAATAGCAAATTAACTATTTACAAAATGTTAGAATTCACCATATTTGTAGGTCAAATTTCTTTTAAAATACACTAAAATGGTAAAATAAATTTATTAAATAATTCATAAAGCATTTATTTACTAAGTAGAAAGAATATTGTTCAATAACCAATTCCTAAATAACATCATAATTAACATATAACAATTTGTGTATTGTTTAACCAATAAAACTCAAAGAGGAATATCTAAAATTGAAAACAAATACAATTGTTTGCACATATTAAAAACGTTAAGTTCCAATGTCATGTTCTCGAATTATAGCTTCATGGCTCCATTCCTGTAATTAATCAAAGCATTAGAGGTAGCTAAAAATGGACACCCTAAAATGACACGAATTAAATTACATACTTCCATCGGTTGTGTATCCAAGACGATAAAATCCACTAGGTAAATGAATTTATTGACTTGAACTAACACATCTTCTATTACTCCTCTTGGCACTTTATTTGATCTATTAGCAAGCACCATAGTCATAGAAGTTGGTTTTAACTCACCTAGATTGAGTTTCTAAAAAACTGAGTATGGAAGCAAATTCACACTAGCACTAAGATCAAGTAAAGCATGTTCAATTTTATGATCTCCAATAAGACATGAAATTGTAGGATAACCTGGATCATTATATTTCACTGTATTATTGTTTTGAAGAATAGCACTTACTTGCTTGGCTAGAAAGGCCTTTTTTCACATTCAATTTTCTTTTCACAGTGCACAAATCTTTCAAAAATTTTGTATAAGAAGGTGTCTGTTTGATCACATCTAGCAAGGGAATGTTGACCTTTACTTGTTTGAAAATTTCAAAGATTTTAGAATTATGAGTTGGCTTCGTTTGTGTGGCTAATACTTGAGGAAATGGAGGCACAGGTAAGGATTTGGTTTCTTCTTCACTAGGTGTTGGTTTGGTAACCTCTTCCTGACCTTTAATGATTGATTCTTCTTCTTTCTCGTCAGGGTTAGGAATATGTTTTTCAACAATCTTACCATTTCGAAGAGTCATGATTGATTTGGCTTGCTCCACATAATGGCTATTTGAACTCCCCGCATTTGAGTTAGATTGATCTTTGGAGTTTTGTAATGTTTGAGAAGGAAATCTTCCTTTTCTTTGGATGCTAAATGTGGATGCATATTTTGCAAGAGTGTTTGACAAATTTGCTAATGTTTGAGCAGTTTTACTATTAAAAGTCTCTTGCTTTGTAATGAATGAATGCAATGTTTCAAGGTCCTTCCTAGGAGGAAGAGCATATGCATGATCATGAGAATTTAGAAAATTTTCATGTGTTTTAAAAAGGACTTGTGAATATTGTGCATGACTGTCATTTTTTAACTAAAATTTGGATGATTTCTCTAACTGAGATTGTAGGTTTGTGAGTATGGATTGTGATTTAGCCTTTCGAAAGTGCTCAAGGCATTTGCTTGTTCATGAAGACATTCCCTAAAGGTAGGCAAAGTTGGCCACTCATCAGTAGGATGGTCATTATCATTACAGATGTGACAGATAATTTCTTGTATAGAATTCAATTGACCACTCTTTTTTATTTCTAAAGCCTTGAGTTTTTGAGCTAGGAATACATATTTGATTTGAAGGTCATGGTCTTCCCTAAGGTTATATATGCCTCTATTGGATGTCGAGGGTGGGGCGTTGCTTGGTACGTCATAGGTGCCAGCAGTGCCCCAATTTTGGGTTTTGTCAGGTCTTTATCTTCAAATTGTCTATTACATATTAGCTCCACTAGTTGCCTATCTTGAGCTATTAACCATTCATAGAAGTGTACAACTATTCTCCAAGTTTCAAAACCATGCTGAAGATAGGTATTAAGTAATTCTTTATACCTATCCCAACATTGGTAAAGGATTTCTCCTTGTTTTTGAGTGAAAGTGGTGATTTATCTTTTAACAGAATTTGTTCTATGGGTAGGAAAATTGTTTTTCAAAAATTGTTGTTTCATCTCGTCCCATGAATTTATGGAACTTGACCTCAAATTTTGTAGCCATTTTCTAGCTTTATCTTTTAAAGAAAAAGGAAAAAGCTTTAATCTAATAGTGTTTATGCTACAATTTAGGTCATTGTAGAAGTTACACACATCTTCAAAGATTTTTAAGTGCGAATATGGGTTCTCCATATCAAGGCCATGAAAGGTGGGTAAATTCAAATGAAACTCGGTTTGAAATTGAAATGGATTGCATCGGGAGGAGAAACTATACAAGACGATGCACTAGTCCTTATCGGATTCATGTAATCTTTGAGGGTTCTTGTTCGACTTTGGTCATTTTGTTGGGAACGATTGTCCCCTTCATCTGTGAACCTTTCCACTTAAGTGTCGGCCATGTTTTCCTAGGACGATGATATTTTTCTAAAAAGTCTACCAGTAGATGTGCGTAACCAAATTTTCATTCAAATTTGAAAGAGAAAAGAAAATAAAAGAAAAGATGAACACACAACAAAGAAAAAAAATTACGATCTAGAATGAGAAAAGAGAATACTTACAATTTTGCATGCCAAATTTTACCTTCCTCGGTAACATTGCCAAAAACTTGACACATCCAAAAATTGGGAGTATATAGGAGTGTCGAAGTAATAAACCCGGTAAGACCGGGTTCGATCCACGAGGAAGAGGATTTAGTGCTACAAACTAAAGGAGGAGCAAATATAGTATAAATAATTCAAATAAATAACAAGATAATGTTAACAAATACAGGTAAAGATGGTAGGCAGTACTACCGACCATTCAAATGTAGAATAAAAACAAAAGATGGTAAAACCATCCATGAAAATAAGAGATAAAACCTGCTATAGCAAATGAAAGAACAATTTTATAACCAATAAATAAGAATAATTAAAGTTCAAAATTAAGATAAATTAACAAGATGACAATAAAGACTAAGGTTAGGGGATTCGCCTTGATATGTCAAAGAAGGATACATAACCCAATTATGACTCAATTGTAATCTACACATCAAGGAGGTTCCAGTCAGAAGATATTTCATTGAAGCCTATTTAAGTCATAGGAATTGTATTTGTTTTATTACCAATGCTTATACCGATTCTTGTAAATGGGTTTAAGTATCCAATGTGTCAATCACCATATGTCTACAACAAATCAAGGTTTCTAACTAGACTTGTGTCAGTAAGGAAGAACCATATAACATCTAGAAAGGATCTAAGCATTTGATGTGCGAAGGATTGTCTACAATGGATCAAGACCTCCACTTTATGAGTTGTGTCAAGATTGATTAGAGAAATAAATATAGATCATTTAAAATAAACAACAAAAGATTATACTTATAAAGTACATGTCAAGGGTTAGAAAATCCTTGTTCTCATATCAAGGGTTTCACCCTTTCACCTTAGCAAGACAGAATATAGTAAGATATTATGAAAGAAAGAAAACAAATTGCAAGAAAAAGAAGATTTATTAATAACATTAAAATACAAGAGAGAAAAACATAATAACAAGAGATCCCAGCCAAGGCTAAGTGTCCTAATGGGTCACAAGGTATCTTTATTTATAGATGCATTCAAGGGCAAAATTGTCAAATTATAAAGGGACAATTGTAAAATATATTGTTCACAATTTAGATCATCATGTGCATAGAATTTGACCACCAATTTCGACATCGAATTATTCATAATTTTGATCACACGTCTTCATGAAAGTTGTAGATATTTCTCCCAACTTTCTAGAATATTTTGATTCATATGATTTGGATACGTATATGAAGAGATATGGTCAAAATACGGAGGCATGGTTAGACAAGGTCGAAACTGCAGATGGATTCACTTTAAACCTAGTTTTGGTCCACTACAAGCCCGAATTTGATAGTGCTTATGTAGATAATTTAATCATCTTTCTAAAAAATTAACATTTCTACCATTCTGATGTATAAATAGAAAGTTATATTCATTTTATCGAACCTACAACAAAAAGTGAAATTAAGATAGAGCTAATTTAAAAGATGCAAAGACTACAAAGATACTTAAGTTAAGGAATTTAATGACACTATTAATACAATATGATGAATTAAACTCTTATTAAGCATGCATATTTAAGTGTTCATCAGGTGGATCCTCAGTCAAGAACCTTACCAGACCTAGAGTGGTCAAGTAAAACAACATCTTTTGCTGCCATCTATTGAAATAATTCAATCCACAGAATTGCTCTGGTTTTTCACCCTGGTTCACAAGAACCGAAACAGGTACAATTAAGGTAGTAGCCGCTTTAGGTTGTTGAGAACCGGTTGTAACATCAGCCATCTCAATAACAACAACAACAACTAGAATTAAAAAATCAAACGATTTTTAATTTCTTGAACAAACTATAGTTTGTGAGAACAACAGAAAAACTTTCAATAGATAATTCCCAAGAAACACGAAAGGTTTCACAAACAGATCCCACTTAAAGCCCAGCCTCGTAAGACATAATTTCTTTATAAGAAATTCCTAGGAAAGATGTGGAGGGGTCACAGTTGCTTCCACTTCAAATGTAGTCTCCTTAGATAGAACTTCTCTATTTAGTTACTATCCAGTTGACACCAGCAAACTATAAAAAGCCTTCCACAAACATATCACACAAAATATATATATCAACAAATATAAGGCAAGAGCAATTTATATATTCAAACAAATAAAATTATACATATTACAACAATATATATATATATATATATATATATATATATATATGTATTCTAACATTCCACTTCAAAATCTAGCAATAATCTGTTTTAAGTTTGTTCGAAAATGCATGCACAATACAAGAAAAAAACCATATTTGACGGTCATAAAAGCGACACTAATGGCACCGCCAAATATAGTGTATTTGGCAATATTTGACGGTCAGTCAAAGCGCCAAATATAGTATAAATCATATTTGTCACATAAAAGTGCCAAGTATAACTGCGAATATACTGTACAAAAATCACATATTTGTCACTTTTTTTGATAAATTTAGTAGATTTTAACGGTCAAAATTTTCAAATTTTACCATATTTATCGCTTTTTGCCCGATAAATATGGCTTACTAACGGTTAAATTTTTTAAATTTTATCATATTTGACGTTTTTTAAACGACAAATATGACAGCATAACGGTAATTTTTTAAAATTTGATCATATTTGTCACTTCGAGCTGACAAATTTTTTAAAATCTTTTTTATATTTGACACTTTGACTGATATATATGTTGTGAAACAGTAAAATTCTTTTAGATTTACAATATTTGACAGATTTTCTACTGATAAATATAATATAATAATGGTATTTTTTTAATTTATAATATTTGGCGCTTTCGAGATGGTAGATTTGACCCATTTTTTTGAACTTTTATTATATTTGACGCTTTTAAACAATAAATAAAGTTTTAAAAAAAATTAATATGTGAATTTATAATATTTGACGCTTTTTGAACTGATAAATATGATTTTATAATTGTTTTATTTTCAAATTTCAAAATAATTGACGGTTTTAAACGACAGATATGGTTTGATCTCCTTCATAAACATATAATACTAATTTTTTTATTTTTCTACCCTGTTCGATTTTGTAAATATTCTAATTTGGCATATACAACACATACAAATATCTCCTCTTTTAGATTTATCATACACTGTTAAAATTAATGATATGTGTGAGTGTTTAATTAAAAGGAGATATTAATGGTTCCTTGTAACAATCAAAATAGTAGACATGTCAACAAGCAAATTAAATAGTATCAGAAAAAGAACAACTAAAACATATTGAAGGACACTTGCAGCAAATTAAAAACCAAACCGAATATGATGGAAATTATAGAGTGCCACGCAATGTATTTGAACTACCCACATCCAAAAGACCCCAGGATTAAATAATAGATCGATAATTTTTGCAGCATTGGCACAGTTTTAGCTCTCTTGCTGCCTATGCCCCCAATGCTTAGCTACCAACCACCCAAGTGGCTGCATATCTTTCTCATACAAAACTTAACCAAGTTTTTAAAGTATTATATCATTTCAGCATCACGAATTGATCAAGTAAAACTATGAGCATTTTTCGAGAAAATTGCCCTTGCTAGGCAACAAAAAATATATTACTAGAGATATTTACAACTGAGGGCAGTAAACAAAAAAAAAAGGGTTTTGTAATCTTACAAAATTATTATATATCCCAATACGCGTCAGGCAGCACAGATATATATATACCTCAAACGAGAATAAAGCGTTTTGGAGAATTCTTATTTGTACCCAGCAGTAGCAACAACAGCTTAAGTTCCTTGTTTACTCTAACCAAATTGGCTTTTACTAATCCTTCTGATCTGTAAATAGTTAAATACAAAATAGCTCATTTAAAAAGTTCAATGCATTTACTAATTGATAAACTAATGAAAAACAAATAGAGGCAAACAATCCTGTTCTCACCCACAACGACAACAATGAACTGAATTCAAGTCTGTGAAATCCAGAGATTCTGGACAGAAGTGTCAAATCCAGAAGTGAAAAAAATAAACAAAGGAATAGATTCCCAGATGGAAATAGCAGTTAATAGTCACTGTTTGTGTATGGAAGAAAACGACCGACACCTCTTTTAACAAAGTAGGAATATAAAATTGAAGGGTGGGGCCAGAGACTTGGACAAAAGTGTTCTAATGGGCTGAAAGTGACTCCTTGATCATAGGGATGCTCATTTGGTGAACACAATATAGCCCTCATATTTCATAGTTTTGCTTGCTATGCCACCACTACTGACAGCGAAGCATCTCTAGAAAAGATGTCATCATGATGTTCAGATTTACTTGGTTTTTCACATGCACCGAAAAACATATAAAAGTAGTTGTTTTCATTTTTTTGTAATTTTTTACTTCTTATAAAGTATTTCAGATCGAAGCCAAAATAGATCTCACAGAATGGACATGACCTTACCTGTCCAACCCATCAAATTTTTTATTTTTTACATACATTAACATTTAACAAAGCTACAAAATCATAACTGCAGTAAGATTAAAGAAAAGAAGACTAACTTCAAATTCTTCTCTTTAATCTCCATGCTTAGACAACCGACTTCAAATCTTCTCAAAATGGTAAGCTCTTGGAAGTTGAACTGACTGTGAGGGATTTGAAATGTTCTGATGGAACAAAATCTTGTGGCAAATTGGTCCTCTTGATAATCCTTCTCATATTGTTCTGCAAACTTTGTTGGACTAATTGTTTCACAGCTTTCTTCTCTTCACTCATCATATCTTCTTCATTCTCCAAGCACTTCTTTGAAACTGCATTTGATGTTGTAGATGTTGATGAAGACCCACAAATAGGAGCAGACATAGTGGTAACTAAATTCCCACCATAACTCTCTGAAACTTGCTTGCCTTTATTGACTCTCAAACATTCCAAAATCCTTGAAGCCCTCTTCTGCACCAATGTGCTACCCAAAAATGTCAATTCAAGCAAAGACAACGCAATTCCAGCCTCAATCATGGCCTGTCTATCTCCATATGACTTATGCGCCATCACCATCAAAATGTATGATGCCTTTTCTTGGCACCCTGGCGACTCTGTCCAATTCAATACATCAACTAAAATTGGGAAAGCATCAGGCACCGTACTAATTGCTTTTCGACCTTTAGGAGTCGATACCACATTACTCAAAATAGATAGAATTCTTTCGCTCAATTCCATGTCACCTAGAGTGTTCATTAGGAATTGGATCCAATTGGTTTCTAAAATCGACGAAATGTTTGACGGGTAAATTGAGAGATTGTATAAAGTTCGAAGTGCATCTTGTTTTGCTTGTGGACTACTTTTGTTCTCCAGATCTTTCAAGGTTCAAACCCAATTCACAAAACGAAACTGCAGGCTTCTTTACAGATTTAAGACCAAAACAACATAAATAAGTATTAAAATTTAAGCTCATTTATTCTGCAACAAACAAAAAAATCTACATAAAGGGAAATCGAGAGGGACAGAGAGAGAGCAACCTCTTGTTCATGTCAATATCAGCCTTCTTGCAGAAGATGTTGGCAAATCGCCTATCAATACCCTTAATTGAGGTAAGAGCAAACATGGTCTTCTGTTTCCCATCAAGGTTTGTGTTCAGTACACGCAAAATGTGCTGAAAGTCCTCGTTGGCCACCGGAGACTTCAATCACACAAAATCCACAAACCAATCAACAAACAAATTCAACATACTCGTAACAATATTCATTAAAAATGATCGAAACCCAGATGCCAAAACAAGTGAAATACGAAAACCCAGATGCCAGAAACAAGCAAAAGAAATAGTTTAGAAACAACAAATAGATATGAAAACTGAGAAGCACCAAAACACAACGTTTAGAAACAAATGAAAGACACAGATTTCACATTCACCTGGAACCAGAAGCGACAAAAATTCTGAACTCCTTCAGCTACCGTCGGATGAACCTCTAAAATACATAGATCCACCATCTCCACCGTATCCTCACTCACGTCTCCTACCGCCATAACCACCACCGCTGCCGTATCCACGATTGTATCCACCACCACCTTCACGACATCTATCGCCGCCGTATTCACCTCCACTGTGGCTGTAACCACCGCCACCGATTTCGTGTGATTGAGCCTGGTTGACTGTGATGTTACGTCCGTCAAGATTGTGGCTGTTCATCCCCTCCATCGCGTCTCTCATCGACTTCTCGTCATGGAACGTAACGAATCCGAATCCTCTAGATCTGCCAGTCTCGCGATCGTTGATTATCTTCGATTCAATAACATTGTCGTAGGCGCTAAAGGCCTCCTGCAAGGTATGGTCAGTGGTGGCCCAAGCAAGGCCTCCAACGAAGCACTGGAACTCAACGTTGCAGAAGCCATTGAAGAACTAAAACCCTAGATTGGAGGACAAAAAGGGAGCCAGAAAAGAAAATTGTAAGCGAATTTGAACATAGGTAAACGATGAGTGGGTGAATGGGTGAGACAATGAATGAGGTTAGTTGATGAGTGCGTGGGTTAAGGAGTCAGTGAGGTGATGATGCTTGGGTGAGTAAGGGAGTGAGACGGCTAGGGCAAAACTGAAAGGGAAAGTTAAAAGCGAAGAGGGAAATGAAGGAAAGCGTGGGAAAGAGATAAAAATTAATGCATTCTTTATATGCATATACTTGTCAAAAATTTAATAATCTGATAAATATGTATTTGAAGTCAGGCCAAAGAGTGACAAATATGGGCAATGGGTTGGTTGACTTTTAATATAGTGTTATACATGGCATTTTAAAAAAAAAACCGCCAAGTTAAAAAAAGGGTAGTGTCAAATATATGAAAAATTCTTGTAGTGGCAATTTATAAGGATATCATATAGGCAAAATAATTTAATTTAACTTTAAAATAAATTTACCAATTGGAAGCTTGTCCTAGTAATAGAAATTATTCGTCGAGGCTCGTGCATCACACGATCTCCTTAAAACAGATTCACCTTCTCCAATAGGTGCTTGAGAATTCTATTAACATCTATATCCCAAGATACAACGACAAATAGTAGCAAGAGAAGCACTGCTCTTCCGCTTAAGGGAACTGAAAACCCTTAAACTCTATCATGAACTTTAGAACTAGAAGTTAAGAACACAAAAAAGTAAGAGATAAACAAGCTACAGAGAAAGAGAGAGCTAACTTTTGTTGTGTTAAACAAATAAGGGAGAACCTCTTTATATAGGCTATGGAATTTGTAACTTATGGAATTTGAAACATCAACTTTTATTAACTCAAAATCAATTTTTATTCAATACATGAAAATTCATGAATACATGAGTTATGAATTCGAAAAGACTTATAACATTTAGGAATTTGTAAAGACTTCTAACATCAATTTCATTCACTAATTTTCTAACAAAGAATAAATAGGAAATACTTAATATGATCTTAATCTTAATATTTAAGAAATATTTTCAACTTAATAAATACTGAGGTTGACTTATTAAAATAATAAGGTTGCATTATTATTATTATTATTTTGGGATTCTTAACATAAATTCTCAGAGATGAGATATAGATTTATGATACAACAAGTTAGAGAAAGAAGTAAAAGTTTGTCCTCGAAAAAGGGAAATATTAAATGGATTGATTGGAAATTATAAAATTTTCTATTTCTTTCTCTTTTAAGAAGAATGCTAATCATAGGAAAAATGGAATTTCCATAATAACTACAAATATCTCTAATATCATTTGAGAATCTGATTTATTGTTGTGTGCAATAAGTTAAGTTTGGTTAGAAGCATTCCTACAAATAGTAGTGTTGTTTGTTGACAGAAGAGTAGGATCACGTGTGTCTGAAAGGGGGAAAAAGGAAGTTTTAATTTCAGGTAACACCTAGCAGTATATGTCAATATTTGGTTGGAAGGACACACCAAATGAGAAAAATGACGTGGTATTCCCGTCCTATGAAAGTATTTCTCGTTAAGAAAACCGGCATAGATTTTGTTAGGTTTATTAAATAAATATAAATATGGCATATTAAGAATGACATAGGAGGACTCATGTGGAAAATATATTAGACCCTCACTTATTTTATAGAGTTACTTTAGTTCCCTTTCAAAGTTTTGCTATATCTTATCTTTTTTTTCTTAAATGTTGAACCACTTGCCCTTTACTATTAGACTACTGCATGCAGCCGCACATAGAACAATGTAAGGTAACATTATATTTTAATTCATTTCTATTATTTTATTCAAAAATAGAATTTTAGAAAATTTTTATTTCTTATTTATTTAGTTTGCTGTAAATTATGTGGTTTGTTTTAATATTTTTCTATATATGTTTTATGAAAAAAAATCAATTGTTATTATATGAGTATCAACTTGAAGAACTTTAGTGAATGGTAATGACTAACTCTTTTAGTAATGTTTAATAACATATTGTTATATTTGTACAATTGTATTTAATATTTATTTATTTTTATGAATCAGGGTAAACAAATAGTAAATATTATTAAAAAATTATGTTTGAAAAGCTTTTCTAAAGGGTAAAGTTTATTATGCCTATATATCTAAGTGTATTTTTTAATTATTTTTTAACAAATTTTCTCATATCATCAAAATCTATTCAATAAATTACAAATATTAAAATATGTATGACAAACCCAACACCACACCCCACAAAATCCCTCACCCAATTCGCCGTTATTCTTTATTTGTAGAGGTAACATCGTAGTTAGCGAATGGACTACATCATCACATCTACAATCATTTTTCTTGTTTATTTAGTGAAATATCAATTTCGGAGTAATGACAAATAATAATAGAGTAATGCTACTCATACAAACTACTTATACAAACTCATCTATACAAACTGACGTGGCATAATATGATTTGATAAATAAATGCAGTGATTTGATAAATATGTATTAATAATAAATGTCATTAATTAACATGGATGATGTGGCGATCATAAAGAGATGACACATCAGTTTGTATGTGTGAGTTTGTATAAATAGTTTGTATGAATAGCATTACTCATAATAATAATACTACAGGCATAGACGGATTGGCGCAAGGAGGGGCAATTGCCCCTCCTTGATTTGAAAACTTTTTTAGATTTGAAAATATTTTAAAGTATATTATTTATTTTGTCCCTCTTTTTTTTAAATTATAAATTTAATTAAAATTGATCCTTTTTTTTATTGTCACCTCAACGAATTTAAAATCAAACTTTATCGTTTGTGATTCTATCTATTTACATAAAATAAGGGATTATGTCTTCTTTTTCATTTATTTACATAAAATAAGAAATTATTTCTTCTTCTTCTTCACTTCACTCAACACTTTCATCAAATAAAAACATATCTATCTTGTGTGTTTCGTCTATTTACATAAAAAGAATTGGAAGTTAGTATATGCAAAAGTTAAAATTTTCTTCTTGTCTTTTATTTATCGGTTTTTATCATATTAAACAAATGTACTATGATTTAATATTGATGAAGATCACTTTTTTTTTTTTCTTCATCTTGGTTTATAATTTATGGCTATTTACTTATTATCATTATATTATCTATGAAAATGAGACAATAGTTCTATGTAGTTGCTTTATTTTTTTATTCAATGAACTACTAGTTGTTTCATTGTTAATGTGTGTGTGTATATATATATATAATTTTTCTAGACTGTGTTAAGGGTCATGATTTTGAATATTTTATATTTGTTATAATATAAATAAAATAAGCATGGATGTTACGTGTCTCGTCTCATATTTATTTACATCATAAATTAAGAATTAAAATATATTGAATTATTTAAAGTTATCAATATTAGAAAATTTTAGATTTATTATCCAAAAGTAAACTATTATTTATTTGGATAGTAAATTACTAAGTTGATTATTCTTCTTTAAGAAAATGTTTTTATTTTTTATTTTTTAAAAATTTATTTACATAACTAAACGAGGATTAATGGTTAAACAAAAATTTAGTTAATAATATGATAAATTAGATATTATATCATACTTTCAAAATATTAAATAATCAACTTAGAAATTTGACATGAAATTACTTAGTAATTGAATATATTATTATTAATATGAAAATTTTGAAATTTTACTGTTCATAAATTTACATGACAAAAATTGTACTGTTTATAAAAATTTTGCTCCTCCTCGATGAACTTTCAGACTCTGTCACTGACTACAGGAGTTTATTCCACAATATATTTCTCTGTGAAAATATTCTGCTTATCAAGTGGTCATTAAGGTTTTGTCAATTAGTTAGCTCTTTCAATATAAATCTCAGGCCGAAGCTTATGGGCAATTGCTATGGTGCAGAAACCCCCTCACAACCCTCTCAACAAAATTGAAGTTGTTGGCCATATATCTTTTTTCGACTTTTTGGAGAACATATTAAGCAGGTTAGCTTAGGACCTGATACGTGGCACAATTGAACCTAGTTACATTATTATAAGCCTTATCATCTTATCACTTCTTTAATAATTAATCTACACAATTGCAGCAGTAGACCAATGCCACATTTCACAAGTCACAAGTGGCCTCCTAATTATTACTTAAGATTGCCATTATGGGGCTGACTTCAACTAAATCTTTATTTGATTTCAACCCAAAACCATTGTTCTCCCAATTTGGCAATTAATTAAACTCGGTTGGGACCCCTTACCATAAATTTTCTCGCAAAATGCTAGAGAAAATCGATGCAAATCATCGAATATTCCACAAACGAGAAACATCATATCGCTCGTTTGATATCTAGTTACTCTCTCGTTAATTATATATATATTATTTGTAGTACTCTTATTCTATTTACGATTCTTAAAAGTCTTGCTATAAGGATTAATTGAGCATGTAAAAACAACGTAAACGAAGTTAGTGCATTTAAGTGAGAATAATACTTTTTTGTTGCTTTATCACAAGATGATAACTAATAATGAGGTTCTGAAATTAGTTTAAATGAAAAGTGATTTTTATGCAACTTTAATGTATGATGGTAATAATGAAATTCTGATCGGCTGGTTTAAGGATAATAATTTGTTTTTGTATCTTTATGGAAAGAGTCCGACTTCAATTTTTTTTTTTCTTTAACATCTTAGGAGAAAATAATATATAATTACCTGGGATCCACATTAACAGACTGTTTATATAATCAAACAATAGCAGGAAATTAATGATATACAAACAAAGAAATAATCATGTGAATAAATGATTTTATAAATTTTTTATATTTAGAGATTATTTGCGGATTTTATTAGATAAGTTTGGAAGAAAGACATTTGTTATTGAGTTAAATGAAGCGGGTTGGGTCCAGGGCAGCCACTATCCAGCCCCACCCCACTGGCCAATTGGGCGGGGCGGGTAGGGTTGTCACGGGGTAAGGAAGATTTAAACCCTGTCCTACTTTGATCATTTAAGATTATATTTCATTTAAATTAAAAAAACAAATAAATATCTATAAAAAATATTACAAAATCTTAAAAAATCATATATAGTACAAAATAAATATCTATTAAAATTATTTATGCTTAATTAAAAGAATAAATCCATATGTCTAAAAAAATATATTAATATTCAACAAACCAACAAATAAATAGAGCATATAATAGGGCTTCTAAATTTTTTTAATATAATTTCTAGAATTACAAAAGGATTTAGTCAAGCAACAATAACAATAAAGTAAAATTAATAGTAGGGTTTCTAGTTTTTTAATATATTTTATAAAATTAAAAAGGAGGCATTATAAAATTTGTAGTTATATCGTATTCTATGGGGCCAAGCCGGGGCAGCAGGTCTAGAGGCTGGACCTGGCTCGGACCCACCTTGGCTGGGGCAGAAAAATGTTGCCCCAAACCAGCCCCATCACATGCGGGGCACTCCGGGTGCCTTATGGGACCAAGTCAAATTGCTAACCCTTATTGGGAGGTTAATTATTATTTCAAATTCAACGTGTAAGTCTTCGAGACATAGTGATCACATTTGTTACGGTCTTTTGGTGGGATAGAATATTGTACTGCAAGCTCTCTCACAAATTAGAATATATTTTGTCCCTTAATTTAGCATTTTTTTTCCTTAGAAGGAATCAACGAAGGATTTTACACTATCTATTACATCCTAAATGAGGAACTGGTGTCCAATCACTTTATTTCAAAGGTATGGTAGGAACCTTTTTGAGTACATAGTTCGCGAGTGTGCATATCCTAATCAACAGGGGAAAAGTTTTTCGTAATCAATGTTCTTTGAGCCATGGAAAACTTACTCAATGTGAGTGGGTGAAGGTATTTTGTCTTTCACCCAAACCCACATCGGTGGAAAATTAATTTTAAGTGGGGAGATTAGGCTATATATTAAAGCCTCCTCCTCCCTTTATATTTGCACCAAGTTTATGTATTAAGCTTTTCACTTCTTCCTCCCACATAATCTCCTCCATTCTAATTGTGAGAGAGATTGTAATATTTTTCTTCATAGTGAAATATTTTCGGTCTTGTCCCGTGGAGGTTTCCCTCAAATTGAGGGTTTTATCACGTTAAATATTTGTGCCTTTCACTACAAGAAAATTACTCTTTAGCTACCAATAAAATTGGTTGCTAAAGACAAAAAGTGGTCGCCGAAAGATTCAACGACGAAAATAATATTGGTCGCTAAATGGTCGCGCTAGGCTCGTGGCAAAAAATCATAGCGACGAAATCCGTATATCGTCGCTAACCATAACTTAGCGACTAATATTGGTCGTTGTAGGTAAAGATTTAGCCACCACAAGTGGTCGCTAAATGATGATATTCCGCTACCACTGTTTCGTAGCCGATTCATGAGATATTTGGCGACCACATTTGGTCGCTGGATGCTGACATTTGGCTACCAATATTTCGTAGCTGATTCATGATATATAGTGATGACATATTGGCCGCTGAATATATGAAATTTAGTCGCCAAATGTCTTAAACTTCCATACTTTTGGAGACGATATACTACATGTAGAGACGAAGGATGTGGTCGCTGATTGTGTAATTTGACGACCAACATTGGTCGCAAAAGGTTCAATACAATTGGTGTTTTATGCAAATTGCTGGTCATAGATTATACAAATTTGGTAGCGGAATGTTGGAGGCAAGAAGCCTCTAATTTTTTTGCAACTATTACATTGGTAGCTAAAAGGTTTGTTATCCCGAATTATTTTTTAAATTATTTTGGCTTCCAAAAAAAGAATTGACATTGATATTTGTATAATTTACCATAAATTAATTTTCATTAAATTTTATATTCATTCACAATACATTTGTAAGATAAAGGATCATTAAATCAAATATGTACATGACCCAAAAAATTGTAGCACAAAAATCAAGTATTCATGTAAACTTGAAACAAAAGTAACAAAGAATCCTATAAGACAAAATATACATGACCAAAAAAATTGTAACACAATATATCCATGCCAATAGTAGGATGGTAGTGATATCCATAACAAAAACAAATCCTATTATATAATTTTAATGTCGAAAACATGATAAGATGGTAGTGATGAAACTATGGTAGTGGTGATGATGATCTATGTGATGATGATGAAGCAAACTGACCAAGAGCCAAAGTCTGTAAATAAGTCTCAATTGATTGAAACTTAACCTTCAAATCAATTATCTCAGTCTGTTGTGTTTTTATCAAAGACTGTGCTTCAACCAATTCATATCGGGTGGACTATAGCTCCGCTTGTTGTGCCTCTATCTTAGTGAGCAATTCTTGATGAATGATAGATGAAGTCATTGGGTGACCATGAGAACCTTGTTTATGCACTCCCAATCCTTTAACATATCCAGATTTCTTTTCAAAGATTCTTTGAGAAATCTCAACCTCACTATATTCTGTCTCCCTTTGAGCATTTGAATCCTACAACTGATGTAACTCTTGCTACAAATTTAAAAACATAAATGGTGAATTAAATTGAAGAAATAAATATAAAATAGTAAAAGAATTAAATATAAATATAAATAAATTTACATATTTTTCCCATGCAACATCATTAATCCATCTTTTTTTTTTTGTAGTATGATAAGGAGATTGAAAAAGATCTGAAAAGCATTGTGCCTCACCCAAGCGCTACAAAAATGTAAACAAATGTAAAAGAATTTTTTAAAGTATACATTTTGTAACAATAATAACAACAAAAATTAGCTAGAAGTTAATAAATTAATTTTACCATAGAATTATCTGAACGATGACATGAAAAAGATTAGCTAGAAGTTAATAAATAATAGTAGAGGAATATAAATGGAATGCTTTTCTTTCATAAATTTGATTAACATCTAACTAGGCCTGTTTGATGATAATTTTTTTTTTAAATAATTGGAAAAAGATAAAGTGGTGCATTAATTATCATATGCATTTTTAACATAATATAATAAGAAAGTAAAAGGCTGAAAACTTGATGAAGCTCCAGGACCACCCTATACAGTGGGTTATATGTGGCTGAAACTAGCACTGCTTTTTTTTTGGCCTGGTGTCAAAAGTTGCAGTTAAACCAATTAAATGTGTTACTGAGGTTTCACTTCAAATAAACTCCTAGCTTCATTGAAGTACAAACCTGAATAAATATTTATAAATTAGTAGTCTCTTCACTAAAGGTCCATAAAAGTTGTTGTTCCATTCAAATTTCATGTCAACTAGAGCTTATCTATCCCCGAACATTTCTATAGCACCAACATGTTTACCCACTTTTGGGCCCAAGAACCCAATTAAAGATGGGTAATTTTTGTGGGTATGAGGAGAATTATAGTAACCAAAGAACTCTATTACATGAAAAGTCAAAACAAGGAAGCTGGGTGCCTAACTATCACCTCTCCATTTTTTTTCTATTTTTTCCTCATCTCATTGTCTTTTTTCTAACCGCATGACCCCTTTCTTTCACTAGAACAAACAAGTTCTGTCTTCTAATTTTTCTTTTAGGACCGTATATATAAAGCTTAAAAAAAATTATTCTTAAATACTTAAAGCATGAAAGACAAGCTTTAAATGATTGTCCCCCACTTTCTCTAAAGTAAGGCAACTTGCCCACCTACCCATATGAAAACTTAAAGAAATATTCAAAGTCTCTTTTTATTTTATAAATGCTTCATTGTCTCTCACATGCATTCGGTTTGGCCTTCTCCACTCATGTTTTAATAAAAGCAAAATTATTAGAATTGTTTATCATAGACTTAAATGGGACAAACTCAAAAGGATATCAAATGTGTCATCTAATTATGAATATTTAGAACCAAAATAGGAAAACAAATAAATTTAAATGTAAATAGCGGTACCCCTCATCTCTGCATAAATCACTTAAAGAAAAAAAAATCATGAACCTGCATATAAAAAATATATATCTTTGCTGGTATGCATATAATTTCAATCTTTCTTAAATAAGAAAATTAAAAGAGTAACAAGTAAAAATTAACAAAGATGGTATACCAAACTATAACAATGAGGTAGTGACTATAACTTGCTTGCTTCTCTTGGGAAAAGCAATTGACTAGATCTGGCCATCCCTAAAAAAGGAAAACAAATAGGCATAAAGTTAGAAATTAAAAAAGTGAATATATGAAAACCAATTTGCTGCTATTTGAAACCAATCCTCCTAAGATGCCACTACCGACCCCTGAAAAAGAGAAGAAATAGGCATAAAGTTAGCTCAAACCCAGTACTGATCGACAAATATTCAAGTACATACACAGTCATACCTAGTCATCAAACCATGATTAGAAATTGCACTTGAAGAAATTTATCCAAACCAAAGAAACAAACACCAAACTGCCTCATTCAAATTTCATTGGAACGATTCAAAAATAAAAAAGACACAAATCATTAACAACACTCAATTAACTCAAATAGTTAGCAAAATAGGCGTGTACCTGAGCTGCAATAGAGAAGATGAGAGGCGATGTCCCGATCTTGGCCTTGCTAGAGTCGATGTCATCACAGAGGGCTTCTTAACCAACAAGTGAATCAATGAATGGGTGAGTGGGCCGCTAATTTGAGGTGAAATTGATGATGTGATGAGTGGGTCAGTGAGCAACTGATTTGAGGTGAAATCGATGATGTGATGAATGGGTGAGTGAGTTAGTAGCTGATTTTAGGTGAAATCAATGATATGATGAGCGGGTGAGTGAGGGATTGAGGTGAGTATGTGAGTTGAGAAGTGGCTAGGGCAAAAAGATATTCAGAGAAAAAATTGTAAGGGATTTACTAAAACAGAAAGTGGGCAAGAGGGTTTTTCGACTGTATATACTTGTCACAAAAGTGGGAAAGTGCGATGCTCAATGGGCATATAACGGAGAGAACTAAGGATTAGAAAAAATGCCCAAAAGGTAAAAGGTAAAGGCAATAAAAATAAATATTACCTTAACTTTTTATATATTTCTGATTACCAAGGTTCTTTTAAATAAATATTAATTTATTAACTTAACTTTTAAATTTTATATAAATTAATTAATTTATTTTTTTAAATTTTTAGTTTTTAATATTATATCTTAATAAATTTAATCTTAAATTTATCTCTTATTTAATAAAAAATCAATTACATGTTATTAATTTTAAAGTTTTATATATTATTATATTTTGTGAATTAATATATAAATTAAATAATAATTTAATTTACTCCTAAGTTGAGGTTTTGGCAAGGTGCATGTCCTGCACGTTGCGAAAGCCTAGTTTTGGTGACGTGCACATGATGCAAGTTGTTAAAACTTTGTTTCCGCAATGTTCATTTGTTGCATGTTGCCAAAAGATAGATTTCGCAACATGCATATTGTGCCGTAGGCCCTTTTTCACCGAAATTTAGTCGAAAAACCTATAGGAAGCCATTGGTTTCTACGCTTCGATCTGTAAAAACGTAAAGAACCCAAGGACAAGACATATATGGTTGGAAAGAGAACGTTACAAACTTCAAAATGAAATATAGTGGGGCCGGAGACTCACCAAAAATCGGTCAGAATCACTGGTCAAAGGCTGCGACGAACAGTGAAATGACACTCTCCCAATCTTTCCCTTTTTCTGTCTCCCTTCCTCTTCACCCTTCTCTTGTTTTTGTAAAAAACATTTGGGGCTGGGCTGAGCTTTCTTCACCTAAGCCCAATGAACATTACATTAAATATCTTAAATAATAATTCCAATTTATTATTGTTCTTTCTTTTCTCTCTAAAAATTTTTAATAATTAGTGTAATTTTTCATAACATTTAAAATTCAAAATAATTTTAATTATTTTTAGTAATTTAATAATATAAATTTTTATTTTTATTTTTTTATTTTGATATTTAATATTTTCTTTTTAATATGAAAATAAATTCATAAGAAAAAACATTATGTGTTTATAGTATAATATATATACTATCTTAATGGCTTTATGGAATTTTCATTTTTCTAAATTTTTAGAATATTATTTTTTTAATGGACTAAAATTAAATTTTTTTTTTCATGAATAAATTAATTACGTGTTGTTTATTTTAAAATTTTATATATTTATGAATTAATATAAAAAAATTAAATAATAATTTAATTTATTCATTAGTTAAGGTTTTCATAACGTGCATTTATTGCACGTTGCCAAAAGGTAGCTTTTGCAACGTGCATTTGTTGCACGTTGCGAAAGGCCTATTGCCATAGACCTTTTTTCTTCTAGTGTAGTCAAAGCTCTTGGGGGTTCCTTACCATTTCAGCGACCAAAATTTTGGTCGCAGAATGAAATTTTTTACTGCGACCATTCATTATGGTAGCCAAATCACTTGGGAAAATCGATTTCCTTAACCTTTTGGCTACCAAAATGTTGGTCGCGGAATGAAATTTTCTGCCACCATTTCTTTTGGTCGCTATATACGACATCTAGCTACCACTTCTTTGGTGGCTAAATATGATTTTGAGACTATATCCTGTAACCTTTTTAGCGACCACAATTGGTCGCGAAAAGCTTCTTTCAGCTACGAAACCTTCAATGGTCGCTAAAACATAATTTTGCACCATTTGATTTTCTGCGACTAACGTTGTTTTCGTCGCTCGATAAGGATATGGCGACGAAATATTGGTCGCGAAAAAAAATTTTTATTTCTTCAGCTTCGGCCACCACCTTCAGCTACGAACGTATACTTTCGTCGCAGAATGAAACATTCTGCTACCAATTTCCATCTGTCGCCAAAAATTTGGTCGCTAAAGAGTAGTTTTCTTGTAGTGTTTATTTTCTTTATTGCCTTTAGTTTATTTATTGTGGAAGGCTGAGCCGCCCAAGTTGTCTATTTTATTTATTGTGGAGGGCAGTGCCACCCAAATTGTTATTTCTAACATAACAATTTGTTTCTTGTCTTTTATTTGAGCTGCGGTAGGAGTGTTCAATCTCCTAACAGTGGTATCAGAGCAAGGTTGCGAAGGCAGAGCCAAGGGTTAGGACAGTGAGTGGTTACTTGTATGGTTATATACATGTCTAGGAAAGCTTTGTCAAAAAGACGATAAGAGTCTAAAGAGACTGGATTTTAAGTGAGACCGCTTGTGACCCCTCCAGTGTTTCCTGGAAGCTTTCCTGGTGTATATTAAATTGTACCGGCACTTACTACTATTCTTGGTTACTGTTTAGTAGTGGTGTATGTATACGGATACTGTTACTGTTCACGTATACGATACTATTCAAGGGTACTGTTCACATATACGGTACTGTTTACTACAAGACAAATGGCAGCCAAATTCAAGATAGAGAAGTTCGATGGAAACAACTTTGGGCTATGGAAAATTAAAATAGAGGCTATCTTGAGAAAAGAAAATTGCCTTGAAGCAATTGATGGAAGACCGGAAAATATGCAAGATGAAAATAAATGGGAGAAGATAGATGGTGATGCGATGGCAAGTCTACATCTAGCAGTTGTAGATGAAGTGCTGTCAAGTATTCAAGAATTAAACTCTGCAAAGGAGATTTGGGATACTTTGACAAGCTTGTATGAAGTCAAATCTCTACACAACAAAAATTTCTTGAAAAGGAAGCTGTACACTCTTCGTATGTCAGAAACCACTCCGGTGACTGAACATATCAACACTTTGAAGACGTTATTCTCTCAACTCTCAACCATGGAGCATAACATAGAAGAGAAGGAACGTGCTGAGCTTCTACTTCAGAGTCTACCTGATTCATATGATAATCTCATCCTCAACTTGGCAAATGGTTCAATGAAGTCATCTCTAATCTTTAATGATGTTGCGGCTGCTGTCTTAGAAGAAGAAAGCAGACGTAAAAACAAGGAAGACAGAATAATGACTTCTCAACATGCAGAGGCTTTATCCGCCAACAGAGGGAGATCAAGGGAACGTGGTTCCAGTGGGAGTCACAATCAGAACAGGGGAAAGTCTAAAGGAAGGAAGTTTATTAAATGCTACCATTGTGGAAAGCAAGGGCACGTGAAAAACGAGTGTTGGCATCTTAAGAAGAATGGAGAGGGAAACAGCAAAGGAAAAGAATCTGAGTCGTCAGGATCTCAGGGTTGTGTAGCAAGTACTTCAGGGAATGGCGAAATCTTATGCAGCGAGGCAACAACAGTTATGGAAGGCAGAAAAAGGTTTGCTGATATATGGTTAATTGATTCAGCAGCAACATGACATATGACTTCTAGAAGAGATTGGTTCTATCAATATAAACCTATCTCAGAAGAGTCTGTGTACATGGGTGATGATCATGCCTTAAAAATCGCTGGTATTGGAACCATCAAAGTAAAATTGTTTGATGGTACGATTCGCACTATCCAAGATGTACGACATGTGACTGGCTTGAAGAAAAATTTGCTATCGATGGGACAGTTGGATGACCTCGGATGTGAATTCCATACGAAAAATGAGATCATGAAGGTTGTCAGAGGCGCACTTGTGGTGATGAAGGCAGAAAAGATTGCTGCTAACCTATACATGCTCCATGGAGAAACGGTTCAGGAGGCAGCAATAGCAGTTGCTAGTTCTGGAGAAGAATTGTCTATGATATGGCATCAAAGACTTGGCCATATGTCCGAAAAGGGTTTGAAGATTCTCTCTAATCGAAAACTACTTCCTGGAATCAAAACTGTAAGTTTACCATTCTGTGAGCATTGTGTTATTAGCAAGCAGAGTAGACTGAGTTTTAGCAGATCTATTGCTAGGAGTAAAAACATTCTAGACTTGATTCATTCTGATGTTTGGGAATCACCGGTTACGTCCCTAGGAGGAGCAAACTACTTTTTATTGTTTGTGGATGATTATTCTAGGAGATGTTGGGTATATGTCATCAAGAAAAAGTCAGATGTATTTCCTGTATTCAAAGCCTTCAAAACACAAGTGGAACTTGAATCCGGAAAAAGGATCAAGTGTTTGAGGACAGATAATGGGAGAGAATTTTGCAACAAGGAGTTTGACGCATTTTGCAGTCAAGAAGGTATAAAACGGCAGAAGACAGTTGCTTACACACCACAACAAAATGGAGTGGCAGAGCGGACAAATAGAACTCTCGCAGAAAGAATGAGAGCGTTACTGAGGACTGCGGGTTTACCCAATACATTTTGGGCAGAAGCAGCCACTACAGCCTGTTACTTGATAAATAGGTCTCCATCAACAGCAATTGAGATGAAGACACCTATGGAGATGTGGACCGGTAAGCCAACTGATTATTCCTCCCTTCATATTTTCGGATGTCCTGCTTATGTGATGTATCATGACCAAGAAAGAACGAAGCTGGATCCAAAATCCAGGAAATGTATCTTCTTGGGATATGCTGATGGAGTAAAGGGGTATCGCTTATGGGATCCTACTGCCCATAAGATTGTCATCAGCAGGGATGTTGTCTTTATAGAAGACATATTTAAATGTGAAGAAAGTGATAGCACGAAGAAAAATGTTGAGACTATATCAATACAGGAAGAAACAGTTTCTTCTGAAGCAATACCAGAACACGATGATCAAGAACCAGTTGAGTCTGAAGCACCTGAAGTCCGTCGATCAACTCGAGAAAGAAGGGAACCTTCTTGGCACTCAGAATATGTGATGGCGAGCAATGTTGCATACTGTCTCCTAACAGAAGATGGGGAGCCTTCCACCTTTCAGGAGGCTATAAAAAGTTCTGATGCATCTCTATGGATGACAGCAATGCATGAAGAGATGGAAGCTTTAGACAAAAACAAGACATGGGATCTTGTGCCACTACCACATGGAAGAAAAGCCATCGGAAACAAATGGGTCTACAAGATCAAACGTGATGGGAATGATCAAGTGGAGCGGTATCGTGCTAGACTGGTGGTCAAAGGATATGCTCAGAAAGAAGGAGTTGATTTCAATGAGATATTCTCTCCTGTGGTAAGACTTACAACAATTCGAGCAGTCTTGGCTATGTGTGCTACTTTTGACTTACACTTAGAGCAGTTAGATGTAAAAACTGCATTTCTTCATGGAGAACTTGAAGAAGAAATTTATATGCTCCAACCGGAAGGTTTTGTTAAAGAAGGAAAAGAAAACTTGGTTTGCAGGTTGACCAAATCTCTGTACGGTTTAAAACAGGTGCCAAGGTGTTGGTACAAGAGATTTGATTCATTCATCATCAGCCTTGGGTACAACAGACTTAGTTCAGATCATTGTACTTATTATAAGAGGTTTGAGGAAGACTTTATCATTTTGCTGTTGTACGTGGATGATATGTTGGTAACAGACACTAACAAAGATCAGGTCCAAGAATTAAAGGCACAATTGGCTAGGGGATTTGAAATGAAGGATTTAGGACCGGCAAACAAGATTCTAGGGATGCAAATTCATCGAGACAGAAAAAACAGGAAGATTTGGCTATCTCAAAAGAACTACTTGAAGAAAATCTTGCGTCACTTCAACATGCAAGATTGTAAGCTAATTTCTACCCCATTTCCTGTTAATCATAAATTATCCTCAAGTATGAGTCCTAGCAATGAAGCGGAGAGGATGGAAATGTCTCGAGTACCGTATGCATCAGCAGTAGGGAGCCTAATGTATGCTATGATTTGTACAAGACCAGACATTGCACAAGCAGTGGGAGCGGTCAGTAGATTCATGGCTAATCCGGGAAGAGAGCATTGGAATTCTGTTAAGAGGATCCTTAGATACATCAAAGGAACCTCTGATGCTGCACTATGCTATGGAGGATCAGAGTTCATTGTCAGGGGCTATGTTGATTCAGATTTTGCTGGAGATATTGACAAAAGGAAGTCCACTACAGGCTATGTGTTTACACTTGCAGGAGGTGCTGTGAGCTGGGTATCCAAACTTCAAACTGTTGTGGCTCTATCTACAACAGAAGCAGAGTATATGGCAGCTACACAAGCTTGCAAGGAAGCTGTTTGGATCAAAAGGTTATTGGAGGAACTCGGGCACAAACAAGAGAAGATTTCTTTATTTTGTGACAGTCAGAGTGCCTTGCATATTGCAAGGAATCCAGCCTTTCATTCAAGAACGAAGCACATAGGAGTTCAATATCATTATGTACGAGAAGTAGTAGAAGACGGAATAGTGGATATGCAGAAAATCCACACGAAGGACAACATAGCAGATGCATTAACCAAACCAATCAATGCTGACAAGTTCATCTGGTGTAGGACGTCTTGTGGCCTGTTAGAGACGTGAGCAGCATGTATAGAGACAAGACTGAAAGGAAAAATGCCTTCAAGTGGGAGAATGTGAGTGGGTGAAGGCATTTTGCCTTTCACCCAAACCCACATCGGTGGGAAATTAATTTTAAGTGGGGAGGTTAGGCTATATATTAAAGCCTCCTCCTCCCCTTATACTTGCACCAAGCTTATGTATTAAGCTTTTCACTTCTTCCTCCCACATAATCTCCTCCATTCTAATTGTGAGAGAGATTGTAATATTTTTCTTCATAGTGAAATATTTTCGGTCTTGTCCCGTGGAGGTTTCCCTCAAATTGAGGGTTTTACCACGTTAAATATTTGTGCCTTTATTTTCTTTATTGCCTTTAGTTTATTTATTGTGGAAGACTGAACCGCCCAAGTTGTCTATTTTATTTATTGTGGAGGATAGTGCCACCCAAATTGTTATTTCTAACATAACAATTTGTTTCTTGTCTTTTATTTGAGCTGCGGTAGGAGTGTTCAATCTCCTAACACTCAAGTTAACAGATTCGGTTAATTGTTCGACCTTTTAAAAACCTTTACAATATTAGCATCCAACTTTCAGGATATGTGTACTGAGGTTTCACTGGAATATAAGTAAGTCAGGAGTAATACAAACCAAGATTCCTTTATGTTACTAGTTTCACTTAGTAAAGTACAAGATATGGAACATTTTAACGTGCACAAACTTAACCTTACGAGTAAAAGCCACTTTTGGAGTACTAGGCCCTCAACAGTACTCACAATTTGATTATGGGTTGCTTTTTCTACTTAAGTCTCTACATCCCAATAGCATATAGTTATCATTCTTCTCTCCCTTACATCCTTGCATCAACAATCATCTCCCCCGAGGAAGCAGTAGTGGAACGTCATAATTTTGCTTAAAAAGCTTCCGCCAGAGGACTGACGTGTCTGAATGGTAGCAAAGTATTAATATAAAGGTTTCTAGTGCACCACTATATGTGGTTATTTTGAAAGCAGAGAAGTGCTTCTGATTTAAGTCGTTTTGAGTTGCCAGGGAGAAACGAAATAAGATGCCAAGCTTTCAGTGTGAAAATGCAAGGTTTTTATTTCTTACTCTCAACTTCTCATCATCTTCTTGTTTCCTTTTCTTGCGTTAGTTTTAATATGAAACACCGAACTAATACTCATGAACCATGAACGACACTGGAAAAAGAGTTACACTGGACGACCCTAGAGCATGATGACATGTAACTGGAAGTAGTTAGGGATAAGAATCTGGTCGGGGTATCAACTGTAACCCAACATAAATCGAACAATAATATTTGCGTTTGTTGCATTATAAACCAATATAACCTAAAGCAAACCTAACCAATTTAAATTGGATCTTTTTGGCTGGAGTTAATGGAATGTTGCAATTTTTTGTCTCTTAGAATATTCTTTTTCAGGGGTTAGCAACCCTATTTAATTTCTAATGAGGGAGAATAACTTGTAGTGAAAGAAAATTGATAGATTCGAGACACATTTATATATGTTGTTTTGACATTCCCAAGAATTTAATGGTTAATATAATAAATAAACCCAATAAATATTTTCGAAACAACATTGTTTACTACTAAGCAGATTTTTTAAAATATACATATATGCAATCATAGGTTTTTTTAATTAATTTTATTTTCTGCGGATAAATAAAATAATTTAATATCTTTTATTTTCTCCCGATTAAAAAAAAAAAAATTTAAGATGACAGCCCTAATTCTACTAATACCTAAATTGATTTTTATATGCTTGTACTTAAGCCGATTAATTGAGCTTATACAGGAACGCATATATAGATAAGATGTGGTTGCAAATGAAAATATGTAATTCCAATATCATACAGATATCATCATTAAACTTTATACTGTGAATACAAAATATAACCTATATATTTGATGGTTTTCCAGGGAGCAAGATTTCCTTTCACTAATGCCATACCATGCCGTATTTGGGTTTCTTATTCAACTGCTTGTTGCTATTCTCCAAATAAATGTTCAAGGCAAAAATATGTCCCCATTCAAAACACACCCTGCGAATATGTGTGCTTTTCTATTGGCTACATTCATCTATTGCTTTGCATTTATAGCCGATAGGAAATGTAAACTTATTCATCACACAAGCAACTTTCACACAAGCCTCTCTCATGATTACGCTAATTACTCTCAACTGTTTGGTGTTGTTGCTTCCATCTCAGGATCTTTTTCTTCAGTTTCACTGGTCACCATCGTTGTCCCACCCTTGTTCGGATATATCATTTTCAGTTCGTGGGCTGTTGTGTCTAGTTTTGTTGCCTATCAACATGCCAAATTGATTAAAGAAACCTTTGATACCATAAATAAGAAAACTTATGATTGGCTTCTCCATAACATTAAGGATCCTTGTAATGAGCTGTACCAGAAAATCTGCGACAAAGCAAGCAGCTTGATGGAGCAGCGCCGACTGCAATTGGAGGTGTAAAGGAAATTTTGTTGTATATATGTTATGATACTTTGGATTTTTAGTTATTTAACACGAGCAATAGTACTACACTTTCTAAGTTTGTATTCCAATTTTTGCGTCCCCAGTGCTATGGCATTAATTTAGAAAGTTTATGTCTTGTGACATTAATTTAAGCAATCTTACATCCTCAAATTAAATAATAACTTCGTTGAGAAGCAAATCTTAAAACTTGGGATCAATAGTATTATTCATTTCGTATACTTATAAGTGGGAAGTGATTATGAGATGGATGAGAGTTTCCAGGCAAAAATAGTGAAATTGATTGGAGGGAAATAATAAAAAAGAATATGGCTTTGTGTAAAGTTCATTTGAGAAAAAAGCGCTCTTATTTTTGTTTCTTTTATTATTGTAGTCATTTCGATTATTTTCAATCAGAAAATGATCAAGTTGCTGAGGAAAAAACACCACCAATTATCGACAAATTAAGTTTGCTTGACACGTGCTTCATAAACCTAAGCTAAATGTGAAAGTCTCACATTGGTGGCAGGCAAACAGCTTGCTAGCATGGGATATATTTCTTTCACTAGGAAGGAATGTAGAAAATGAAAAACGTACGGTTTTGAGTTTTTTTGATGTCGATCGTTAATTATTAACGTGTGCAAGTAATTCTAATTTGATTCTTAGATTATTAACAAAACACATTCTTTTAATATAAAAAAGTTCTAAAATTATATATATTGTGTAACTATTAGGTGTGTAACCAAGTCCCGTATTGACAAGCGGGAAGAATTATGGGTATATGAGTATGAACAATATCTCTATTGATATGAGGCACTTTCGGATAGAATCAAAAAGTAATTAAATGAAAGCTTAGACCCAAAGTGGACAATATTATACTAATGTGGAGCCATGCCTCAAACTTAACTACGTGGAGGAAATTCTCAGAATGCTGAATGAAGGTGGTGGGGTGAAGCAGTTTGCTCCAAATGCTTCATGACTTTTCATGGTCTCAACACAGTGAAAAAGAGTTGACCTAGATAAAGTGGACTAATGGATTATTTTGAGGGGAGGCTTAGACAATGCAGAATAGTGTGGTCTTTTGTAACAAACATTTTGAGTTCTTGGATGTGAGTAGGAAAAAAATTTTAGTTAATGTCTTTGAGTAGTTCTATTCAGCCCTTATCTCAAAATTAAATAAGACTAAAATTATAATAAAAAATATAATAAATAAGATAATTAATATTAAGGGAGTAGACTTAATAAAAACTCTCATTCTCCTTATATATTTCTAGTCTTTTTTTTCCCTATTTTCTCTCTAATCTCACATGATCTTTATCCTCTCTCTCAAATTTTTGTGTTTTTTTATCCAAAATTAATTACAATTCAATTATCTTTCTTTCCCTTTAAATTTCAACCAATTACGGAATTTTATATGTAAACTCTAAATCATTTATTTTTCTTTCTTTCTCTCCCTTTCAAACACCAAAACTAATAAAATTTTGATTGATTATTTTGTTGATATGAATTTCAAGAATTCAATAATATAATGAGAAACAACTGATTAAAGTTAAAATCTTTAATTTTTTTCAATGTATCATGTATATTAAAAAATTTTAAAAAAAGAGTCAAACATCATTAAGATTAGATGATACTTTAATTACATGTGTTAGATTGAAAGGGAAAAAAATGTCAAACACTATTAAAATCAAATGACAATTAATTAAGTTCACTATAGATATATTTGAAATTGAATATGGATAAATAATTAAGTTTACTGTAAATACATTTGAAACTGAATATGCATTGTAATAAAAGACTAAATTATAATTTTATCCTTATTAAATAAGAGGTGGGGTCTAATGAGATAAAAAATGGAGGCTGAATATGGATTTTAGTAACTTTGTTGGCTTCGATAGTTGTCAATTCCAAATCACAATTAAAACTATCAATGGTTTGAAATATGGATATCACCTTCCTTTTTTAATAAAATTCTTCTATATAAAGTGGGATTTCTTCATTTCTTATTTGCAAATAATGTAGGTGAAAATATAGCTTTATGTCACCAGTGGCGTAACCAAAAAATTTTCTTCGGGTGCACTAGATTTTTTTCGTTAATATTTAATTTATAATTAAATACTGTCATGAAAAAGTCTACAAATAGATCAAATGTGTTAAGTAAAAATGAATATATTTTTATTTTTATTTACATATTAAATTAATAATTTGGAGAAAAAAATGAGGAAAATGAAAGAAAGTTATAATTTCGTAAATTGAGATTTAGGTGTGATTACATTTTATAACAAAATAATAAAACAAAGATTAAAAATCATATCAAGAATAATTTTATTTTACATCTAGTATAAGATCTAAAATGGATATTTTAGATATAACTCTTGTATTTTTCTTAAGTTTGGATGTTCTATATAGTAAAAAGAAAATTGTTTTAAAATAAGGGTGTAAAATGTATAATCTAAAGTTTGTATACCAAATTTACATTCTTTTGCAAATCCGCTGCAGCCCAGCCAACTGTAGTTCCGCCACTGTATGTCACAAAAATGAAGTGCTCAAAAATTAAGAATTTGTCAACTTCAAGAAAGGAATTATAGATAGTAGATACTTATGAGTCTTGCTACAGTACAGCTGTTGTACCCATACAGCAACTATACTGTAGCATATAAAAATCGTAAATATATATCTAAAAATTGTAAGCGGGTGAAAAAAACGTATTTACGACTTTTATATGTTTTGAATTTATAACTTTTTTACATACAACTTTTATTAAATCGTTTACAACTTTTACATGTGTTTACGATTTTTGTATAAAATACACAGTTGCTATATGGTACAACAATTGTACCGTAGTTTTTCCTGATGCTTATGTATCTTTTGTAAATCAAATCATTTCATCAATGATTAGATGACAATACAATTATAAAAATATCATTATAAAATAATATAAATTAATTACAGAATAATTTTACTTAAATAATAATTTATGCACAGGTTTCCTTCTTGTTTAAAAATACCTCTCAAGAAAAATATTCTATACGATTTTTTTTTTTAAGAAGAAGAAGAAGGGTTGAACATACAATTAAAATCTTTTAGATACTCTTAAGAAATATTACTAAAAGTTTGTTGGACTTCCCGACTGTGACCGTTGTGTTTAAGATCTTAACACAAGAGACCTTAACCCTATCATCACAGGCCTTAACACAAAGAAATGTTAAAAAAAAAAAAGTCACGTAGAGGAAGTTGTTATGAGTTTCAATTAAATTTTACTGATTTTTTATGACTAGCTAGTTAAGTTTAATGTCAAGTGATGAATATACCTCATTCTTCTCTCTCTCTCTCTCTCTCTCTCTCTCTCTCTATATATATATATATATATATATATATATATATATATATATATATATATATCACTACTAGAGAAGTAGGCTTTTACTACACTCATTTACGGCGGGCATTTAAAAATACAGTAAAATATCAAACTCTATGGTGGGCTACCACACCCGCAGTAAAGAACTAATACATCTGTGGCGGTTTTTAATGAACTGCACTAAAAGCTTGTGAAATAACCTCTGCCCTTCTTTCTTTCTCGTCTGATTTCTTTCTCTCCTGATTTCCTATCCCTAATTTCCTTCTCTCCCATCAACCGAAATCCCCAGCTAATTTCCTTCTCCCATCAAATCCTGCTCTCCCATCAAATCCGTAGCTATATAAACCCCATTTCCCTTTACTTTCGAGCCTCCAAATGCACCAAATTCTTCACTCTTTCATTAAAACTCTTGCTTCACTCTCACTTCACAACTCAATTTCTTTCAAATCAAAATCAAATGGTTAGCAGCGAAGCAGATCACAGAGAAGAGGAGGAGGCCCCACACAATGAGGACGAAGACACCGGAGCTCAGGTCGCTCCCATTGTCAAGCTTGAGGAAGTCACTGTGACCACCGGTGAAGAGGATGAGGATCCAATCCTCGATCTGTAAGTTTTGTCCTATCTTTTCATATCTGATTTTGATTGCTAGGGTTTCGGCATCGTATTTTAACTCTTTTTTTTTTTAAATTTTGAGTCAAAATTGTACTGATTTGATAAGGACGGGAATCAATGGAAAACTGAGAGATAGGCTTTGTTTTTATGGCAATTTGATTAAGAATAGCCTTAAACCTGATGTTGTCATTTACAGTTTATTGATAAATGGTCTTTGCAAACAGGGGTTGATTGATGATTCTCTTAGATTTTTCTTTCAGGTTGTAAGTGTGGGTCTAAATCCTAATGTAGTTACCTTCAATACATTAATTGACGGCTGTTGTATGTTGAAGCGTATAAGAGATGCTGTGAAGTTGTTAATGTTGATGGGAGTTTATGATGCAGAACCAGATATAGTTACCCTACACTGTTCTTATAAGAGCATTTGTTAACCAAGGAAGATTGGAAGAGGCCTTGTTGCTTTTCTTCCAAATCCTGAAGAAGGGTTTATTCCCAGATGCAATAACATACTGTGTTGTAATTGAAGGCCTCGGCAAGTAGAAAAATTCCATCCCTGGATTGCATGTTCTTAAACTAATGAGAAGGGATAGAGTAGTTCCTGATATAGTAGTGTATAATGCTTTCATTAAAATGCTTTTGAAAGAATGCCATTTAGATGCTGCATGGAAACTCTTTAAATAGCTTGGTGATAGAAGTCTGGAACTTGATGTTGCAACATACAATACAATGATTTGTGGTTACTACTCTTTGATGAGGTTGGATGAGGCAGTTTAGCTTTTCAAAAAGCTGACACGTCAGCAGTTCAAATTCAATGTTGTTACTTTTACCGCATTGATTGATGTTTTCTGTAAAGCAGGTAGAATGGATGATGCAATGTTAATGTTTTCTAAAATGTTGGAAAAGGGTCCTGAACTGAATGTGGTCACTTATAGCTGTTTAATTGATGGTTATTTTAAATCTCAAAACATAAAATGTGCCTTTGAGCTTTACGAAGAGATGCTTGACAACAATATATCTCCAACCATTGTTAGTTACAACATCCTCATTGATGGTCTTTGCGAAATGGGTCTTGTGGAGGAAGCATCATATGCCTTTCATTGTGCTTTAGACCATAATTTATTGCCTGATGTAGTTAGTTATACAATTTTAATTCGTGGTTATTGCAAGGCTGGGAGACTAATGGAAGCTATGAAATTGTATGACTATATGTTGAGAAATGGAATTATGCCAGACACTTTGTTGCTAAGCACACTTTCCAGTTATGATCTCCAAAGTAGTAAGACACAAGATACTCATGCTTAACAGAAGAATGCTGAAGGAGATTTCTTGTTTCTACCATGAGGAATGATAGGCATCCGGCGCAATTAATATAGGTAATTGATAGACATTTGAGCTATTTTCTGGTCATGTTTGTACTTAGTTTAGATTATTTAGATTATTCTCATTTTAAATGTACTTAGAATTACTCTAGTGAGATTATCATACTTTTGAAGACACTCTTTTATTTCCCCTTTTTTGCATACTTTTGCTTTATCTTCAATTTTAGTATTAGCTCAATATTTTTTGTGGATCTTTGTTAGTTTTATGTTTGCTTAATGAAGATGTTCTAATCAGTTTCTTGGTTGGGCTTGTTTTGTTTTCAGAACATGTGGAATTTAACAACAGATACTGATATGTTGATGGAGCTGGTAGAAGATTATACTTTTGAAACTGCTCTTGCAGATATGATGGTATGTTGTTTGTTACAGTTGAAAAAATGGAAATATATTTTGGCTTTTCTACTTTATTTTTGGTTATTTGGGAACTCATCTCTACTGCTCATGTTCCAGGATAATGCCTTGCAAGCTGTATGGATGAATGGTAAACATGATACGAGATTGATTAGGTATGACATTAGTGTGCAAAGTTTATGGTCATTTCATGCTTTATAATTTTATTAAAGGTTTATGTTCTCTTGATTGCTTGATTTTTATTTTATCTACCATATCTATCTATTTTGCCAATTATTTGATTATTTTATAATTCTAAATGAAACGTTATATTATGTCAAAACTGTGAATTTTAATGGTTCATCCTCAAAATGATTTACTAGATGTGTATCTGTCTGAATTTGATGGTTTGTCAATCAGTTGGGATGAAGGTCTTTCGGATTTGAATTTAGATTTGCTAGCATGAAAGCATCTTTATCCTTTCTGTTGATAAGTAGTTCTTTAATTTGGATTGACATTTATTTGATGCATATATATTAGTCAATCAGTTGTGCATTAACTACTAGAGCTCAGCACAAGTTATTACACTTCAATTATTTGAAGCTGGTTATTATCTAAATTTGTTTCAAGTGTGGATATTGTTGAGACGAAATTCCTTCTTTGACACTCTGCCTGCATTGATGGTCGTGAGGAAAACTCTATAGTGAATTGGTATTTTATAGCAACCTTTTTTTAAATAGACTTCTAAGTTGCAGGGTATGATTATGTATCAATGGAGAAAAAAACTTGTAATGGTCACAATTACAATTTCTAGTTGTCTTGTTGAATGGGAATCTTGTTTTGCAATTTCCATAAACATTGTTCCTGATTTGTTTCCTTGAAGATTGCATTAGAAACTGTTATGAAGAAACATCCACTACAAGAAATTAGAGTTTTTGTGTCACTAATTTTATGTCAGTTTTCAAAAGAATGACACGTATGATAATTCTAAATTCAGTCAAACCTATATGTGTCACAATACACAAAAAGTGGGTTAAGTTTTACGTGTCACAGTAAAAAAATTGTGACACATATTAGTTAATATAAAACAAAAAATTTCCAAACCCTAGATCCTATCGATCATCATCGCCTCTTAACAAACTCCATCTCACTTCGTCTTCATCTTCGGTGCTTGCCAAACTTGTAGCAGTCACGAAAACCCAGCCATCGTCGTCGCATCATTCGCTTTCTTCGTCTTCATTTTTGGTGCTTCGCTTTCTTCGTCTTTCAGGTACGATTTTGCAGTTCTGACTTGACTTGCTTGTTCCTGATCTCGTCGTCTTCTTATGTTACCAAACCAAACTCATTTCAAAGCAAACAACACATTTATTATATATAACTCTGTCTCTGTTTCTCATCACTTTCTTCACTTCAAAAATACAATACAATGGCTCATGAAATTGTTCTTGCGGAGCCTCTTGATGACCAACTTGCTGATTGCAGTAGCCTCACGAGGCATCGACTCCAGCAGCCCTGTGCCTCCAGTAGACCTGCCTCGTGCTGACAGTAGCAGCCCCCTGACTCGCCGACTCCAACATCGCACAGCGCCAATCTTCATCTTCCGAGGACTGGCATAGTACAACGCCGATCTTCATCTTCAGCTCTTGTTTCTGTTTTTATTTTTACTTATTTATTATTTTTGGTGAGTCGAATGGTGCGGATTTTAGTGAAATTGCGGGATTTAGGTTTTCAATTTGTGGCGTTTTAGGTCGAGAATGGCAGGGCGGCGGATTTCTCACATCTATTTTTTAGTTCTCCTTGTTTCTTTCAGTTTTTAATTAAAAAAAATGAGAGATTAATTTCATTTTTTTCCAGTTGTAGTTGCACGGATTGCAGAAATTCATAGATTTCAGTTTCAGGTAAGTGCTATATTTCAGTTCGTCTTAGTTTCTCATTTTTAGTCTTAGATTCTGTGCCTGATTTCTTACATCTTACTTGATTTGTTCATGTGCTGTTCAAGAGCAGAGAAATAAAGAAGCATGGTCATGGTCATGTCAAGGTCTTCTGCTCTTCTAACGGTGGCAAGTCCTGCTCTAGGGTAAACTCAAACTCTTTTTTTTTTCTCTTCCTCTCTCTCTCCATTTGGCTCTTGAGGAAATTACCTGAGAATGTTCTGAATCTTGAAATCTATTTTTGTTTTTTAAGATCCGGAGTTCCTTGATGATTACTGAATCAATTTATGACATTATATATTGTGTCAATAATTTCTATTTGGGGTGTATAAATTTTATGTGCTAAAGTTATGAATCTTTAATTCATTCTTATTTTGAAGATTGTTTATATTTAAGTACTTGATCTAGATCTCTGTTTTCTTTTCAGATTTTATTATACAATTTTTTACTATATCTCAATTGGTATAATTAATGTTAATCAGAAGCCTTGTTCTCATTTTGACAACTGGGAGGTTTTTTATTAATCTCTCTATTGCATTTTTTTGATGAGGGGTTATATTCAATTGAAATTGGAATGCTACACATAAGAATCTCTTTTAATTTTAATGATAGAGACTTGATAATAGTTTCTTGTTAGGTTCTGCGTTTGTAGTATATGTGCGATGCCATGCCAATAGCAAGATGGTCAATTACTACTCAACTAACTGATTTTATCTTATAAATAATGCGATGAGGGGACAACTGTTGTTGTTGTCTTGGCTGAGGAGCCACTAAGGGAGGCAGAAAAGCTGGTGGCAGCTAGGATTTACCCAATGACTATAATATCAGGTTTTTTCCAGGCTTCTGATTGTATATTGCTCCTTCTTAGTCTTCCTGTAGAGTTCGTTATCAGTGTTTTTCATCATCCATGCTTCATTGCATTTTGCTTCTTTTATGTTATTTTTCCTTTAACTGTGCTTGATTGTTCATTAACCTTGCTAAACTTGAATACTAAGATCTTATTATGGTCACTTTATGTTTGGAAAGGAGGTAATACATAGTTTGCATCTTTACTTCTATGCATCATTTTTCTCTATAAATTAGCAGGGCAACATGCATATATTTTGAAAATATTTTGTAGTTACTTTCTTGCATCTTTTATGCTGATAAATTCTCTTAATTGTTATCCAGGTTACCGAATCGCTGCTGAATGTGCTCGTAAAGATGAAATCGAAATGGGATAGTAAATTTTGTGCTGATGCCACTCTGCTGGGAACTAAGTTGTAAAGCTTGAAAATTAGACAAAAATTTTCTTTAGTTTTGGTAAGCTCATTCTTTAATAATCAGTTATAATTTTCTATGTGAAATTTTAATTGTATAATTGTCTAAGACATGTCCTACTCATAGTAATCATAATATAAACAAAATCAATCAACGGTAGATTATGGTTTGTACTTTGTTCTCTGTGAAAGCTTTTATCATTTTTTTGGCCTTGGCCTTGGAAATATTAGAGAATAGCTAGATTGTTAATTTAACCAAGTCAAAAAGCTGAGAAATGTTGCAATATGTGAAATTATTTTACGTCAAACTGTGCAAATTTAGAGAAAATTTTTGTGCTTTTCTAATTACTTGAACATCTTTTTTACTACAAGTAGTTTTATTAAAGAAGCTAGAAATGTATTGCCTTTAAAGTTTCAACAAACTTGCTCGATTCATTTGGTGATTGTTTGTATTCACAGATAGAAGAAGCAGTGTATTTGTCAACTTAAGTTCTCTTTTTCCTAAAAAAATTGGTTCAACTGGATACCGAAGATAAGGTTGCTGGCAACTTCTGAGAATCTGTTCTCCACTTGTCTGAAGAAATTGGAAAATCTATGAGAGTGAGTTTGGGCAAGATTGTTCCTGTTAGTGGAGAAAACCTAGGAACAACAACATATTTGGCTTTAAGGTTGATTGATTTATCCATTTAATTTGTTCAAGTTGTACATTATCATTATTCAAATCTTTGGAAATTTTATGTAGCCAGTGTTCAACTCATGCACTCATTCTTCTTAGCTTTAGCCAGTGTTCATTAATGCTAATGGCAGCTTGAACCAGATGAGATTTGGGGTCTGTCTGTTGTGTTTTTTTATTTTCTATGTGGCTGATATTTTGTTGGAACAGCTTGTATGATTTATCCATAATTTTAGAATGCAGATTTGCAATATAGTTGCTATTGCTAAGATAATGAAGGCAACACTTGTCCTTCCTATGGTTGATCACAACTTATACTGGGCTGATCAGAGGTTGGTTCATTTCTACACTCCTACATCATAAATAATTGGAATGATGTTATGTATAATGATTCCTTTGTTCATCTAGAAACATCAAAGATCAGCTTTCATCCATGTTGATTAGCTATCAATGATTACCACTCACTTTTATGCTTTTGTACTTGCTTTCTCTCCTTTGTCACAACTTACTTTTGATATTCTGTTTCCTAATAATTTGGATTTTAATATTGTTCTTAACATCTAGAGGATAGTAAAATCACTTTCAATTGTATGATAACAACATACTTGTTGCGTAGGAAAATAATTCGCTGGTGAGCTGAAAATTACATGTACGAAAACTCCTTATGGTGCTATAAATTGGCTTTTTGAATTTTCAATGTGTTTTGGAAGGCCCCTTTTTTCTCTGTTTCTTTTTTTTTTTCCTGGAAGCTTGTAGAATAAAATGGTCACTTCTTATTCATCAGGTAGATGCTATGTTTTGTTTTGATTTTACTATTATTAGATGAACAACCTCTTTTTCGTTCTTCAGGGTTGCCTATTTCTCAGTTGGCTAACATCACCAGATTTTAGGCATTTTTCCTTCTGGAACTTAAAAAGGGTAATGTTGTGTGTACCTTAATTAGCTTAGTGGTCAGCTCCTGTCCTACTGTGCTTTGGGAGTGAGAGAGAAGTTGGGCTGTGATTGTTATAAAATGGCTAGACTCTGGTTCATTTTAGAATTGTTATTGTTACACGAATTTATTCCATGACACAATTAGTGGTCCAGGAGGAATTGAAATAAATTACTTGTGTAAGGTTTTGAACCTTTCAGTTCCAGCATGCATGGACAACTAAAAGCAGCATAATGAAGCTACCATTCTTTTGTAAAAAAACTTAACAAGTCCCAGCTTTGGGTAAATTATATAGTCCAGTTATGAGTTTTTGCTCCTGTCTATTGCATGAATTTGTATGTTACTATCTATTAGAATAGATTTGACATTTATAGGAAGAGTCTGATAATCCTTATGTCTTTAATCTTCTTGTTATACAGAACTTAAGTGGAACAGCGATTGAGTTTCTTTTCTCATATGATGGCATTTTTCTTGTGCATGCTTTTACTCACGGAAGCATGTAAAATCCTTTAAAATTTTACTTGATTCTGTTTTTAATTTCAGAAGACTCAAAACACAAATGATCAAGGGAATTTTCAGGAAACTTTCACGAAGCAGTTTCAAAATTTGATTACTCCTTTACTAATGATTGCGCTGTTTCTTTCTTCCTTTGCTTTTGGTCCCTGTGAACAGCAGCAGGTAATTAAGGAGATCTTTGAGTCTACTTTCGGGAACTTTTGGTCATCTGTTTGGTTTTTATTTTAAGATGATTAATGTCAAGTGTTATTGAGAGTATATATGCATTGTATGCTTTTAATTATTGTCTTTATCATTTTGAATAAGTAACTTCCTAACATTCTATTTTGGCATGATTGTGCCAGGACTATTTCCAATGTGCACCTAGTTGGTTGACATTTCTTTGGTGCAAACTTTGAAGCCCTTGAATTTCTAATTATATAACCTCATCCAAACAAAAAATAATTAATTTTTATATTTGACATGATTTATTAGACATTCTGTGATGAGCGACAATTGAAGTAGTTATATATCTTTTTTTTTGCAAATTTAATTTATGTTATTTTATTTTTATGAAATGTGGAACCTTCTGCTGACTTGCTAAAAAATTTTGTTCTTGGCAGATTAGTTTACAAGAGTTCAAAAACAAACTTCTTGAACCAGGTTTAGTGGACCATATAGTTGTTTCTAATAAATCAATTGTAAAAGTATATGCAAGAAGCTCACCTCGCAATGAGACAAGTGAGGATGATTTTCAAGCTACTGTCACTAATGCCCCGACTAAAGGACACTGGGGTCAATATAAGTACTATTTCAATATTGGCAGTGTTGAGTCTTTTGAGGAGAAGTTGGAGGAAGCCCAAGAAGCACTAAGGATAGATCCTTATGATTATGTTCCTGTGACATACACCTCTGAAATGGTTTGGTACCAAGAATTGATAGCTATTTCATTCAAATTTACTATGCTTTCTTTTGCAACTTCTTTTGTTTAATTAATTTTAAATTCAGGATGTTCGCCACTATGGGTCATTTTCTGAAATGCTGCAAGCAGAGAGTCTTTCAAAAGTCCTTCCTGGCATAAAAACCATTGATGAAGGTAACAGAATTTTATTTAGTTTTAGTGCATAACTTCATTTTTTAAAAGTAAAAACTTTGTAGACATGTAGATGCCAATGCAGTTGAACAGGGAAGAAGCAGTTAATTTTTATCAATATTGACAAAAACTGAAGAAACCAGTTTTGCCCTGTTATTTTTGGGTTCATAGAAACATTGCTTCAAATATGTGAGTGAAAGGGGAAAAAATGAACAAAGAATCATCTCTGAAACTTAAGAACCTTATTTGTTACTGTAGTTCATCTTGATGGTGGATTACTTACTTCTCTGAATTTAGCTACATTTTCCTATAAATATTCTTTCTTTTATAGATGGGTGGTATAGATGAAGCTGCACTTGATCGTCTTTCTCTTGTCACTCAAATAACAAAACACATCCGTGTGAGAGCCTTTGGAGGAAGGACTACAGCTTCTAAACTTGGATAGCTCTCCCCAATTTTTGTTTGGCTTCTAAGGGTAACTTCTTCCTTTACATGTGTTGCACTTATGTGTTCACACAATATGAGTCTTTTGATTTTAGACTTGTTACTTGTTTGGAAATACAGTTATGGATGATCTTCTTTTTATTGTCATGTTCGACATGCTTTTCTGGACTTTTATTTGTAAATTGATTCTAGAATTGTTACTTGTTTGCATAGAATTTCATGATTCTACTATGAAATTTCATGATACCCTTCGGTTTTTGTTTTGAGTTTTCCAATGCCGCCTCGACTGTATAAAATCATTTTTCTTTTGCAAAGTTTTAGATGATGAAGGAGCAGATTCTGCTCTTTCAATATTGAAGTTTCATTTATCTCATCTGTCCATTTGCTTAGCAGTTAAAAAAGATAACTGATTCCATATCTTTAACACTGTAACATTTTCCTTTTTTAGTACCTGTCCCAGTATGGCTTGAAGCCCACTGCGACTGGATTAGAGTTCCTTGGCATCAATTCACCAACTGAAGGATGAAATGATACCAAAAGATAAGAGTTTCTCGCAAGTTGACAGGTTTTTAGCAGTGAATAAATTTCTGGAAATGTGATCAATGAGTTGTGGAGGTTAATTGGAGTTAAAGAAGCACCAGTCATTTTAACATACTGCACAAAATATTTGTCATGTTGTGGACATTTTCCTTGTATTGCATGCTTTTAGTTGTAAAATCATGGTTTTCTGCTTAGAAAATTAATTGTAAAATCATGCTCATTGGTCCGTGATTGTAGCTGTGAAGTGGTAGCTGATGTTGCTATTCTGTTTGTAATATATGTGAGAGCGTGGGTTTCTTTCAAGTACTAATGATAACCACCTGTGGCGGGCTATTGCTGCCCTTCTTCATGGGTTCAGGGTGGTAATTGGTACTAGCAAATTTTGAGTTCTATTTGGTTTACTCTTTCAGTTTTCATGCTTGACTTGTTCGCTGCTGTGTCATTTATGTGCTGATGCTGTAGTATTTTAATCTTATTTAGGCCATCTCTCCTATATTCATTTCAATGCATTGAGTTGATGATTTGCTGATCGAGAGTTGGCTTTTAATTGTTTTGAGTTATTTGTTTTTCAATCTTCTACCTTGTTGATGTAGAGCTCTTATTTTTGGTTTTGGTGATTGTTATGCCTGTGAAAGGGCGTTGTATTACTGTTCTCTTTTTGTCGCAAAAATATGCATTTGTCATTATACATTCGAGATGAGAAGATCTACCATTGAATCAAACTGTGCATTGAATCTTTTCTATAGCTGTTGGCCTAGTTTCTGTTGTTTCACCATTACCATTGTTCTTTGGATTTAGCTTGCAACCTGCCTGACTTGGCTAAGTATAGTTGAATATGTTTTGTGTTATGCTAATGCTGCTATGTCCTCCCTCTCTTATTTGCTGTCTTTCACCTGTTTTTTGTCTGTCTGAAAGTTGATTCACCTTGCAGAGTGCTATGGAATGTGTTTTTGTCTGTTGAGTTTTATATACTTTTTTAAAATAAAAAATATATAATACGTGTCAGGATGGTCTCATCCTGACACGTATTATATATTTTTTAAAGTTCTGTGTCGGCCAAAAACTGACACGTAAAGGTTTACGAAAAAAGGGAATATGTGTCACTTATGGAACGAAATATGTGTCAGTCAGAGAATGACACGTATCAGATTTTAATAAAAATACGTGTCGGCTAAAAACTGACACATAAGAAACGGAATATGTGTCACTTAGTGAACAAAATATGTGTCGGCTATCGAATGACACGTATAAAATTTTTAAAAATGTTAGTGTCGGCCAATAACCAACACATACTTTATAGTGTCACTTAGTGAAGATATATGTGTCATTCATTGCATGACACATATGACTCAGAAGTCATATGTGTCGGTCATATTTTGACATGCCTGTGTCGTTCGATGACCGACACATAATATGTGTCGGTCAGGGAGTGACACTGGCATGTCATTTTCTGGCCGACACAAAATATGTGTCGCGTAATTACTGACACATATTTGATAAATCCCTTACTAAGTGACACATATTAATGAATACATGTCAGTTTTTGAACGACACGTATTGTTGTGTCGGTTTGACCAAGTGACACGTATAGAATACGTGTCAGGGCCATACGTGTCGCGCAAAAACCGACATGTATTCTGATATGTGTCAGTTTTCGGCCGACACAAAAACGCTTTGTTGTTGAAGTGATCAGCTTTACCTTCAAAGTTAGATTTTTAAATTTTTTAAAATTAACTAGAAAAAATGAAGCTAAATTTACAACTAGGAAAAGAAACTTCTTTTGACATCCTCTGCTTCTGCTCCAACAGAGGAAACCAATGGTTAAACTATAGATCGAGCTCAAAGTCTCAAAGTATATCTTCTTTGTTAAGTTAACTGTTTAAGAATTTTTGTTCCTATGTAATATCTACTATCATGCAGCATTCCTGATGTTTTTCTGTTTATATTGTTGAGGTTAATTTATATGATTGTAGTTTCCAATAATAAAAAGCATGCAATGTGTTAAGTAAACTTTTCCTTTTCCACTACATAGGTTCTTGATTCGGCTCTCAATTATTTGATGTTTTTACGGTTATTATCTTCATTTGATATGGGTGCCTGCCTTCATAGGATTTTTTAATTTAAAAAGATGAGTATAAAAAATGCAAATATTCTCATTCTATTTTCTTATTATCTAACTAAAATTAATTATATCACCATAAATAAGTTATTAAATTGAGTTGTTAAAGGCGTTAGAATTTGAAGAAATGCTGAGGTAACCAGTGATGTTGTGCTCGTCACCTCGACAATTACATATTAATTTGAAAATTTATTTCTGTCTCTCATTTATATTAGAATTACATAAAAAATTGCAAATATTAAAATAGCAAAATTTTATCAAGAATCAAAAAAACCCCTCAAGTTAGTCATTGTACAATTAACCCCATAGAAAAGAAAATAATATATCCTTACGCGACTCGGGGCTCCGTGGAAAGCACCAGAAAAGCTCTTTCTCCTTCTCCCTTGGTGTCCACTCAGCTTCTAGGGCTGTCGGGTTAGTCTCAAATTCTTCTCTTTTTTTTTTGTTAATGCTCTCCGTTTGAGGGTTTGTTTTCTTTGATGAGTTCGTTTACTTGTTTGTTTGCATCTGCAGACGCAGTTGAAAGTGATGGCGACTGAAGAAGACTCCATCAAGCAAGCTGCTGCTGCGCGTTAAGAGAGGTTGAAGGCTCTGAGAGCTGCTCAGGAGCTTCTTAACACTCCAGACGGTGACTCCACAGTGCAAGCTAACGATGACAAGACCAATGAAGACGACGAGAATGGTGAAGAAAGGTCTGTATGTCTTTCCTTCTGGCGCTTGAATTGCGTTTCCAACAATTGGGTTCGTTTGTATTATCTTAAATCTTTGAATTATGTAAATCTTGACATATGGGTTTGAGAAATGTTCAATTTTTACTAGTTGGGTTTGTGTTAGTTGTGTGAAACATTAGTCGCTGCTCTATGATTTTTTAATAGCTAGGGTTTTGCTATGTTAGATTTGTGCTATGGTTGCAGATTCTTTTTTTTTTTAATGAATGAATTATATATTGTTATAAGTTGAACTCTTATGCTAAAAAAGTAATATTTCTTGTTAAAAATATTTTAAAATCGTTTCTGTATGTTGAATTATGGTATCACTATTAAAAAGTTTTGCCATTATCAAAATTAATACATGTAGCTGATGGAAATTGCTTAACGTGTATAACCTTACTTGCATCCAAATGGGGTGTCAGAAGTATTATGACCCATGTTAAAGTGTTATTAGATGTGTGTTTCCCATGTATCTTTTATATACGTTGCTTTTTCTGGGTAATAATTGGTTTGAGAGAGAACGAAATCATCATTGATGTCCATAAGTGAGAACGAAATCATCATTGATGGCCCAACCAGAGGCACAAATTGCAATTAGAGTAGCTTATTAATCAACGTTAGACTTTTAAAAGTACTGTCTGTGAGTAAAGTGAATTACAGGCCATACATAAATGCACATTTGTGTGTAGATTTTCTTGTTAAGAGTGGCCCAACATTTGTATTCATGAACAGTAGGTCTGATTACAGGTTTCAGCTTATATTTGGTTATTCCAATTGGCATCTTTTGCCACAAAAAGTAAACTGCTTTTACTCAGTAAAGCCATGGGAGTTCCGGTGCCTCCAATCTATAATTTATCCAATAGTTCACTTAGTATGTGTGGTCGTTTTTGTTAAGATTATAATGAAGACTAAAAGAGAATTCATCCCTGTATAAATAGGAAATTTTGATTAATGAAAGAGGTCTCAACTAAAAAGAAACTTCAATATTTTTTTGTACCTCCTATTTATTTTCAGTGATTGAGACTATCCTTCTTGATATGTTTTTGTCAAGGTGATTCAGTTAAGTTATATTAGCTTCTAATTTGAGTGAGTCGTTTCTGTTTTTTAATTTGGGTTACTGGTTTTAGATTGCAAATTTAAGGCATTCCGTTGACTGCATGCTGCAGTCGATAGAAAATGAAGATCTATTTGTTGCTTCTGCGAATCTTCTCACTGTAGCTGCATATTATCAGGTCTGCTAATTTAATTATTTTTAAGGGTTTGAAGCCTGTTCACGATTAATGCAATTAATAAACTGCTTATGTGCTTGAAGTGTATTTTTTTTCCTTTTCATTTTGTTTGGCACTGGCTTTAGGCTTGTTGCATTTAACTCTCATACTCTTTGCTACTATAGAATACTGTGATAGCAGTCAAATTATATTTTTCCTCCTTAATTAGGCAAGGCAAAAAATCCTCATTTTATAAAATTTAACCCTAGATCAGTATTTTTGTTAATCCATATTCAACGCAACTTCTTGAAGCTCATAGGAGGCTATGCTATTCTGAGGATTTCTTCCATTCGCTTTTCTTAATGGCAACTTCCATCTCAATGATGATATTTTAGCTTCTGGGAATTGCTTTCTAATTGGTGATTTTTAATTTTTTTAATAATTAATTAATTTTTTGTAGCCTGCTTTTCTTATTGCTTTTTTTTTTGTGAAAAAGATAATATGGAGATAATATAGAGGCTGAACCTAGTAATGAAGCCTCCTCTAATGGCTCCATTGTTGGTAATAAAGACTGTAGTTGTGCTTGGCTCTGCAAACAGAAGTAATGGCAGAAGTACAAGCTTGGCCAACGAAGCTCTAATTTCGAATTTGAATTCTCAAGTCGAGAACTGGACGGAGTCAAACTCAAGTAAGTTGTTGATTCAGAATCAAGCAAACATCTCTAGTTCAAACCTATCCAGCAACGGTAGCATCTTAAATTTTTATGTGTTATGACTTCTACCTACAATTTTCCTCTTGAATCAAACTTTATCTTATTCATATTGGCATGCGAGCTTAGATTGCATTTTGCATTGAGATTAATGAACGGGCCTTTGTTTTCTTTTAACTGTATATTTTAACTTGGTCTGCAGCTCCAAGAGGATTGGAGAAAGCGAAGAACAGAATTTTGCGAAGTGCCTCAGCAAGATGTCTGCCTTCCTATTTGGCTGCAAAATTCAGCACGGAAAAGTCTACATGAGTGGGAAGGAGGAGAGTTGTTGATGGAAATCGCGACCAGCTGTCATGGCAGTATAGTGGTTCATAGTTGAGATCCTATCTTTTTACCTCACCTCTGCTTTCTTTGCATGAAGAAAGTTCCTGTCTTATATACTGTGTTTTTCATAAAGTCTATGATTATGATGATTGTTGTAAAACCTTGTCAAGATATTAAGTGAATTTGTAGTGGTGGAGCTTATATATCTCTATAGGAACCTGAATTGTTCTAAGACAGTACTGTATTTGATGTGTGTTTTGACTACTCTTGACTCTGGATGTCGGATTATGGTACTATTAATCTCCTCAATTGAGTTTCAACTCTTTATTCTGCATCTCAAAAGAAATAGATAAATATATAATTAATTACTATTTGTTGCCCCTGGGCGCTTTTGACTTATTGAATTTGATATGAATTCTCAATTTTGTCACACTAGAACTGGATGACAACTTTTTCATCCAGAAAACTTTTTACAGCGGGCCACCAGCCCGCAGTAAATAATTTTATGTCAGCTTTTTACGGCGGGCTTTAAGCTCGCGATAAATAATACGCCAGCTTTTTACGACAGGCCACCTGCCCCCGATAAAAAGTTTTACTCAAGACCACGAATTTCTATGGCGGTCATTATAACCGCGGTAAAACATTTTTACGGCGGGCCAAAACCGCGGTGAAAAGTAAAATAAGTTTTTACGGTGTCATTTTATATGGCGAGCTAAAACCGTATGTGCCCGCCGTAGAAGGTTTTTTACCACGGTTTCGGCCCGCCGTAAAAGGCCTATTTTTCTTGTAGTGTATGTATGTATGTATGTACGTATGTATGTATGTATATGTAGGGTCAACTGATTGACAATATGTTAGACTAGATAGGTATAAAAATTGTCCTATACCAGTTTGAGAATTCCGCATTCTCAATATTTGATTAATTAATAAACCAAAAAAAAAGTTTGATTAAAATTCCTCCACTGGGGTCTATACGCTGCATTGGATTCCTGTGAGCCAAGCATATGATATGGATAACCCTTTTGTTGGATGTGCCCATGGAAGATGAGAAACCAGAAGTAAATGCATTGTTTGGAATGCAAATGAAAACACTTATTACTAATTGCTATTTTATGTTCTTTCCGTGGTAGATTATGAATTGTATAGGAATAAGATGAGAGTTCTCTTTTAACTTTGAGTACACATATCTTTTTGTTAGAAAGAATAGGAGAAGAAAGATGTCCGGTGATGTATCATGGATGAACCAAAGCTTAACTGATGGTGTTTCAATGCAAGAAAAATGTTGATTCTTGTGGGCTGTTAGCTCACAAGCATGTGATAATTGTGAGTTTCTTAGCACACAAATATGACACTGACAAATATTCTATATTTGTGGATCGATCGAACCCACAAGTATGATATTATAGATACATGTGTCATTTAAAAACCCACAAGTATGATAATAATCAAATTTTAAAAAAATATATATTATTTGATAGCTTTGAAATCCCCAAGTATTATATTTATAAATAAAAAAAAGTTTGTATAAAATTTCATAAATGCAAAATTTTGAATATTATTAACCTAATTTCCAAAATTCACCATATTGTTAAGTCAAATTTATTTCACATTACACTAAACCAATAAAATAGATTTATTACAGTGATTAAAATAGTAATCAAAACAATTCACTAAGTATAAACAATATTATTCAATAACTTAGTAAACAATAACCAACGCCTAAACAACATTAAAACTAACTTATAAAAATTTGTGTATTATTTATCCAATACAACTGAGGTGCAACTTATATTCCCCAAAGTGGCAAAGGTTACCAAGAGTAGTACGAGTATAAGCATACTAAAAACAACTCACTAGCCAAATTCTTGATGAAGCCGTCAATACTTTGCCCTTAACTTGCACTTCCCTTCTTGTTTTATCAATCACTTCGCCAATCTTTTCTCCATGAATTCAAACCTACAAGATGCAATGAATAGAATATAAGAGCTATAAAACAAGTATAAGTATAATAAAAATAACTCACTAGCCAATTCAATCTGCTTCTCATATTCAGCTATGTTGGCAAGGAGAGCATCCTGCAAGGGAAAAGGCAATAACTGTATTAATAGAGACAGATTCATATTCAAACTCCCACATGTAGACAATAATATTGTTGACCCAAGTAACTATTTTGCGGTATGACATTAGGATCCAAAGGCAAGTCAGAAAAGGCATGAATTAGATTTGAAAACCCAAAAAGAAATCACCAGTTCACATTATGCCTGGATTGACAGATAGAAGCTAAAATAATTCCTAAAAATTTCAAGTATATAAAATTTATATAAAACTAAATGCTTTTGTAATTATTTTGTTCAAACTCGAAACCTCCAAGAATGTATTTTTACCCCTCTTTTCCTAAATCTTTCCCAGAACTTCAAATACTACAACATGCTAATTATATGTGTAAGTTTAAATGATGCCTTTGATAAACTGAGCAGAGTAAAATAGAGAAGATGTGAAATAGTTGGACTTTTGAAATAAAAATTGATTTTGGATACAAAAAAGCTTAATTTATAAGTGGCCTGCTCTGGAAACTCAAGAAGTCAATTCATAAAACTCGAACTATAATACAATCCACACAATAATTGATGAAACAAAGATTGAAGTCATTGACCTGCCTTGCTACAGTTTTGGCCCAGAAAATTGAATTGAATCCTTGCTAAGTTAAATGATTGTTAGCTACAAAGTTGTGTGAACAATAAGATTTGCTAGTTGAACATGCAAAGTCATGGAAACCATTAAAATGTGACCTCCATTAGGATAAAAAAGGTGAGATGCTGGCATCAAAATGTGATGTGGCTATCTTTTTCTCCACCTAAGAATAAAAATAAAATGTGAAAAAGATAACCACAGCATAAGTTATGAAATAAATGTCCATTTGCATCATCTGACCTTCTAACATTAATGTTATACTTTACTAATTCAATTAATTATTGCAATTTTGAACTCTTATCTCATGTGTTTTCTCTTGGGCTCTATCAAGAAACCATGCACAACTTTGCTTTCTCTATCTAACAAGACAATAAGGTCAACATTCGTTTCTTAATCTAAAAACAAATAGATTCGCATTCAACATTTGATATGAATTGTAAAAATAACATACAAGTTCCTGTAAACTGAATTTTCCTTTCAGTTTTCCTTCCTCTCATGTGACATTCCTTTATTTCTAAGCAACCAAACAAGCAAGCAAGCAAATTGTTGTGATTGATGACAAATAAAATGAATCCAGAATTCTCTACTCAAAATAAATACAAAAAATTATATCAAATTTCTGAGCAATTTACTTGTCCAATGCTCAAAGTGAAAGATTTTTTATTATTTAATTAAATAAAAAATTATAGATGTTTAACATTTTAAATGCTATGTGTGACAATTATTTTTTAATTTAATTCACATGATAGTAGTTCATACAAATGTATTTATCGGTTTTAAGCAACTTGTAAATAAATTGAGTAACCTATCAAATAAACAAAACATTATTTGTTTTAATTGTATCAAGTGAATTCTTATTTAAATATCTTAAACATATACAGAGACAATCAAAATTATTTTAAAAACTTGCTAAAATTAAAAAACCCTAGGATGTTTGGCCATTAATTTCATCCATAAGCATCCATTAGCGGCCTTAACATCTATCACAAACACAACTTTTAACACAACCAATAATTTAATTTGTCTATATCCAAAGAGTGCTATAGAAACATCAAATAGAATATGCAAGAAAATAAAATAAAAAATCAACGTTACCAGGAATTTTGCGGCTTTGAATCATTAAGAAACATTGAAATAGTTCATAAGAAGAGAACACAACCAGCACATTTAAAACATAAAAGCAAAGTAAAAACCGTTAAACAAAAGGATTAAACTTGTCAAAACATGAACTACGGCAACCAAAATTAATATTATTTAAACACTCACCTAGATTTGGAGTGAATGGGCAACAAATGCAAATCCCAATCCTTCTCTATGCTTAGAAGCTTAGTTAAAAACCTCAAATACAATGTGGTTTAAAGCAAAATACAAACAACGAAGTCTGACCTTAATTTCCTTAATCAAGAAAGCCATATAATTGTCCTACACCTGCACCATCATTAGCCACATAACAAAGCCCAAAATCAATCACAATATCTACAAATTCCATACTATATATTCAAATTGCAATTAGTGAAGGTAGGTACAGAACAGTACACAATATCGATATCTTTTTCCCTTCAATTTTTTCATAACGTTTTCTCTCCCCAAACAATTTCCAAATACAATTTCAATTTTCCATCATTTTTTCTCTTCCCAAATAACAACTCTACAATCTTTTTTATTTTGAAAAACAAAAATAACATCGATTATCCAATATAATTTGTATAGTGAAAAACTAGCAAAATCAATAATAATAATAATAACAATAGAGACTGAACCAACATAATAACAAAAATCACCGATAACAATAGGACCAAACAATATAATCTATAAGGAACAAACTAATGTAACTAGCAAAATGGGTTTCAGTGAAAAATTTTCAAAATAATAAGACCAAAATAATGTATAAGGACCAAACTATTGCGACTAGAACCTTGTGGACCAGATCAATACTTTCCATGCCAAAATCACTATAGGGCCTTGTCTAGTGAGCAAAACGCGACCGACTCTCCAAGGCTTTATAGATCGGCCAAAGAAGGATTGAACAAGGGTAAAGGTGATATCTAACTCGTCGAATTTCTCTAGTCTCCATGGTGAAGGAAGGTGGCGGCTTAAGGGCATCTATGTGGTGGATAATGATGGATTCTGCATAAATAGACCCGTGGAGCAAGCCAAACAGCAATCAAAGATCCTTCCTATGTAGATGGTGATGGGTGACGTGTGGTTGAACAAAACCAATGGTAGACTAGTAGCAAGCTTGGGGAAAGTTGAAGATGGATAGTGAAGAGGGAAAATGAAATCGAAAGAGGGAGATCATCAGTTTTGAGTGTAAGTAATCGAAAGAGATAGGGAAAAAAATTTCATTAAGCTAGGGCAAAGAGGGCAAAGAGAGCAAAGAAGGAGAGGAAAAGTGAAATAGAATAAGAGGGAAAAAAAGAATGAAAGAGGGCTTTTTATTGCCTTTATATATTTGTCCCAATTTTTTCAATATGATAAGTTTGTACATTGATCATCTCACAAATAAAATGGACATCTGAATTTGACTTGTAAATAGATATTATAGTTGTCAGAATTACCAAAAAACACTCAAATATTTAAAAAGTTATATGACAATTATGCAAAAAATTCTAGTGGTGTTTCTTAAATTGTTCTTGGTTTTGAATTTTTTTCTTCTCTTTGGTGATGGATCTGTGTAGGGTAAGAAGTCTGAGTCAATTGACATTGAGAAAAGTGAAGTGAGAGATTCATTGGTAGTGAAAACCAAGGAAAACCAAACAATACTAGGTGAGAAGACGTGGATCTAATGAGTAAAATGTAGATTGAGAGTGTCAAATTGTAGATTCAAGTGTTCTTGATATCCTCAAGTCCTTATTATGGTTGTCTGATGAAAGTTTGTAGTTAAAGTAAAAAAGGGATACATATTAGGATGTTTTGTGAGAATTTTATTGGTTTTTTGTTCTTCTTTTTCTTACACTACACAGGATGAGATTTTTGTGTCAGTTGAAAATGAGGCAATTCAATTTCTAGATTGCACTTTGGATGGAATTGTCAGCCAATTCGTGAAAGAATCTAAGAACTCATCTTTGATATCAGAGATGAAAACTAAATTTAAGTATCTAAATCAGAAGGTTAATTCATCAGGTAGATTTACTCGTTCTACTTACAAATTCAAAAACCTCCTCTTACAATTATTCAGCATAAAACGACATGTCTTGCGAACTCTTGTCTCCTTCACTTCCACTTGTTCTCATTTATCTTTCTTTTGGCAGTCTCCCCCTTTAATAACCATGTCATTCATTTTCTCTCAATTAGTCCTTCCATGCCTTCTCATTTGATATACTTGTAGGAATTTCCCTTACACCAATGTCAATCCAGAAAACACAAGAAAAGAAAAATTACAGAGTAAAATAGCCAACTAAGAACACCAGAATTTTAGCGAGGTTCAGCCAAAATACAAGGCTACATCCTCGTGAACTCCCCAACGGAATTCATCTGCACTATTGAATCAAAATTATAGCCTAATCATAGAACTAGAACTTGCACTCTCACACCCAGATATAGAGAAAGAACACCCAAAAATCACTAAGAGAAAATTTCCTTCTCACTCTCCTGATTCTTGCCCCTGTATCACTCTCTTTCTGAATGTAAACCAACCAGCAGTTCTTGTTTTTCGTTATTGTTAAAATACTAGCTATTAAGCTTTATAGTCCAAGCTTAATTTAACCAATATAACATCTCTTTTCTATATTTTAATACACTTAATAAAACGCAGCTGTTTAATAAGCCAACTAAAATACAAAATAACAAAAGAATAGAAAATTAACAAACTAACTGTCCAGCAGCCTCTCTTGCTTTGATTTTGCAACTTATATGAAGCTGACTCAACAAATCTCCACCTCAAACTCATATAAGTTTCATAGTGCAGAATGATACATCCTTCCAGTTGGATCTTAGCTCAAAGTAGAATCTTCTGTCAACATTTACTAACTCCAAGCAAGTTCATACAATGTTTAAACTTACTTAGAGTTACAACGTTGGTTCCAAAATCTGCTGGATTTTCTTTAGTTAGAACCTTTTCAACTCTGATGATGACTTGAGTCACTTTCTCACGAATGAAATGATATTTCACTTCCACATGTTTCGTTCGATCATGAAATACAGGATTTTTGCACAAATGCACTACACTCTGGCTATCTGAAAACACTGTTGCATTCCCAGTAAACACCCAAAGTTCTTTAAGCACTCCTTGAATCCATATTCCTTCCCTGATTGCTTCAATTGCTGCCATATATTCAGCTTTTGTTGTTGAAAGAGCAGCAATAGATTGGAGCTGAGATTTCCAACTTACACCATTCCCACAAACCAGGAAGAAGTATGCAGTTATTGATTTTCTGCTGTCTCTATCACCAACATAATCAGAGTTTAAAGAACCTTTTATCTCAACATTATTTCCATGTTTACTCTTAATCAGACCCAATTCAGATGTATATCTAATATAATGAAGTAAACATATCATTGCTCTCCAGTGTTCTTTACCTGGGTTAGACATATATCTGCTTAGAACACTTATAGCATAGGCCAAATCTAGCCTTGTGCATACCATAGAGTATATGATAGAACCTACTGCACTAGAGTAAGGCACCTTAGACATGTAATCTTTCATTGCAAATTTGTCAAGAAACTTCTCAAAATATCCTTTTTGGTTAAGAAAGATTAGACCTCTATGCCTATTTCTCTTTATATTTATTCCGAGTATTTTCATTGCTACCCCAAGATCCTTCATATCAAATTCTGCTTGTAGCATTGTCTTCATTCGATTAATTTTTTCTTTTTTCTTACTAATCAACAACATATCATCTACATAGAGCAACATATATTCTTCTTCCATAATTTCCTCACCTCTAAAATAAAGGCATGGATCAAAGAAACTCCTTTTGAACCCTTGTGCCACTACGTATTTGTCAAACCTCAAATTCCATTGCCTTAGAGACTGTTTAAGGCCATATAGTGACCTTTTCAAGAGGTAAACCATGTCTTTTCCTTTTTGTACCTCAAACCCTTCAGGTTGTTCCATGTAAATTGTTTCCTCTAATTCTCCATGCAAAAAAGCTGTTTTCACATCCATTTGTTCAAGTTCTAAATCATATTGAGCTACTAAAGCAAGCATCAACCTAATTGTCTTATACTTAACCACAGTAGAAAAAATTTCTGTAAAATCCACTCCTTCCTTTTATGTGAACCCTTTGGTGACCAATCTTGCCTTATACTTCACTGATTCATCCTTAGAAATCCCTTCCTTAAGCTTGAAGATTCATTTACAAGCTACTGTTAATTGCTTTTGTAGCCTTTTTACCATAATCCATGTTCTATTTCTATAGAGAGAATTCATTTCTTCCTTCATAGCTTCTATCCGCTTTGCTGAGTTCTTGCTCTTCAAAGCCTGAAAATAGTTTTCTGGTTCATTCTTATTCAAATCTGTTGCTACCAAGAAAGCATATGCTATCACGTCTGAAATTACAGCAAGACCATATTTTGGATTTGGCTTTGAAACTCTCTTCTGCCTATCCCTCACCAACTAATAATCTCTTAATGATTATGGATCCAAATTCTTATCTCTATTAGTTGCACTCTTATTTGAGTCTTCTTGCAATGAATCTAACTCATTCATTGAGTTTCCAAAGCTTTGATTAACTCCATCCTCATTGTCTATTTGATGAGGTTCCACATGAGAAGTTCTCACCTTAAAAGGCTCCACCTAAATAGTGTTCTCCACAGTACCTGCAGGATTAGTTATAGCAGCTTCCTTTCCTGCAATAGGGTTAGTCTCCAACAAACAAGGAAAAACTTCTTCTTTAAACACAACATCTCTATTGTTTATAGTTTTAAAACCTTTATTGTCTTTAATCCATAATCTATAACCCTTAAAACCTTGAGGATATCATAAGAACACACATTTAATAGCTCTAGGTTCAAACTGATGAGCATAAGCCAAGTAGCCAAAGGTTCTTAAGTTTGACAAGTCTGGTGGCTTTCCAGTCCATATTTCCTCTGGTGTTTTAAACTCTATAGCACTTGAAGGAACCTATTCACCAAATAGGCAGTAGTTACTACTGCTTCTCCCCATAATTTTTTAGGCACTCTTGAACTAAATAGCATGCATATAGTTTTGTTCATAAGGGTTCTATTCATTCTCTCAGCAACTCCATTTTGTTGAGGAGTTTTTCTAACTGTTTTGTGCCTTTGAATGCCACACTCATGACAAAAATTATCAAACACTTCATTACAAAATTCTAAACCATTGTCAGTTTTGAGAGTTTTTATTTTCCTATCTATTATGTTTTCTGTTAAGGTTTTCCATTGTTTGAATTTAATAAAACATCACTTTTATTCTTAAGTAAAAAGTCCCAAACCTTTCTAGAAAAACCATCAACAATAGATAGGAAATAATAATTACCTCTATGTGTTGTAACTTGCTCAGGACCCTGTAGATCAGCATGTATGTAATCTAGAATTGCTCTTGATTCATGCCTTGTTGCTTTAAAGCTTAATCTATATTGCTTTCCCATAATCCAATGTTCATAAAAGTCCTGCTTGCTTACCTCATCCTTGCCCAATAGACCTTGCTTGTAAATAATTTCCAAGCCTTTGTTGCTTATGCGTCCAAGCCTATTATGCCATAAGCTTGCTTTCTTATCCTTAAGAGATTTAGCTACTGACATATTCCCTATAAGAGTGTCACCAAGAAGATAATACAATTAAGACTCCTAAGGATATCAAATTTCTGGTTAAATTTGGGACAAACCCCACATTTTTCAATAATCTGGTAACACCATCAAACATCTTAATACTCACTGTGTCAATACCTTCTACGTGACACATTCTTCCATCTTCCAATATGACTTTTGCTTCATTGATTTCTTTAAAATCAAAAAACCAATCTCTTACATAAGTCATAGGATAAGTACAACCAGAATCTAAGATCCAATCGTGACTATTTCCCTCATTTGATACCATCAAGACTTCATCAATATTGTAGCCATCATTGACATATGCAGAGTCTTGAGTTTCCTTTCCATTACCATTTGGAGTCCCTATTTTCTCTTTATTTCTTCGTTGCCAAGAATAACAATCTTTCTTGGTATGACCAATTTTGCCACAATGGTAACATTTTTTTTCCATTGTTAGGACCTTTTGAATTTGATCTTCCTCGGCCTTTACTACTACCTCTTCCTTTGTTACCAATTCCTTTTTGTGTAGACCTTCCTCTTGCAAAATAGTTCTCGCTATTTGAAGAAGTAATTTTCTTCTCAATTTTGATCTCTAGTTCCCTTGACCTTAATGCAAAAATAACCTCTTCAAGAGTAATTGCAGTTCTACCATATTTGATTGTTGACTTAACTTCATTGAATGTATTTGGTAAGGAGTTTAACAAGATTGTAGCCTGGTTTTCATCACTTAATCCTTCATTTTCCCCAGAATTTGCCAACTCAATAGTCATTCTCAAGAAATCATCCAAGTTCTGTTCAAGATTTCTTGTTGTATTCATTTTGAACTCAAAAAATCTCTCCTTTAGGAAGATCTTATTAGTTAAGGATCTCTTTTTAAATAATTCATCTAATTTCTTCCAAATCTTTATTGGAGTGTCCTCTTTGTCAACAAGACGAATTACAGAATCAGACAAAAAAGTATAATCGTACCTGTGGTTGTCTCTAACAATTCTTGCCTCTGATGTTCTATTACTTCAGTTGGCAATGTCAAAGGATCCTCTAAAGCCTTCAAGACTTTCTGTTGAGTAAGCAAACCTCTAACTTTTCTCCTCCAAATTCTAAAATCGCCTGAGCCATCGAATTTGTGAATTTCGATCTTCATATTGCTCATACTTACTCCAAGCACAAAATTATTTTTGTTCCCCAAGATTCTTGAACTTGAAGAAGTCTCCCCTTCAGCTTGGCTTGAATCTAAGGGTATATCTTCAAATTCTTCGGGATTAAATGATCCGTACCAGAATATTGGCCTTCTTCTAGCCTTTTCGCTTTGAATTCTCAAATTGATGTTGAATATTTCCTGCACCGTAGCTCTGATACCACTGTCAAAATTTCGCCTAGACCAATGTCAATCCAAAAAACAACACGAAAAGAAAAATTACAGAGTAAAATAGCCAACCAAGAACACCAGAATTTTAGCGAGGTTCGACCAAAATACAAGCCTATATCCTCGTGAACTCCCCAGTGGAATTCATCTGCACTATTGAATCAAAATTACAACCTAATGATAGAACTAGAACTTGCACTCTCACACTCAGATATAGAGAAAGAAGCCCCAAAAATCACTCAGAGAAAAATTTCCTTCTTACTCTCCTGATTCTTGCCCCTGTATCACTCTCTTTCTGAATGTAAACCAACCAGCAGTTCTTGTTTTTCGTTACTATTAAAATACTGGCTATTAAGCTTTTATAGTCCAAGCTTGATTTAACCAATATAACATCCCTTTTTTGAATTTTAATACACTTAATAAAACGCAGCCGTTTAATAAGCCAATTAAAATACAAAATAACAGAAAATTAACAAACTAACTGTCCAGCAACCTTGCTAGCTTTGACTTTGCAACTGATATGAAGCTGACTCAACAATACTATTAAGATCTTAAGATGTGCTTGTTAAGATGTGCAAAGTTAATTAAATATGTAAATAAGGTTTTGCTAACTTAAGATATGCAAACTTTTCATATTATGACTCGATAAATGCTAAGATGTTAAAGTTAAATTTCTGTTTAAATTAGACAATGTTAATTAGTATTCGTTCAATGAGCTTTTAAAAAGTGATCATAGCTATTTAAGACAATTTGAGACAAAATATCACAAGATGAACTTGTGTATTTTATTTCATTATTGATTAAATTATTACCACTTCCTTATTTCCTCTTGTGAAATTCCTAGACATATTCTTATATGAATTATGATATAGTTGCTTTACCACTAATTTGCTAAACATTCTCATCACAAAATTGAATGATAATCTATAGATGTTGGTAATTAGTTTGGTTTGATATCTAAAAGGACAAATAATTTAATAGTATTTATAATTGAAAGTTTTTGGAGTGTATAATAGTTACGAATAATATAACTGAAAATAGTAACATAAATCGGAAAAGGATTTTTTACATGGTTCGGTTATAATCAACCTATATCCACGAGCAAAAACAGCCGTAATCCACTATTTTGTATATGTTTACACTTGACATAGGGCTCTTTACAATGGTAGACACTTGCTCACTCACTAACCTAATTTATGTAAACTTGATCAATCTGGATCATAACTATAGTCCTTCACACAATCTTCTGATGCTCCTCTTTTTCTGTCACGACTATCCTAACTAAACACAGTTAAGAATAGCATAACAACTATAACTGATACAGACATATGTGATTACTCAACTTCCTTAAGCTCACACGATCTATAACAATTAACCAAAGCCTAAAGCTTTACACAAGATAAAAGAAACAAATAAAAGACGCACTCAAACTTTTTCTTGCTTGCTCTTCTCTCAATTTGCCTTGAATGCATTGAATGCCTTGACTCCAAAAGCTAGCAAGATAGCTTTATATAGTATCTGATATCAATTGTAATCCTTATCATGATCCTGTAGAATCTCAATAAAACTTATAAAAAAAGTTTAGATAGCAATTAAACATTATAGGAAGTGATAATATGCCCTTCTAAGTAAACTAGAATATTTAAATAATATCATAATCTAATAAGAGATAATTAATACAAATATAAAACTTCCTATTCAACTAGAATACTAAATCCAAACTTATCCTACTCTAGTTAGAATTCTCCTATACAAAATATCTGTATAAAATAAATAAGATTAGGAAAATATCCACATTTAATGTTTTTATTATATGATGACAAATTAAATTACTCATGTGCAATGCACATGCCATATGTACCATGCGTGGAACCAACAATCTCCCCCTTTGGCATCTTATGATCAAAACATCTAAAAGTTTAAAAAAAATGCCTGAGTACATTACATATAAATTAAAACATAGAAACAAAGACTATACTGACAGCGTATAAAAAAACAAAGAAATAACCAAGTAACACTAAAACATCCATACTTCTCTCCCTTGTTTTTTGAACAAGTATCAAAGTGTAAAAGAAATCAAAATAACAAACAAAAACTCCCCTATCTAAATGTTCACCTCTTCAATTTGTGTATAAATGTGAAAATAAAAATTTTAAAAACCAAGAAACTAATTAAATCAAGTATTCCCACAACTGAACAAATTCCCCTTCAAATCAATTTCGCTAACCTGGTACTTTTGACATGTCAAAATACATTTAAGAGAATCAAATTGAGTCAGATATAAAGCACTGATCATAAGTTATATAAACCATAACTAAAAACTGTTGAAATTCACATAATAGCAATATTTGGACATCATAAAATCTTTTTATAACCAAGATGTATCAAAGCTATTGATAAATATCAAACATAAAGAATTTTTTATTATTTCATCACTTAATCCAATTGAGTGGTCAACCTAAGCATGCCTTTTACATACACAAAAGTTAATCTCAATGAATACAGTAGCTTTCACACAGATAACCCTTTTTCATTTGAGTGGGTGACTCAATATATTTCTAAGATACATTGAAGTTACTCTTAATGGATGGCTTTCACACATTAAATACTGGTAGCCCTCTCTCTGTTTGACATAAAATTACTAGCAAAATTATACCGATAAAACAGCTTAAGCATGCTTTAATTATAAATAGATTAATGATGCTAGAGATATGAACAATATAACTAAATGCTGTTATAATTCAAGTCATTATAAGTGCCAATGTCCTTTCTCAATTTTTCAAATCTCAATGCATCTTAGTGCTTATATGAACAGGTCAACTAGATGATTCTCAGATGAAACATATTCAATGCAAATAATCTTTGATTCAATAAGTTTCAAAATAACACTTGTTGTCATCACTTGTATAACAGAAAATTTTCAAATACTTTTCATTACGTACCACATGTTTAGAGCAAGCATAATCATAATTAGAAGAAACATTTAGTGCAGCAACTTTGCGGTGAGTTTCATATTTCTTAACCCAAACCTATTGTGTATTACATGACTGTGTAAACTGTCTTACCTTTTTCTTTAAATTTTTTTGCAATTGATAGCACCTAGGTCTAATGTGACCTTTAGCACTTCAAAAATAGCTAATAGGAATAAATTTTCTTACTTTTTTTTTGACTTAAAATGAAAAAACTCATTGGGGAAGCAAAATCAGTCATATCTTTTAAGCTTGAGTTAGAAGTACTACCAGAATTGGAAGCTTTAACAAACACTATTTTTGATGTTCAAGTGGCATTCTTTCATCATACCCTAGACCATGTTTGATAGAGTTATCATGGCCTAAACTTAGAATTTGATCAAGGTTTGCTGAGCCTAACTTGAGTTGATTAACGCATTTGTTTGCGTCATCCAATTCTGCAATAATTTTTTAGATACATTCTGTCTTATTTGTCACAATAGCTTCTAGTTTTATGATTTTTTTCATCTGTAGATGCTATTTCACTCTTGAGCACTTCTTATTCATTCTGAAGAGTTTTGATCTTCATTTTTTGCATCTCTAACATCTCATAGAGTGCATTATATGCCTCATAAAATTCTCCATAGTATTCGACATCCTTCTCAACATTTGATTCATCATTGTTTGATCTGTTCTGTTCTGTTACGTTAGACACAACATCTTCAAGTTTATCAAACACAACTGTTTGCTCTTTATCTGAAACAATTCCATTGAATGCTACAAAATTGTTGGAGTATTCTTCATCTGTTTCTGAGTCATCGTCACTCCATATTGCACACAAACTCTTTTCCTTCTTATAATTAGGACACCCATATTGAATGTACACAAATCCCTCGCATTTAAAACACTTAATTTGACCTTTTCTCTTAATGTTCTCTTGATTTTTCTTTGCAAGGTCTTTAAGAAATTTTCTAACAACAAAGTTCTCTAAATTTTTCTTCTTGAGATTTTTCTTCATATATTTGACAAAACTCTTTGTCAAATGAGTACGTTCATCATCGGAATCATCAAGATTTCCGTCATCTCTTTTTCTCCTTTTTCTAAACAAGCAACCAAGGCAACACTATTTTCTTCTCCTTCTTGACATTAAACCCATCGCATATGCTTGAAGAGACCCAATATACTCATCAACATCAACTGGCAATGATTTCACATTATTACTTTCTTCGATAGTTGTGACCTTAGGCTGAAATTTTTTTGGTAAAGATCTAAGTATCTTGCCAACAATTTAGTCTCAGTATATTCCTCACCAAGTATATAAATAGAGTTAGTAATTTCACAAAGTTGAGTAGAAAAATCACTAATGGTTTCATCTTCAACTAAGTTCTCAAATTTAGAAGTCAAAGTAAGCAACTTAGATTCTTTAACTCTTTCAGTACCTTCATTATTTATCTCAAAGATATCCCAAGCTTCTTTTGCAATGGTGTACTTTGAAATTAATTGGAACTTTGGAATTCCATCCAGCTAATCAATATTCAGCTTCATTCCACTCATTATATGGTTTCTCAATTTGTTGTCCAGCCTCATTGGTTTTTGTTGGGGTGTTCAGCAATGCACAATGCTTGTCCACACTCTTTCATCAATTGTTTTGACAAAAGCTCTCATCTTGACTTTTCAATATCCATAGTTTGCATCTTCAAGAAACGGTGGTTGAGTGACCAATCCTCCAGTCCTAAATCCTTCCATACCTTAAAAAAAATTTAATCTACACTAGTATGTTAGTGTATCTACTCTAATACCAATTGAAAGTTTTTGTAGTATGTGGTAGTTACAAATAATATAACTGAAAACAGTAACGTAAATTGAAACAAGATTTTTTATGTGGTTCAGTTATAACCAACCTATATACACGGTTAATAATAGTTGCGATCTACTATGTTGTATGTGTTTACACTTGACTTAGGACTCTTTGCAATGGTAGACACCCGCTCACTCACTAACTTAATATATGTAAACTTGATCAATCTTGATCACAACTATAGTCCTTCACACACTCTTTTGATGCTGCTCTTTTTCTGTCACGACTATCTTAACTAAACACAGTTAAGAATAACATAACACCCATAACTAGTACAGACACATGTGATTACTCAACTTCCTTAAGCTCACACGATCTATAACAATTAACTAAAGCCTAAAGCTTTACACAAGATATAAAAAACAAATTAAAGACGCTCTCAAACTTGCTCTTGCTTGCACTCTCTCAATTTGTCATGAATGCGCTGATTGTCTTTGCTCCAAAAGCTAGGAAGATAGTTTTATTTAGTATTTGATATTAATTGCAATCCTTATCATGATCCTATAGAATCTCAATAAAACTCACAAAGAAAGTTTAGATAACAATTAAATATTATAGGAAGTGATAATATACTCTCCTAAGTAAATTAGAATACTTAAATAATATCCTAATTTAATAAGAGATAATTAATGCAAATATAAAACTTCCTATTCAACTAGGATACTAAATCCAAACTTATCATATTGTAGTTACAATTCTCCTAATACAAAATATCTATATAAACTAAATGAGATTACCAAAATTTTTATATTTAATGTTTTTATCACATGATGACAAATTAAATTACTCATGTGCAATGCACATGCCATATATGCCATGCATGGAACCAACAATAATGATGTTAGTAGACAACTCTAAAGACATAAAAATGTATAAAAATATAAAAATATATGAAAAATAAATGTGATAATTTGAATATTTTTCATGATATTTAATTTTGGGTGGGGCTATATGAACCCCATAAAATACTTTCTATACCTATTTTTTAAATACATTCACCAATTAAAATTACAATATAAATAAAACTGTTAACCAAAATTCTATATATTTTTAATAATATATCCATATTCTAATTAACTAATAGAAATTCAGTAGTTTAACATGTGTATTTAATATAAAATTGCTATACAAGTTAAAAAATTACTCATAAGCCACCTATTTGTTAATAAAAATTACATCTTTTATAGATTACTTATTTTATCAGCTTTTTAAAAAAAATGTTGAAATTGCATTTTCATATGATAGTTATTCATTTATTAACTTTGTTTTTTTTTTTTTGGTGATTATATGAATTTTTTTGAGTAATTATTGATGTATCTTTTTGATAATTGATATTTTTTAGAAAATTAATATTTGAGGGTACTTAGAACAAAGGCTGTGCAGAGTAAGTTTTGGGGTTCATATTTTATAATTTTACTTAAAGAAGGTCTCTACTAAACCAAATTTCATTCCATTTTTGATAACATGGTAATATCACAACACTTGAGATAGAATTTTTTATAAATTTTTGGCATGATGAGTATTATTCACGATTCATTGCCTTTAATTTCAACTGCTCATAAAAGGTTAGAGTTTGACTAAATACACTTGCTTAACTACTAAACACTCTTATTTATTTTAGTTTTAATAAAAATTTACCCTTAGTTAAGTTTTTAATGGTAGCTAATAAAACAGAAAGAGGGGCTAAATAGAATCACTCCTTTCAAAATCAAAAAAAGATATTAACGTGGAAAACCAGATGTATTGGTTTTGAATTAAATATCCAAATGCAGAAATTACAAACTTGGGATCTACAATATGATCCATAAATTAGTATACATATAAGGGAGTGAAAGGTCATACTGACATGTACAGGAGATGGTTAGGCAATACTAGTGAAACGGAGGCAAATAATAATAGAGAATTTTGCTATGTATGAAATTCATTTGAAAACTCTCTTAACAATAACAAGTAGAGATGTCAATTTCACCCGCTAGGTCCAAGGCCCCCGTGTGCCCTTGCAAAAATGAGGCAGGTTCGGGCAAAATGGTGGGTTCGGGTCTGGGTCCAACCCCTCTGCCCCACCCCGCCCCGCAAGATATAGGGGTGTCTTTATAAAGTTTTAAAATTTTGAGACTATTCGAATTTTTTTGATTATATTTGTTAAACTTTTCATATGCGTAAATTCTTCAAAATTTTACAAGCAAGAAAAATCCTTTGACAAAAGTTATATTTTAATTAATAATTTTGAATCTTTCAATTCTTTTTTCTTTGTTGTAATTGATTTTTGTTTTCTTTTTAATGAGAAAATGGTCAACTTGTATTATGTTCCTGCCAGCTAGATCGGTGATCCGTGGCCAACTGAAAAGTAAATATATATTCGTTTCCAGAAAATAAACTTCATTTTTACTCGATCTTTTAAGATCTTAACTCTCTCTTAAAAAACAGATTGCAAAAACATCTTTTAAATTTCATGGTTATGCGTTTCAGCTTTCAGATGCAGGTCTCTGGTACTTCTATAATTGTCCACTTATTCTATATGTAATATTTTTGCAATTAACCAAACATACAATATCAAATAAAATCAAAGGAGATAGCAAGTTGAAGTGACTAAGAACTAACCTCGCTGGGCTGTGCTACAACAGATGACACTACCGCTGGCAGGTAGCTTAGCTTTTTCTTTGATTTCTCCTTAATTGCTTCTTGATGCATTTTGAGATCAGAAACTCCTGCCAAGCTACTCTTTCAGAAGATATTTAATGGAAAAACCAGATATTAAATGTCTTTAGTGCCCTGACAGATTTGTCTGAAATATACGAACCCGTATATGCATGTGCATATCTTAACTTTCTCTATCAAACTACTGTTCAACACAAGTGAAGACACCGGAACCACAAGCTCTTGGGAGAGGTGCCAATAATGTCCGACGAATTAATAATTGAAGCACGGTGAATCTTCACTGCCAGTACTTGTACTTATAGAAATGTATTAATAAAATATAATCCTTAAATATAATTTCATCCTCGTAATATTATTCATTTTGTTTTCAGATAAATTGTGATGAAAGGCAACCATTTTTAAGGACAAAAACTTGCTTCTTTAAAAAATTTTAAATTTAATTATACGAGATTTAATAGTTCATAATATCAAACAAATGGTGGTTAGCAAATTACATTGATTGTTTAGTCATTTGGTGTTGCAAAGAAAATAATGCATTATGTGTTTATGTGATGATATCTAGTGGCGGACCCAGAATTTGATTGAAGGGGAGGCACCATTAATATTTTACTATTATCATTAATATTTTAATATTTATAATTTATTTGATAAAATTTAATAATATGATAAAATTAAAAAATAAAATAAAATAGATACCTAAATGAGAGACCTTATGACTATAACGACTTGAAATTTTAAAGAGTTCATTTTCTTTAAATTTGATGTCAATTCAAAATAACTTTTTTTTTTTAAATATCTCTTCATAACTATTCAAAAAAATTATTTTATAAATTACGCTACTTTTTATCTTAAAAAAATACAAACCAATGAAATAAAATAAAAAATCTCTTATAAATAATTTCTTGAAAATATATTACTATTTTTTAAATATAATTGATCCAAATAAATAAAAAATAAAAAGAAAGACATGATAAAAGTATAATATATGATTTTATTTCAAATTATAAGAAAAAGATAGTCATTACCATATACTAGGATTATCCATATACTAGGATCATCAAATTTGTACTATTTTAATAACAATTGATTGAGATTTTTTTTCAGACTATTAAAAAATATTTATATAAAGTGAAATATATAATTTATGTAGAATTAAATAAATAAAAGTAGAAACTAAAATTCTATTTATGAATCAGCTAATAAAAGTTAATTAAAATATAACATTAACTTATATTATTGTATTTCTCAAGTAGCTAAAGTCATTAGAAAAAAGAAACGAGAATTATAAAACTTGAAATTGATTTTTCTTTTTTTTTAAAGAAATGAATGTAAAAGTGATAAAGCATAGTAAGGGGGGTATATTGAATTTTTTAAAATTGAGAGGGGGCTTGGGACCCCCCCTGGTCCTTGTGTAGGTCCGCCACTGATGATATCGAACCGGTAAGAGTAGCTATTCGAGGTTGTTGTACCACTCTGTTACGAGCTCTTATGCCAGTATTACAACTACGGTTATAACTTTTTACACCATTGCAAACTCTTTTAATGATGTTGTTACGAGCCATCTAACATAAAGCAGTTAAGACATAGCAAACAAACAGAAATGAATTACTAGATGAAAAATACTCCACACATGTTAGATAGAAAGTACTCCATAATAGAAATATTCCATAATATAAATACTTCACAACACATTATATAATCTGATACAGACTTTATATAGGCAAAACATCGAGAGATAAAGTAGGACCACTAATACTAACCAAGTAACAACAAACTCATCAAACAACCTCCTAAAGAATAGGTCTTATAATTAATATAAAAAAAATTATCCTATCAAGTTTAGGTCGAATATTTTAGTTTGGTTTGTTTTGTTTTGTTTTAAGATTAAAATTATCCTTAGAATTTGATATCGTTAGGATTTGTTTAATTTAATTGGGTTTTTTGTTATAGTCAAATTAAAATTATTAAGTTATAAGCAGACTTGTTATGATTTACTTTCCGTCATTGACTTGTTATTGAAATTCAAAAAATTTCCCCTCGGCCTTTTTGTTTTCTTGATTTGACATCTTCTATGGATTTGAAAAACTTGTCGTGGATTTATTACCCTAACCTTTACAATTTTTATTTGCAATTTTTGCCCTTTTTTTACAAATTAAAAAAAAAATATTGCTGCACCCATCCCTTGCACTGTAGCATGAGCCGCAAATTGCCAATAAAGCATATTTAATGCTTACCATATCTTTGATGCGTCGGTTGGTATAAGAGTACTCTCCTTTTTTTGTCTCTTAGCCACATGCAATGTCTTATACCATATACCACTCAAGCAGGAATGCTGAATCTCCACCTCCAACAAAAATATCCCATTATTCGCAGAAAAACAAAAATCTGCCCTACGGTTCCAGTCGCACCCCAGTAGAAAAAAAGTAGAGAAAATATTAAAAAAATCCCGCGCAACTCCCACCCTTGTTCATGGATTCACAACGCTCAATAAAATATTTACTCTATTTCCTTTTGGTCACGCCGATAAATTTAAGTTTTTAAATCATTGTCATTTTTAATAATTTAAATCATCTCATTTTTAATCAAAAGTACCTAACTACGTACTTATTAAGACTCAAAGTATCCAATCTAAAAAGCTAACTTAATTGGTGGAGTAATCTATCTTTTTATATACTTCAAGATCCCTCTTAGCCATTCAATGTGAGACTCAAAACTATCATGTGTTTGAAATACCCTCTAATAAGTTAGTGTAAATATTGGGTATGTTATTCCACATTTATTCATTTTGTCTTTTTCACATGTATAGACATGGGGAATTTAATAGAAATTTTCATTTTCTCTTTGTCTTAGAATATTTTAAAGACATAAGAATATAATTGAGCATCCTAATGTACAAGGATGTGAATGGGATGAGAACATGGGTGGCGACCCATGTAGGGACTCAGGAGTATGATCCCGTAAACTTAGAAGATCACATTTACCTTTTATTTATTTCAATAGAATTATCAATAGTGTTAAACTTATAATCCAAATACAATCAAAAGTTTATAACTAGATATGATAGCCTATAGTCAAAAATTTAATGGAGGACCAAAAAAACAAAAATGAATGAGGAAAGTTACATCTCTAGTAGAATTTTACTACTTAAACTATCATATCAAATTGTAGACTTTCACTACAAGAAATCAGAGTTTTTGTGTCACTAATTTTATGTCGGTTCTTAAGAGAATGACACGTATGATAATTTTAAATTCAGTCAAACCTATATGTGTCACAATACACAAAAAGTGGGTTAAGTTTTATGTGTCACAATTTTTTTAATTGTGACACATATTAGTTAATATAAAGCAAAAAATTTCCAAACCCTAGATCCTATCGATCATCATCGCCTCTTAACACACTCCATCTCACTTCGTCTTCATCTTCGGTGCTTGCCAAACTTGTAGCAGTCACGAAAACCCAGCCATCGTCGTCGCATCATTCGCTTTCTTCGTCTTCATTTTTGGTGCTTCGCTTTCTTCGTCTTTTAGGTACGATTTTGCAATTCTGACTTGACTTGCTTGTTCCTGATCTCGTCGTCTTCTACCAAACCAAACTCATTTCAAAGCAAACAACACATTTGTTATATATAACTCTGTCTCTGTTTCTCATCACTTTCTTCACTTCAAAAATACAATACAATGGCTCATGAAATTGTTCCTGCGGAGCCTCTTGATGACCAACTCGCTGACTGCAGCAGCCCCACCTCGTGCTGACAGTAGCAGCCCCCTGACTTGCCGACTCCAGCATCACGCAGCACCTATCTTCATCTTCCAAGGACTATCATAGCACAACGCCGATCTTCATCTTCATTTTTACTTATTTATTATTTCTGGTGAGTCAAAAGGTGTGGATTTTGGTGAAATTGCGGGATTTAGGTTTTCAATTTGTGGTGTTTTAGGTCGAGAATGGCAGGGCAGCGGATTTCTTACATCTATTTTTTATTTTTCCTTGTTTCTTTCAGTTTTTAATTAAACAAAATGAGAGATTAATTTCATTTTTTTTTCAGTTTTAGTTGCACGGATTGCAGAAATTCATAGATTTCAGTTTCAGGTAAGTGCTATTTTTCAGTTCGTCTTAGTTTCTCATTTTTAGTCTTAGATTTTATGCCTGATTTCTTACATCTTACTTGATTTGTTCATGTGCTGTTCAAGAGCGAAGAAATAAAGAAGCATGGTCGTGGTCATGTCAAGGTCTTCTGCTCTTCTAACGGTGGCAAGTCCTGCTCTACGGTAGACTCAAACTCTTTTTTTTTCTTCCTCTCTCTCTCCGTTTGGCTCATGAGAAACTTAGAATGTTCTGAATCTTGAAATTTATTTTTGCTGTTTAAGATCCGGAGTTCCTTGATGATTACTGAATCAATTTATGACATAATTTATTGTGTCATTAATTTCTGTTTCGGGTGTATAAATTTTATGTGCTGAAGTTATGAATCTTTAATTCATTCTTATTTTGAAGATTATTTATATTTAAGTACTTGATCTAGATCTCTGTTTTCTTTTCAGATTTTATTGTGTAATTTTTCACTATATCTCAATTGGTATAATTAATGTTAATCAGCTGCTTTGTTCTCATTTTGACAACTGGGAGGTTTTTTATTAATCTCTCTATTGCATTTTTCTGATGAGGGGTTATATTCAATTGAAATTGGAATGTTACACATAAGAATCTCTTTTAATTTTAATGATACAGACTTGATAATAGTTTCTGGTTAGGTTCTGCATTAGTATATGTGCGATGCTGTGCCAATAGCAAGATGGTCAATTACTACTCAACTAACTGATTTTATCTTATAAATAATGCGATGAGGGGACAACTTCTATTGTTGTCTTGGCTGGGGAACCACTAAGGGAGGCAGAAAAGCTGGTGGCAGCTAAGATTTACCGAATGACTATAATATCAGGTTTTTGCCAGGCTTCTGATTGTATATTGCTCCTTCTTGGTCTTCCTATCAAGTTCATTATCAGTGTTTTTCATCATCCAAGCTTCATTGCATTTTGCTTCTTTTGTGTTATTTTTCCTTTAACTGTGCTTGATTGTTCATTAACCTTGCTGAATCACTTTATGTTTGGAAAGGAGGCAATACATAGTTTGCATCTTTACTTCTATGTATCATTTTTCTCCATGAATTAGCAAGGTAGCATGCATATATTCTGAAAATATTTTGTAGTTACTTTCTTGCATCTTTTATGCAGATAAATTCTCTTAATTGTTGTCCAAGTTACCGAATCGCTGCTGAATGTGCTCGTAAAGATGAAATCAAAATTGGATAGTAAGTTTTGTGCTGACGCCACTTTGCTGGGAACTAAGTTGTAAAGCTTGAAAATTAGACACAAATTTTCTTTAGTTTTGGTAAGCTCATTCTTTAATAATCAGTTATAATGTTCTATGTGACATTTTAATTGTATAATTGTCTAAGACATGTCTTTCTCATAGTAACCATAATATAAACAAAATCAATCAACGGTAGATTATGGTTTTACTTTGTTCTCTGTGAAAGCTTTTATCATTTTTTTGGCCTTGGCCTTGGCCTTCGAAATATTAGAGAATAGCTAGATTGTTAATTTAACCAACTCAAAAAGCTGAGAAATGTTGCAATATGTGAAATTATTTTACGTCAAACTGTGCAAATTCAGAGAAAATTTTTGTGCTTTTCTAATTACTTGAACATCTTTTTTGCTACAAGTAGTTTTATTAAAGAAGCTAGAAATGTATTGCCTTTAAAGTTTCAACAAACTTGCTCGATTCATTTGGTGATTGTTTGTATTCACAGATAGAAGAAGCAGTGTATTTGCCAACTTAAGTTCTCTGGTTCCTAAAAAAATTGGTTCAACTGGATACCGGAGATAAGGTTGTTGGCAACTTCTCAGAATCTGTTCTCCACTCGTCTGAAGAAATTGGAAAATCTATGAGAGTGAGTTTGGGCAAGATTGTTCCTGTTAGTGGAGAAAACCTGGGAACAACGACATATTTGGCTTTAAGGTTGATTGATTTATCCATTTAATTTGTTCAAGTTGTACGTTATTATCATTCAAATCTTTGGAAATTTTATGTAGCCAGTGTTCAACTCATGCACTCATTCTTCTCAGCTTTAAACTTGGTTGAAAGCTTCTATGAGGAACTTGGTTTTAGGATCACTTACAGTGCCTTGTCTACAGGTTTGGATGCGACTTTTTTATATTTCATTGTATCCTTTCACTTGAGTAGGTGAGAAGTGATAAATGGCTTTTGGTTTAAGTATGCTTGGCAAAGTCGCAAACTGTCACAAGATATATATTTTTTTAATTAAGCATTCTATTTGACAGTTATAAACCATAAAAAAGCTAAAGCTTTCACAAATTTAATAATTTTTTTCCTATATTTCCAATTTTGTGACAGTAAAAAACTGTCAAAAACCTTTAATAATTTCTCAAAATGTCAAAAGCTCCATATCTGACATGGTCATGCATGATATTGATTCCTATTTTGCTTTCTCTTGTTCTCCATCTGTATTTAGTTCTTTTAATATCCGTCTAGAGAATTTTCTTCAACTTTTTAAATAGTGACACAAGAACTTGTTTACTGATTCACTGTCAGTGAGATTGTCGTCTGAATGACTCTCCCCCAAAGGTTATAGCGTTTTCTATTACTTTTGTCTAATTTCGAGTTTTCATTTTCTTATTGCAGCCATTATGCATCGTTTCTGGATTACCTTGGAAATCTTAAAGCAAATCTGTTACTTGATATCCATTTGCATGACCATGTTGAGACCTTGTATGATCAAATCCGTAACAAAGCATTGATCCAGTATACACATCCATTTCTATTTATCGATTTGCAAATGATGGCAAATGCATTCAAAACAAGTGTTGCTGGCCTACAGAAAGAACTGGAAACCTTGATTATTGATAACCAAATTCAGGTGTAATTACTGTTTTTTTTTAATTTTTTGCTTAGAAATTTTTCTTAGTTGCATTAAACAAATAGTTTATGACTAACGGGGAGAGTTCGTAGAATAGAAATCTTTACTTTAGTCCTTTTTTTACATTCTTCTGGCTGTAATGGGCAAAATTTCAGCACCCCAACACAGTACTCTTCCCCTTGTGAATATATTATTCAATGTAAAACGAACAGCTATGCAATTTTTAGAAATATTCATTATAAGGGGATATGCAGAACTTTTTTTTCCTTATACCAATAAGCCTATGTATAAGAAATTAGTTCCTAAAATCATGGCGTCCTGGCTTATCAAGTGATGATGGGATTCTAGATGGATTTGTGAAATTAGAATCAGTTCCTTTTGGCAGGATCTGGTTTAAAAGTTTGGTATTCTGTTTCTTATTATTTCTTATACCAAGTCTATCATATTTCTGCAGGCCCGCATTGACTCACACAACAAGATTCTGTATGCAAGGCATGCAGATCAAAGAAATGCAACTTTCCAATGGGTTTTGCAGACTGGCAATGAATTTGATCAAGATGTCAGAGCAATGCTGCTGAGGGCAAATCTTTTGAAGTATGAATACAATTTTAGGGCTTCTAGGAAACTTTGATTTTCTGATTTTACGGAGGAAGGTTATCTTCCATTAGATTCATTTTCCTTGGCATGGTCTTCTATTTTGGAGGCAAGTATTTTGAAGGAAAGAATGGTCGTCCATCCATGGTGGATTGAATGGTGGAGCCAATTTTTGAGAAAGGCATTGACCAGCAATCCATGGATGAAGTATGGATTCTACTGATATTCATTTAAAACTGATTAGTCTTTCAGATTATTTCTGACTTGCAAAATCCATGTATTTTTTTTATCAGGACTTATCTTACAATTCTATCACTCATTTAAATATTGATCAAAGCTCGTGGGATTATGACTCAATTGAAAGAGGTAGTGATGTTGAACGAACTCTAATGATGGTAGCATCTGGTGTGGTTGGCAATGGCTACAGGATGGCTGAAGTAAGTCCCATATATATAGCTTAAGCATTTTATTTGCTTTGTGGTTCTATGATGATATAAAATGTCACTTCGTTTAGGTTCTTGATTTACTGTTTTGTTTATGATGTTTACTTTTTGTTTAGCATTCAGGTATCTGGTCCACACTTAACAGCGAAAACTTGACCCAGTGCATTGACAATTCAAAAAATCACAAAAGTACGAAACTTATACTCTTCTGTGTGTATGTGTTCCTTGTGTTTTTTGGCGTTTTCTTGGTTCCTACTTCTTGGTTCTCTTGGCACAGTTAGATGCAAAAACAAATGACTACTCATTAATGCTAATGGCGGCTTGAACTAGATGAGGTTTGGGGTCTGTCTGTTATGTGTTTTTATTTTCTATTGGCTGATATTTTGTTGGAACAGCTTGTATGATTTATCCATAATTTTAGAATGCAGATTTGCGATATAGTTGCTATTGCTAAGATAATGAAAGCAACATTTGTCCTTCCTATGCTTGATCACAACTCATACTGGGCTGATCAGAGGTTGGTTTATTTCTGCACTCCTACATCATAAATAATTGGAATGATGTTATGTATAATGATTCTTTTGTTCATCTAGAAACATCAAAGATCAGCTTTCATCCATGCTGATTAGCTGTCAATGATTATCACTCACTTTTCTGCTTTTGTACTTGCTTTCTATCCTTTGTCACAACTTGCTTTTGATATTCTGTTTCCTTAGGAATTTGGATTTTAATATTGTTCTTAACATCTAGAGGATAGTAAAATCACTTTCAATAGTATGATAACAACATACTTGTTGCGTAGGAAAATAATTCGCTGGTGAGCTGAAAATTACATGTATGAAAACTCCTTATGGTGCTATAAATTGGTTTTTTGAATTTTAAATGAATTTTATAAATTGGTTTTTTGAATTTTGAATGAATTTTGGAGGGCCCTTTTTTTGGTTCTTTTTTTTTCCTGGAAGCTTGTAGAATAAAATGGTCACTTCTTATTCATCAGGTAGATTCTATGTTTTGTTTTGATTTTACTATTATTAGATGAACAACCTCCTTTTCGTTCTTCAGGGTTGCCTATTTCTCAGCTGGCTAACATCACCAGATTTTAGGAATTTTTCCTTCTAGAACTTAAAAAGGGTAATGCTATGTGTACCTTAATTAGCTTAGGGGTCAGCTCCTGTCCTATTGTGCTTTGGGAGTGAGAGAGAAGTTGGGTTGTGATTGTTATAAAATGGCTAGACTCTGGTACATTTTAGAATTGTTATTGTTACACCAATTTATTCCATGACACAATTAGTGGTCCAGGAGGAATTGGAATAAATTACTTGTGTAAGGTTTTGGACCTTTCAGTTCCAGCATGCATGGACAACTAAAAGCAGCATAATGAAGCTACCATTCTTTTCTAAAAAAACTTAACAAGTCGCAGCTTTGGGTAAATTATATAGTCCAGTTGTGAGTTTTTGCTCCTTTCTATTGCATGAATTTGTATGTTACTATCTAATAGAATAGATTTGACATTTATAGGAAGAGTCTGATAATCCATTTCTTTAATCTTCTTGTTATACAGAACTTAAGTGGAACAGCGATTAAGTTTCTTTTCTCATGTGATGGCATTTTTCTTATGCATGCTTTTACTCGCGGAAGCATGTAAAATCCTTTAAAATTTTACTTGATTCTATTTTTAATTTCAGAAGACTCAAACATAAATGATCAAGGGAATTTTCAGGAAACTTTCATGAAGCAGTTTCAAAATTTGATTACTCCTTTACTAGTGATTGCGCTGTTTCTTTCATCCTTTCCTTTTGGTCCCCGTGAACAGTAGCAGGTAAGGAGATCCTTGAGTCTACTTTCAGGAACTTTTGGTCATCTATTTGGTTTTTATTTTAAGATGATTAATTTCAAGTGTTATTAAGAGGATATATGCATTGTATGCTTTTAATTATTGTCTTTATCATTTTGAATAAGTAACTTACTAACATTCTATTTTGGCATGATTGTGCCAGGACTGGTTCCAATGTGCACCTAGTCGGTTACATTTCTTTGGTGCAAACTTTGAAGCCCTTGAACTTCTAATTATATAACCTCATCCAAACAAAAAGTAATTAATTTTTATATTTGACATGATTTATTATACATTCTGTGATGAGCGACAATTGAAGTAGTTATATATCTTTTTTTTAAATTTAATTTATGTTATTTTATTTTTATGAAATGTGGAACCTTCTGCTGACTTGCTAAAAAATTTTTTTATTGGCAGATTAGTTTACAAGAGTTCAAAAACAAACTTCTTGAACCAGGTTTAGTGGATCATATAGTTGTTTCTAATAAATCAGTTGCAAAAGTATATGTAAGGAGCTCACCTCGCAATGAGACAAGTGAGGATGATTTTCAAGCTACTGTCACTAATGCCCCGGCCAAAGGACACGGGGGTCAATATAAGTACTATTTCAATATTGGCAGTGTTGAGTCTTTTGAGGAGACGTTGGAGGAAGCCCAGGAAGCACTAGGGATAGATCCTCATGATTATGTTCCTGTGACATACACCTCTGAAATGGTTTGGTACCAAGAATTGATGAGGTTTGCACCGACACTTTTGCTTTTAGGAACTCTTATGTACATGGGGCAGAGAATGCAAGGTGGATTAGGTGTTGGTGGTGGTGGTGGGAGGGGTGCTCGTGGAATATTTAACATAGGAAAAGCCCATGTGACAAAAGTAGACAAAAATGCCAAGAATAAGGTTAGTCTTTAGTTTCCCAGTTAATTATAGTGGCTTTTATTATTTTGCATCAATTATTTTACAGAATTTTGATTTTAATTTCTGAGCAATAATTATAGGGCTGTTCTCTTATACCATGCCAAGTAAGCCGTTAAAGATTCATATTCTCCTCCTTTTGTTGTTCACAAATGGAATATGCTAGGTCTATTTCAAAGATGTTGCTGGCTGTGATGAGGCAAAGCAAGAAATAATGGAGTTGCTGGCTGTAATGAGACAAGAATACACATTAGATCTGGGATTTTGTGTTTCTGAGTTTGATCTATCCTAGGGTTTGATATCGAATAAAGTAATAAAATATTTTGTCTAGGTTTGTGATGCTTTTGGTTACTATTTATTGATGAATGTTTTAGGGTTTGTGCTTCCATCGTCCAAGATTTTATGCTGGCATTTTGTTTACTTCCATGAATTGTTAAGATTTGTTTATTGAATTTGGAGCTCTGGGGTTTTTTTTTTTTTTGGAATCATTTGTTAATTTCTGTTGTTACAAGTTATAGTTTTGCCTTCATTAAAGTGACCACCAGGTTTATTGCATCTTTTTCTCTCAAAATTTTATGTAAGTGGGTTGATGATTACTTGCTTGTGGTATGATTTTCTTCCAAATCATTCAGTTTTTCTTCCCATTAATCGTTTTTGTTGTGTATAGTAAAAATGGGTTCTCTTAGTCATTACTTACACATGTAGGTAAAGTTCTACTTAAAGGTAAAGTTTAAGATATAATTAATCCTGATGTTTGCATTGTTTTCATTAACCCATAGTAAATTGATGGTTCCATTAGGGGATTCTATGAGCCATTTAATTCCCTTGTGGTCTCATGAGCCAACAAAGGGCCCTTCCTTGATAAAGTTTGAAAGATGCTTCAACTTCTGTAGTCCTGTACATCATTACCGTGCAGCACCACCATGGCACTAAGATTTGTGGGCTTGGACATGTAGCCCCTCTTTTCTAATTTCTAAATTCATATAAAAGTATATATATATACACACACACGCACACCCTCTCCTGGCCGGATACACAAATCACAAAGCAGACTATACTTTGAATATTAATTACTTATCATCCTATCACCTCCTGCGAGGCTGCAGAGCAAAGCCTGCACCAACACCAAGATGCCTTGCCTTTACATCTCTACCAATGTCAACCTTGATGCAATAAACACTGATCCCATCTTTGACATGCACAGTGTTGTCTGAGATGCATATCATTATCGACAGTGACCTAAAGAAGAGAGAAGAATGGAAGGAGTTGATTCTTAAAGAAGGATCGAAAATAGTGAAGGTATGTTGGTCTTGATTTTGTTATTTCCTACTGTACTTTTGTTGTATTGATGTTGTGATGAGGACATGAGGCAAAGATTTGGTATGATAGTTTTAATATGTTATTTCATCAGATTTTGAAGAATATAAACTACGAACTTCATGTTCAGGAACCTTTTCTTACCCAATTGAGAGGTACCTATTTTGCTTTTCGCTATGACCTTTTACTCTAGCAAATACATAGACATAATGAGTATGTTTTTGTATTTTATATTGCTTTATGGTAACTTAACATTGGCTGTAGATGGTTTGAAAACTGTCGAAGGAAGGTGTGCTGTTGTTGACTATAATAGGTATATCCATATTTTGCACTTACGCATCCTACACATCGTGTTTATCTTCCTTTATAAAATCTGGGTAGCAGAAGCCCAAAGACATTGAGGTACACTATAATTATTGTTAGGCGCAATGCTTAGTAAGTCTAAGCTTAACCTAGCCTTGTTACTTTTAGTTTGTGTTAAATTTGGTCTAGAAGAAGCTTGAATATTAACACATAAAGATGCATATTATAAAATTTTACCATGAGATTATTTAGGGTTTCTAGATGTAACACATCCAAAAAAGGATTGCCTCCCAAGTATAGGAGTGTCGAAGTAATAAACCCGATGAGACTGGGGTCGATCCACGAGGAAAGGAAATTTAGCGCTACAAACTATAAAGTAAGCAAATATGATATGGATGATTCAAAGGGATGACAAGATAATATCAACAAATATAAGTAAGCACAAGTTCGTAAATAATAAATGAGAATCACACAAGAGAAATCAACACAATAATAATGAAAGCTAAGGTTAGGGGATCCGCCCTTGATATCTCAAATAAGGATAAACAACCCGTTTTAGTTACATGAATTATATTTGCTTTGTTACCAATATTTATACCACTTCTTGTAAATGGGTTCAAGCATCCAATATGCCAATCTCCATATGTTTACAATAAATCAAGGTTTCTAACTAGATTCATGTCGGTAAGGAAGAACCATATGACAACTAGAAAGGATCCAAGCATTTGATGTGCCAAGGATTATCGACAATGGATCAAGACCTCCACTTTACGACTGGTGTCAGTATTGATTAGAGAAATAAATATAAATCATATAAACAACACAAGATTATGATTATTATGCACATATTAAAGGGTTAGAGAATCCTTACTCTCATATCAAGGGATTCACCCTTTCACCTCAGCAAGAGAGAAATTAGAAAGACATTATAAGAGAAAGAAAACTAATTATAAAAAATAAGAAAATTCATTAATAACACACAAGAGAGAATAACAAGAGATACACAATACAAGATCCCAGCTAAGGCCAAGATGCCCCAATGGGTCACAAGGCACCTCTATTTATAGATACATTCAAGGGCAAACTTGTCAAATTACAAAAGAATAATTGTCAAATATTAGATGCACCAACTTTGACAATTGGGATAATTAGGTGAACCGACTTTGACCACTGATTTTGACATTGAATTTTTGAGAATTTTAATCACATGCCTTCATGAAATCATAGATATTTCTCTCAACTTTCAAGAACATCTTGATTCATACGATTTGGCTACGTATTTTGAGAGATACGGTCAAAATACTGAGGCATGGTTAAGCTGGGCCGAATCTACAGATGGGTTCACTTCAAGCCCAATTTTGGTCAACTAAGAGTCCGAATTTGATGATGCTTGTGAAGTGCAATCTTGTAGATAATTGAATTCACCTTCGAAAACATTAAGATTAGCACCATTCTGATCTATAAATAGAAAGTTATGCCCAATTTACCGAACCTACATCAAAACCGAAATTAAGAGAAAGTTAATTCCAAAGATTCAAAGACTACAAATATGCTTAAGTTGAGGAATTTAATGACATTATTAATGCAATATGATGAACTAAGCTCTTATTAAACATACATATTTAAGTGTTCATCACACCCCTAACTAGCTTATTGCTAGTCCCTAGCAATTAAAGCGTTATTATTTAGAAGTGATTTATATAATTTTATATCCAAGGTGGTCATTATTGCACTCTCCCTGATTTTATCCAAATAAACAAACTCTCAACCGATTTTTTTTTTTGATGACTCATGTACCCTTCAGTCAAGATATCAATAAACCTTATTTTTATGCTCAGTCGACACATGATTATGGGGCTTATTAGAAAGAAGCCATATCAGTTCTAATATTTATTAAGGCTAACAACCTTAGGTAAAGGGTATTCATTCATTTTATATATATATATATATATATATATATATATATATTCTCTTTCTTTTTCTCTCTTTTTTTTTAAAGAATGCATCTTTAACCCATGTAGCGAGCCTTAGGCTAATGACTCCTAGACCAGTTGGCCTTAGGGCATTAGGTATTAAGACACCCCTACGAGCTTAACGACTCGGGTTGTCGATGCTTTATTTTTACTTAGAAACTTGTGGATAATGCAATGTTCAATTCCATTAAGCTTTCTCCTTAGTCCATGTAGCGAGCTTTGGGCCAATAGCTCTCAAACCAGTTGGTCTTAGGGTATTAGGTGTTGAGGCACCCCTCGGGCTTAATTGCTCCAATTAAGGAGGCTACGAGACCAAACTTATCCACAATTGCTTTCTCTCTCTTTTTTTCACTTTTTTTTTTTTACTTTACTTTCCCCTTCCTTTTATTGTTATCCTAAACAAAACAAAAGAACTCAAATATTGCAACATTTCATTTTGCCACCCACAGTCATGCATCAAGGGGTGTGTGTGTGTGTGAAGAAAGGTTCAAGACACACTTATGTTATTCAAGACACACTTATGTCTACTATCCTTCCCCCCAACCAAATAAAACATTGTCCTCAATGTTTAAATGTAGAGAGATAAAGTATAGGAGACATTACCTGAAGCTTCTGTTATTCAAGAGAGATGACCTGAAAGACTCATAAAATAAAATGCTAAAAATAAAATAAGGACAAGAAAAAAAAATTACAAACGGAGATTCAGATCCAATTTGCACTTTTTGTTTTGCCCTCCTGACCAATTAATTTGAGTACTAGCTGGGTCAGGTTCATACTCAACTGCTTGTAATTTGTCGAGTAACTGACCAGCAGAAGTGGCAGAAACAAGGATCTGTCTCGCCGAATGAGGGATAAAATTTTGTTCCACAGTTGCATCAACAGAACTTATTAAAGGATCAAAGAAATTGTTAATAATCAACAAACCTATGGGTTTTTAATAGAGATTCAGTTGGGCCCAAGAGGCCATTTGAAAAATTTCTTCAAAAGTACCAAAGCCACCTGGTAAAGCAATAAAGGCATCTGAATTGATGAGCATATGTGCCATGCGTTCATGTAGAGAGGAGATCTGTAACTCCGTCCCAACCGTTTTTTCAATGATGCTTTCTGCCGCCAAAGCTTTAGGAATAACTTCTAAAACTTGACTACCTCCTACATGTGTATCTCTTGATCACAACCCATTAACCCAAGGCTACCTCCCCTATAAACCACATGAATCTTTCTTTCAGCCAGTAGTCCACCAAGATAATTTGCTACCTTGACAAACTCTTCACTTTTACCCAATCGAGATCCACATAATACACATATCTTTTAGATTCGACGTTTTGAAGTTTCCTCCATGTTTATGCAACTCTCCAACTATGTGCTAAGAAGAGAACAAGAGATGTGGTATTTATGGAGTGCAAAAAGGTATGCTAATGATTACAATATAGGTAGCTCAGTTGTTTGTTGAAAAAGTTGACAATAATACATAAAAACTCGAAAAAAAGATGATGAAATGAGACACCATAAGTTAAACAAAAGATATAAATTCAAAAATGACAGCTACGAGGCATTAAAATTCAAAAATGATGGCACGCATGCATATGTACAGGTAGTTGTGACTGTGGCTCACATCTTCCTCTGGTTTTACGTATAGAAATGGCTTAAACACCTTCTATAAGTTAGGGATATGCGTCCTATCCAGTTTTCTTATAAACTGGCAAACAGGGTCGTTTTGAGTCAGATTCCTAAGACTATAGCGTTCTTGCTCATCTCGGAATTGTGTCCACAATTGAAAAATTTCACGTTACACAAGTCTACAAGAATGCATCTCAAGTCACTCAGATATCATCCAAAGACTCCATACTTAGTCCATTCTTGATGAACTGTAGTTTATCCTCTCGATTATTAGACAAATATCCCAAGGAATGGCAACACTGGTTACAAGTCCATCTTGCACATGTAGGACAAACTTGTAACCTTTTCGCTCTTCGCTGTTTGGCGTAAGAGCTTTTTCCCATACCTGGCATGTGAGAAACAAGATTATCTGAAAATTCATAAGAAAATCGAACCTTGGCTTCAATTAACCATCTTACTTCAACAGGCATACCCTTACGCATCAACATCCTTACTCTTTCATTTTAAGCAAATCATTTGGAGGAAGAGAGGGAAAATGTTTGTGTAGATTTGAGAGAATGTTATCCATGAAAATGCGAGAAAAGAAAAGAAAATGAATGCAAGGTGAGCAACAGTTTTTAGGGAACTGAAAAACCGACTTTAAAAGTCACGGAGTATCGTATCCGCCACTTGATCGGGAAATATCAATCCTTAAAAAGGATCGACTAAAATAATGGACTCTTTATTTTGGTCAAAATTTTCAAAGAATGATTTTAACCGTTGTCCATTAACTTTAAACACATTACCATTCTTTGGGTTCTTAATTTCAACTGCTCCATGAAGGAAAATATTTTTAACAATGAAAGGCCCAGTCCAACGAGACCGAAGTTTACCAGGAAACAAATGCAATCTTGAATCATACAAAAGAACTTTTTGTGAAGGTTCAAAAGATTTTCTAACAATGGATTTGTCATGAAAAACCTTCATTTTTTCTTTGGAGATTTTAGAATTTTCATAAGCCTCATTCCTGATTTCTTCAAGTTTACTCAGTTGGAGTTTACGTAACTTGCAAGCATCATTCAAATTTGTGTTGAATGTTTTAATGGCCCAATAAGCTTTATGCTCAATTTTCATAGGCAAGTGACAAGGTTTCCCATAAACTAGTCTATAAGGAGACATTCTCAATGATGTTATAAAAGCAGTTCGGTAAGCCCAAAGTGTATCATTAAGTCTTAAAGACCAATCTTTATGATTTGGGTTAACTGTTTTTTCTAAGATCTGGTTTAATCTCCCTATTAGCTAATTCAACTTGTCCACTTGTTTGTGGGTGATAAGGTGTAGAAATTTTATGGGTTATTCCATATTTCTTCATTAAAGTTTCAAATGGTTTGTTACAAAAATGTGTACCCCCATCACTAATAATGGCTCGAGGAATTCCAAATCTACTCAAGATATTCTCTTTCAAGAATTTGACAACTATTTTGTGATCATTGTTTCGATATGGAATTGCCTCGACCCATTTTGAAACATAGTCTACTACAACAAGGATGTACACAAAACTAAATGACAGTGGAAAGGGTCCCATAAAATCAATACCCCAACAGTCAAAGATTTCAACAACAAGAATGGGATTCAAAGGCATCATGTTTTTTTTTTAAATGGATCCCAATTTTTGACAATTTTCACATGCTTTGCAAAATGCATGTACATCTTTAAATAAGGTGGGCCAATAAAATCCACATTGCAAGATTTTAGCAGCTGTTTTTCTAGATGAAAAATGTCCTCCACATGTTTCAGAATAACAAAAGTTAATGACACTACTTACCTCATTGTCGGGTATGCATCTTCTTATTATTTGGTCTGGACAATATTTGAACAGATATGGGCCATCCCAATAAAAATTTTTCACCTCGGTTAAAAATTTCCTTTTGTCTTGAGCATTCCAATGAGGTGGCATTTCTCTTGTTGCAAGAAAATTCACAATTTTAGCAAACCAAGGTACTGTAGTAATGGAGAATAAAAATTCATCAGGAAAAGAGTCATCAATAGGTGAAGTTTCAATTAATGTCTCTATCGTTAATCTTAACAGATGATCTACAACGAAATTTTCGGCTCCTTTCTTATCCTTTATTGTGATGTTGAATTCCTAGAGCAATAAGATCCACCATATCAATCTAGGTTTTGCATCCTGTTTAGACATTAAATATCTCACAGCTGCATGATCAGTATAAATAATCGTTGGAGAACCAATTAAATAAGATCGAAATTTGTCCAATGCAAATGCTACTGCAAGTATTTCTTTTTCAGTTATTGTGTAATTCATTTATGCATCATTTAAAGTCCTACTTGCATAGTATATTATGTAAGGCTTACCTTCTTTTCTTTGTCCTAAGACAGCACCAATGGCATAGTCACTTGCATCACACATCAATTCAAAAGGCAAGAACCAATCAGGAGATTGCAAAATTGGAGTAGTTGTTAAAAGTCCAATTAGTGTATGAAAGGTATTTTGACATTCTTGAGTCCATTCAAAGGAAGTATCTTTTATTAAGAGGTTACAAAGATGTTTAGATATAGCACTGAAATTTCTTATGAACCTCCTATGAAATCCAGCATGCCGTAAGAATGAACGGACCTCTTTAACTATTTTTGGTGGAGGCAAATGGGAAATTAATTTCACTTTCGCTTTGTCCACTTCAATTCCTTTAGAAGACACTACATGACCTAAGACAATTCCCGAAGTGACCATATAATGACATTTTTTCCAATTCAAAATAAGATCTTTTTCTACACACCTTTTTAGGACTTTCTCTAAGTTTTCAAGACAATTATCAAAAGAGTTTCCAAAGATAGTTAAATCATCCATAAAAAATTCTAAACAATGCTCGACCAT